>JAENHJ010000542.1:0-600000 GCA_025330945.1 Mucuna pruriens
TGCTTTCTAAGTCGAGGCAGAGGCAGTCCATATCTGTAAGCGTCATGCATTCAACAGAGACCAAGCGGACTGTCTCTATTGAGACAGGCTCGGTTCGGTCTCTGTTGAGAGCAACTCGACCATTCTTAGAGGCAGTCGATACTCTACATCTCAGATTCTACTTCCGTTTACTTGACACCAATTCTGGTTGAACACACTTTGTGTCCTTGAGAAGAATGACCTAGGGTTAGCTATACTATAGTTAGCTTTAGTTATTTGATAAGCGCGTAAAATGACTGTAAAAATGCACATCATCAAGGAGTTGCTCGTCAGGGAACTCGTCTCGGATAGGCAATTGTTCGCTTTCTCTTTCAATCCTGCTGAGGTGGTCCGCTACAGAATTCTCAGCATCTTTCTTATCTCTAATATCCAGGTCGAATTCTTGGAGAAGAAGCATCCCTTAGGATCAGTCTCGGCTTGGCATCCGGCTTCTTCAACAAGTACTTGAGGCCGAGTGATCGAGAGAACACGACTATCTTAGAGCAGAAGGTAGGGAGCGAAACTTATCCAAGGCAAACACAATTGCCAGGAGTTCCTTCTCGGTTGTCGTGTAATTTTTCTTTGGGCCGAGTCCATGGTTCTAGGCATACGCAATAACATGGACTGGTTGGCCGACTTCGCTCTCGGCCGAGAACGACTCTAGTCTTAGGAATTGGATGCGTCGCACATGAGCTCAAATGGCAGGTCGATGCGGTGCTTGCGGGATAGGTGCAGATGTGAGTTTATTCTTCAGCTCTGAAATGCCTCAATGCGGGGCTGGTCAAAGTTGAAATCTGCATCATTCTGTAACAGCTTGGACAATGGCGGGGGTCAATTTCTTTGAAGTCCTTGATGAATCGCCCTGTAAAAACCTGCATGTCCCAAAAATGGCGAACTTCCTGCACAAGCGGGGTTTGGAAGGAAGTGATTATGTCTATTTTCGCCTTGTCCACCGATGCCTCTGTTGGAGACCAGGTGTCCCAACACTATTCCTCGGTCACCATGAAATGGCATTTTTCGAAGTTGAGAACCAGGTTCGTGTCCATGCATCTCTTGACACCTTGGACAGGTTGTTCGGGGCATCGTCGAATGATTCTGCATACACCGTGAAGTCATCCATAAACACCTCCATGCAATCCTATAGCAAATCAGAAGATGCTCATCATGCAACGTTGAAATGTACTCGGCGCATTGCACGGCCGAATGGCATGCGGGTGTACGCAAAAGTGCCAAGCGGGCATGTGAAAGTGGTCTTATGTTGATCCTTCGGTGCTATGTGTATTTGCATGTATCCTGAGAATCCATCCAGAAAATAGTAATGGGATTTCCCTGCTATTTTCTCTAACATTTGGTCAATAAAAGGCAAAGGAAAGTGATCCTTGCGGGTTGCCTGATTCAGTCTTCTGTAATCTATACACACCCGCCAGCTGTTCTGAATCCGTGTAGGTACCAACTCATCTTGTTGGTTTTTCATGACGGTCATTCCAGACTTCTTTGGCACTACTTGCACAGGACTCACCCATTGGCTGTCTGAGATAGGGTAAATGATGCTTGCAGCAAGCAGCTTTGTGACTTCTTTCTTGACCACATCTAGAATGGTAGGATTCAACCTTCGTTGCTGTTGCCTTATGGGCTTAATGTCCTCCTCCATTAATATTCTGTGCATGCATATGGAGGGGTTAATACCTGGAAGGTCAGAAAGTTTCCACCCAATTGCCTTTTGTGTTGCCCTAAGGACTTCCGGCAGCTTGTCTTCTTGCTCCAAGAGGAGGTTGCTTGCAATGATGGCCAAGGGGCTGCTGTTCCTTGTCCAAAAAGGCATATTTTTAGGTGGCTAGGCAATGGTTTCAGCTCTGTTGGTGGAGATGGGGCTGGAGAATTCTGAGTTCCAGCTCTCGGATCCGTCTGGCGGCTTGTTCTAAACTTCGGCATCAGGATTGCCGTCATAATCTCGGCCTTATCTTTGCTTCGGCCGACTCGGATTGAGGGTAAACCGGTTCCACTTTGTAGCCGATCTCGGATCGGTTGGAGTAATGAGCTCCTTGGCTCGAAAGTCTGGTCCTTCTTGGCCGAGATGGTTTCGACTAGTGTGTCGGCTTGTGTGTTTGACTCATCGGCCGAGTTGACTTTTGAACTTGCATTGATTTCGGCCTTCCTTGGCCGACTTCACTTCGGTAGTGAATATGGTTGCCAATTGTGCAGGTAGAGGCCGTAGTCTCGGCAACTTTTACCTCTGCACTATTCTCACTCTCGAGGGGTCAGGGTAGCAGACTTGGTTTATTAACCTGGTTAGTTCTTTTTCAAATGCCAAGTTCTTGGCGTCTTTGTGATCATCCTCAGTGCAGGGACTTTAGTGCTCCATTATGGTTGGCCTTGGAGCAGCTTCTGGCTTCGGCAGTTCTAGTAAGATCTTCCATTCCCTCATTTGCAAACTGTCTAGTTGGAAGTATTCCTCCACCAACTGTTCCATTATGTCTATGCCAAAAGAGAGTGATCTTCGATTGGGGTGCTTCATGGCTTCAAAAATGTTGAACTGCACCAATGTGTCTCCGAATTCCATAGAGTGTTAAAGGCATGTGCGTCGATCTTCGTCCTTGCCGTCATTAGAAATGGTCTCCCCAGTATCAATGTTGATCCTTTTCCAGATGCTTCGTCCTCCATGTCAAGCACATAAAAATCAGCTGGAAATATTAGTTCATTCACCTGGACGAGGACATCTTCGAGAACTCCCAGGGGTTGCACGATGCTTCTATTAGCAAGCTGTATGGTAATCCCTGTAGGTTCCAGATCTCCGAAATTGAGGGACCTATAAGTTGATGCGGGCATGACGTTGATTGACGCTCCCAGGTCCAGCATAGCATCAGCAAATGTGCAATCACCGATAGTGCAGGGGACCGAGAAGATACCGGGGTCTCGGCACTTCTTTGGTAAGACCTGTGAAATCCCTGCAGTGGGATGGCTCCTAGTTAAGCTTGAGACCACACCTCCGAGTTCTCGATTCCCCTTCATCTTTCTTCTTTGTGTACGCATAATTCCTTGAGGAATTTTGCGTGCCAGAATTTGCTTGATCGCATCGAGAAGTGGAATGTTGATTTCCACCTTAGGAACATCTTCAGCAGCTCGTCATCAGAATCTGGTTTTCGTGCCGTGACGGTCCGGGATGGAAATGGCAATGGGACAGTTAATGCGTGGTTGAGGCGGTGAGTCGGCCATTGCTTCAGTCGGCTTCACTGGCTATAGTACCTGATCTTTGTGCGGCTGAAGTAATTCTTTGCCGCTTACGAGTATTCTGCATTGGCATTCCTCCGGATTCGGAATGGGTTGGGAGGGAAGGCTGCTTGAGCCGACTGACGTAACTCGCTCACGGTATTTGCTAGCTGTCCTATCTGCATCTTGAGGTCTGGATGGTGGCGGTCATATTCTGTTGGAATTGTAGGTTGTTGGAACTTCCGACTGTTGAAATTCTAAATTGCTTGTTGCCAGCTGCTTCATTAAGTCTTCTAGTGATGGAGAATTGCCTTGGGTAAGAGTTCTCTGTTCTGTTGTGGGAAGGATGGTCTTTGGGTATTGCGGACTGTTTGCTGGTAACGGAGATACTCCATAGGGTGCATTCGGCATGGTTCCGGCTCTTTGAGCTGCATATGGTCCTTGTTGTGGGCTAGGCCGAAATGGTTGTCTCCCATATGGTTGATTATCGAACTGCTGGGTTCTGGTATGGCTGCTTCCAAAATCTTGGAATCCTCCTACGGCTCCAACACTTTCTGTTTGGCGGACTCGGGTTTCTTGGAGAGTGGGGCCACAGTCAATCGGATGCTCCATTGAAGTACATATGCCACAGACCTTTGCTGCCATGGTTGGGTGATGTTGACCAACAGCCGGTTGTCTCACCAGAGATGTCAATTCGGTTAGCTGGTTCTCCATCCTTTGGTTGGAGGCTGCACGATTTCGTTCCTTTGGCCGAGATGGATTCGACCCTCCGATCCCAAATTGTTGAGTGTTGCTCGCCATGTTCGAGATCAGATGCCTTCTTTGCTACTTGGTGTTTTGTCCATTAATGCTCCTCCATTTGGCGGCATCAATCATGCTTACATCCATCATTGATAGTCCTTCGTAAAAAGTTTGGATCAGCAACTGTTCGCTGATTTGATGATGGGGACAGGTGGCACAAAGCTTGTTGAAGCGCTCCCAATATTCGTGCAAAGTCTCTCTCTGTATGCTGCCTTATCCCACATATTTCCTTCGATGGTCGCGGTCTAGAAATTTGGAAAGAATTTTTCTAGGAAGGTCCGTTTCATATCTCCCAGTGTTGAAAGAGTACTGGCTGCAGATATAACCAGTCCTTTGCAGCTCCATCCAGGGAGAATGGAAATGCCTTCATCTTGATGTAATCTTCTGGGATTCCCTGCGGCCTCATCGTGGAACAAACCACGTGGAATTCTTTGAGATGCTTGTGGGGGTCTTCTCGTGCAAGGCCATGAAATTTAGGCAACAAGTGTATCAAACCAGACTTCAATTCATATGTCTGAGCCGGCTCCAGTTGTGGATATTGGATACACCATGGTTGGTACACCACATCTGGAGTAGCTAGCTCTTTCAACGTCCTGTCTTGGTGTTCCATCTGCCCTGGCTCTGTGAATTTGTTAGTACTAGTAATAAAATGGTCAATACAAAACTGGTAAGATTTAATGGCAGAATTCACACCACTACTGATATTTACTGTGGTATTTCTAATTTTTCGCAATCTACGTAAAGTTAGTTCTATTTCTGGATCAAAAGTATACAGTGGATCAGTGCTACTCCTAGTCATGCATCATGCGGGATTTAAAGTAACTAAAACAACAATTAATTATACTGAAACAGAATGTGGTTGCTATGTAATGCTGAATGTAATGCTGAATTATGTACTGCAAAATTAAATGTAATGCAGAGTTAGAAAATTTAATGTATGCAATGCAGAATTGAGAATTTATTCTATATCTATAAGTATATATTTGTTTTTGTTTTATCAGTGAATTCACGTAGAGATTTATTGACAAATTCAAACTCAAAAACTCCAAACGAAACTTCTTACAACTTCGGATTCGACTTGGTTTTTGGCAGCTGAAACACAAAAGAACTTGTATCCCGCAAGGCGCCCAATTTGATGATGCGTATTTTTTAGTCGTTTTACGCGCTTATCAAATAACTAAAGCTAACTATAGTATAGCTAACCCTAGGTCATTCTTCTCAAGGACACAGTGTGCTCAGTTGTGAATTGGTGTGAAGCAACGGAAGTAGAATCTGAGATGTAAATGCCGACTCGTCTCGGAATGGCCGAGTTGCTCTTAAGAGACTGATCGAGTCGATCTCAATAGAGACGATCTGGCTTGGTCTCGGTTTAGTGCAGACAGACGCCTTCAGAGATGGACTGTCTCTGTCTCGGACTTAGAATGCAGATAAGCAGGGGGGGTTGAAATGCAATTGGAATCAAAACAGAAATTAACTGTAATCAAATACAATTACGCTACTCCTAATGCTATTACTATTCTGTGTTCATGTTTAGTTCCAATAATCGAGTTCTTTACGGTTCAATCACTCCAATTACAGTCATCATCAGCCTCCAGTGTTCTTATGGCAATCGCCAAAGGTTAGCCCCTTACCATACCGAGGAATTACACAATCGCCACCTCATCGGTTGGCGGAGGTTAAGTTCAAGCTGATTTTAGATTCTCAATCAACTATCGTTAAGTGATTACCTACTGAATTAGCTAAACCAGTTCAATCGGCTTAGTTTAGCATTGTTAAGTTACCAGGTGCAATCTTAACACAGTAATTGAACTTAGATTTCAAGAATGCAATGGAGTTCAGAATTCAGAAAATGCTCATAATATTGAAAGCAAAATACAAACACAGGGCCGGATTCGATGATTCCATCTTCCACGACGATCGCCATGGATGCCGGCGATGATTCACCTCAACTAGCTAAACGCTGAGGTTCAGGTCCACCAGAGTGCGTTGGTGCTCCAATCGGTCCTCTACGATAACCTTCAGCCTCTCGGTTCTTACCCTGCATTTCCTCAATCGAGAAAGCGCCATTGCAACACTGTGTGTACCACCGTGAGCGGAGGAGAAGAGAAGAGAGTTCGGAACTATGGACGCGGGAAAGTCTGAATGCCAAAAGCCCCTATTCGTTCAGAGTTCTATCTATTAATACAAGAGTGGACACAACTAACGATGCTAACAGAATTACATGTACAATTCCTATTCTACCCTTGATGTGACTTGCGTTGCAAAGCTACTCCAGGAAGTGACGTGGTGAGCTGGACCCAAGGTGGTTCTGATTGCTGACGTGGAGTCCCACCTGGATTTATCTGACTGGGCTCCCTGCATGGGTTGAGTCTCGGCCTTGGCGAGAGGGTCTCGGCCTAGGCTTCTGATGGCGGGCTGAGTTTGGCTGACCCTGCAATGAAGAGATAGTTAGCTAAAAACCTTGATTAAGCACAGATTGTGTTTTACTTCAAGTTTAGGCCATTAATCTGGATCTTAGCTAACAGTCATCTTTTAAGCTCGTGAGTTGTTCAATGGTGCCCTTCTTAGGTCCACTTAAGATGTGCATTTTATGACCCATCAGTACCTAATGAGTAACCTGTCCCTTCCCATTTTTCAAGCACACGCTTAGCACTCCTTCTCATGCCACCAAGCCGACTCTATTTGGCCAACTCCGTCTTGGTCGACTCTGTCCTAGCCGACTCCATCTTTTTCGACTCTGTCTTGGTTGACTTCGTCTTTGCTGATTCCATCTTAGCCGACTCTATCTCGGTTGACTCCGTCTAATCATCCAATCCAACTTTGTGGACACTCCAAAGGACAGTCCACCCCCTTCCAATATCATTTCTCAATAATTCGGATCCACGCCGAACACCTATCAAAGGCAAGCAGGTTATCAACAGCCAACTCCGCATTACCAAGCACCACCTTTCCAACAATAGCAGCAACAACAACAGTAGAGAGTGCCTACACAAGGAAACTCTCCATCTCTAGAAGATCTGATGAAGGAGCTTGCAACCAGCAACCTAGAATTCCAACAATCAGTGAGCTCCAACAATTTACAATTCCAACAGAACATGACCGCCACCATTCAGGACCTCAAAACGCAGATTGGTCAGTTAGCCAATATTGTAAGTCAACTACAGTCGGCAAGATCCAGCAACCTACCTTCTCAAACCATTCTAAATCCGAGGGGGAATGCCAGTGTCGTCACTCTTCGAAGTGGGAAAGAATTATCTCAACCTACACTGCAACAGTTGCCGAGACCAACTGAAGCTGACTTCGAGCCAAATGCCGACTTGCAGTCTCGGCCAGAGACAACTGTCCCACTACCATTTCCATCTCGGACCACTTCGGCAAGGAAGCTAGAGTCGGATGAAGAACTATTGAAGATGTTCCGCAAGGTGGAAATCAATATTCCACTCCTCGATGCTATTAAACAGGTCCCTAAGTACGCAAAATTCCTTAAGGAATTGTGTGTACACAAAAGGAGAAAAATAAAGGAGAGTAAGGAAACTAGAGGTGTGGTGTCGGCTTTGACACAGAATGGAGCAATTACTACAGGTGCTTCAACTTTGCCAAAGAAATGCAGAGACCTTGGAGTCTTTTCAATCCCATGCACCATCGGCAAATGCACTTTTGCCAATGCCATGCTAGATTTGGGAGCTTCAATTAATGTCATGCCAGCATCAATCTACAGGTCCCTGAATTTCAATGATTTAGAACCCACAGGGATGACTATTCAACTTGCAAACAGGAGTATTGTCCAACCCCTGGGAGTTCTTGAAGATGTTCTCGTCCAAGTCAATGAGCTAATTTTTCCAGCTGACTTTTACGTGCTAGACATGGAGGATGAGACAGCCGGAAAAGAATCAACCTTAATTCTAGGAAGACCATTCTTGATGACGGCACGAATAAAGATTGATGTGCATGTCGGGACTCTCTCAATGGAATTCGGTGACACTATGGCGCAATTCAACATCTTTGAAGCTATGAGGCATCCCACCGAAGACCACTCCCTCTTTGGCGTTGACCTTATTGAAGAGCTGGTTGAAGAATACCTTCCACTAGACAGCTGTGATGGGAGCATGAAAAATTTTGCTGAAGGTACTGATCTTATCAGTTGCCTAGGGACCACAACAGAAGAGGCTGACAATGAAGAAGTACATAACCCCTCCAGCTCCGAGGACGAATATGATGATATTGCTGACTTGGATTTCAAGGCTGAATTATTCGAAACGATAAACCAAGCTTGCAATCAGGAAAACCCGGAGTGCTCGAAAAATGAAGGAGCTAAAGTTGCCGAAACTAAGAAATCTTTATTTGCACAACTGGCAACAATCTTTTCAGCCGAAGCCGAGTCGGCCACAGAATGCCGAGTCAAGGAAGAAGTCAAAGTCAACTCAACCAAAGAGTTAGCAATCAAAGCCGACAAGCTTGCCCAGACCATCTCGATTGAAGAAGACCTGACCCATGCTATAGCACAAATAAAGAGTCCATCCAGATCCGACTCAGAAGGAACACTTGAAGCCTATGCCGACTCCATTTCGACAATAGCTGAATTCGTGAAGTCGAGCCGGCCAAAGCAGACAAAGGTCGAAATCATGTCGGCACATTTGGTGCCGAATCAAGATTGAATCGGCCAGCCGGATCCAACTTCCGAAACTGAAAAATCTCCATTACCACCGCCACCCATAGAATTGAAAACATTGCTGAGTCACCTGAAATATGCCTACCTGGATAAGGAACAGCAACTCCTGGTTATCATTGCTAGCAATCTCTGCCGAGAGCAAGAAGACAAGTTGCTAGAGGTCCTACGGCAACATAAGAAGGCAATAGGGTGGAAGCTTTCTGACCTTCCTGGCATAAACCCCTCCATCTGCATACATAGAATATTAATGGAGGAGGAAATCAAGCCCATAAGGCAGTAGCAAAGGAGACTGAATCCGACACTCCTGGACGTAGTTAAAAAGGAGGTCACCAAACTCCTTGCTGCAGGGATCATCTACCCCATCTCGGATAGCCAATGGGTGAGCCCTGTGCAAGTGGTGTCGAAGAAGTCCGGGATGACAGTCATGAAAAACCAGCATGATGAGCTGGTACCAACTAGGATTCAGAACAGCTGGCGAGTGTGCATCGACTACAAAAGATTGAATCAGGCAACTCGCAAGGATCATTTTCCTCTGCCGTTCATTGACCAAATACTGGAAAAATTAGCAAGGAGATCCCATTACTGCTTTCTTGATGGATTCTCAGGCTATATGCAAATTCATATAGCCCTTGAAGATAAGCATAAGACAACCTTCACCTGCCCATTTGGTACCTTTGCGTATACACGCATGTCATTTGGCCTTTGCAATGCGCCGAGCACATTTCAACGTTGCCTGCTGAGCATCTTCTCGGACTTGCTGCAGGACTGTATGGAGGTATTCATGGATGACTTCACGGTATATGCCGATTCATTTGAAGCATGCATGAGTAATCTATCAAGGGTGTTGAAGAGATGCATTGACACAAATCTCGTGCTCAATTTTGAAAAATGTCACTTCATGGTGACTGAAGGAATAATGTTGGGACATCTGGTCTCCAACAGAGGCATCGAGGTGGACAAAGCAAAGATAGACATCATTACCTCCCTCCCAAATCCTGCTTCTGTGTGGGAGGTTCGCTCATTTCTAGGACACGTAGGCTTTTACAGAAGGTTCATCAAGAATTTCAGCACACTAGCCTTGCCTCTGTCCAAGTTGCTACAAAAGGATGTGGAATTCAACTTTGACCGACTTTGTATTGAAGCATTTCAGGAGCTGAAGAACAGGCTAACATCCGCCCCAATTTTACAACCACCAAACTTGGACCTACCATTTGAACTGATGTGTGATGCATCCAACTGGCCATTAGGAGCCGTTCTCGGCCAGAGAGCTAAGAGCCGCCAATCGGTGCACGTGGTGGCCTATGCATCCAGAACTATGGATCCAGCCAGCAAAACTACACAACAACTGAGAAGGAACTCTTGGCAATAGTGTTTGCTGTGGACAAATTTCATTCCTACCTTCTCGGTTCCAAGATAATTGTGTTCTCTGACCATGCCGCTTTGAAGTACTTGCTGAAGAAGCCTGATGCTAAGCCGAGACTGATTAGGTGGATGCTTCTTCTTCAGGAATTTAACTTGGAAATCAGAGATAAGAAGGGTGTTGAGAATTCTGTAGCAGATCATCTGAGCAGAATTGAAAAAGAAAGCGAACTAATGCCTATCTGAGACGAGTTTCCAGATGAACACCTGCTGCATATAAAAACGTCTCCACCATGGTTTGCTGACATTTGTAATTTTGTGGCAGCATCTCGGTTTCCACCAGCGGCATCTCGGGCATACAAAGATAAACTCCGAAGCGATGCCAAATACTACATTTGGGATGGTCCCTACCTTTGGAGACTATGTAGTGACAAGGTCATCCGTAGGTGCATTTCTGAAGCTGAGTTCAATTCGGTCCTCCAGTTCTGCCACTCGACACCTAGAGGCGATCATTATGGATCAACTCGGACTGCAAGGAAAGTGCTTGACTGTGACCTTTACTGGCCAACTATCTTCAGGGACGCGCATGAATTCGTCTCCACCTACGAGAACTGCCAAAAAGCAGGAGTGACCATGAACAGAAGGCATGAAATGCCCTAGCAACCCATCCAGTTCTGTGAAATTTTTTATGCTTGGGGAATAGTTTTCAGGGGGCCATTCCCAGTCTCCAATGGCTACTCATACATTCTGCTGGCCGTGGATTATGTATCAAGATGGGTAGAAGCCATTGCCACCAGAACCAATGATGCAAGAGTGGTTGTGGACTTTCTGAAGTCCAATATTTTCTACAGGTTCGGTGTGCCAAAAGCGCTCATAAGTGACCAAGGTAGTCACTTTTGTAACAGAGCCATGGCTTCCCTTCTTCAAAAATATGGAGTAGCATATAGAATTGCTACTGCCTACCACCCCCAAACAAATGGCCAAGCAGAAGTGTTCAACAGGGAAATCAAGAAAACATTGCAAAAGATGACCAATCCCAGTAGGAAGAACTGGAGTCGCCTCCTTGAGGATGCTCTCTAGGCACATAGAACTGCATACTGGACACCTTTACAGATGTCTCCCTATAGGATTGTTTTCGGTAAAGCCTGTCACCTTCCTGTGGAGCTAGAACACAGAGCATACTGGGTTGTTAAGCAATGCAATCTGGCCTATGACCAAGCAGGAGAGCAGAGAAAATTCCATCTGCAAGAGTTAGATGAACTCCGCTTGGAAGCATATGAAAACTCTAGGATCTACAAGCAGAAAATCAAGCGATTCCATGACCAGCAGATCCTGGGAAAAGAATTCCGAGTTGGCCAGAAAGTCCTCCTGTTTAACTCACGCCTCAAGCTCATTGCAGGTAAACTACGTTCTAGATGGGATGGGCCTTTTGTTATCACTAATGTGTTTCCCCATGGTGTAGTACAGCTAAAAGATGAACACAGTAATAGCACCTTCCAGGTCAATGGGCATCAGATTAAGCCATTCCATGAAGGTCCAGCGCCAATCACTCATGACATGGAGATAATATCATTGATGGAACCAGCATCTCCAGATGGCCCTGCCTCGCATTGAGGACAATACAGATTTTAAGTGTGTGTGTGTGGGGGGGGGGGGGGATAAATATACAGTCATTTCAATTACAGTCTCCTTATTTCTATTCCCATCCTCCTGAACTTTACTAATTTTAATTTTGTTAGTTTCAATCATTTTTTAGTTTTCCTTTAATTGCGTTGTTTCATTTTATTTTACTTTTTCTACCATCTGTTTTTCAATAAAAGTTGCCAAGCCGAGTCCATTCTAGCTCTGCGCCATCTTAGCTGGATCCAGAACGCCTTCGGCCTGACAGAAATTCAATTCTTAGTTTATTTTAATTTTTCCTCCTGAACAGAATTCCAAGTGGATTTGTCGAAAATAAAATTGTTTTGAAAAGAATCTTGAATTAGCTTTTGTAGGTTTGAAAAAGACAGTAGGAGTAACTATGCAACTTTGGCAAGAGATTTCTCTAGCTTGAGGGGAATGAAACTTTTGTGCTCTAGTCAGTAGTTGACTGAGAATCTAAAAAGGAAACCCCTTGTGGCAGAGCAAATTCAACCTGTGTGAGATTTTGAGCTTTGTAAATATTGATGGCTTACATCTTGCCATTTCTCTTCCTGTTCTAGTGTGATTTTTGCATTCATGATAACTGAATATTCTACATTTTGCTTCAACTCTCTGGATACAACTGTTCTCTCATGCAGGAATGACATGATCTAGGCCCTGTTTCTTATGAGCCTTGAGCCAAATAAAGCCTACTTGAACAAATATATCTGTTGCTTTTCCCCATTTGGGCCTAATCTAACCATGCTTTCTGACAGCTCACTACAAGGCAAGGCCTGAAAAACTATGAATTAACCTCACCCTAGGGGAGCAGAGGAGCTTTGGAATTGTTTTGGGAGTAAGTCATGATCAAGTGTGGGGGAACTCAAGGAAGCAAAAAGTTGTGCAGCACTCTCCGAGGCTCAAAAAGCAATAAAAGGATAAAAGCGAGTGAAAGACAGAAAAACAAAAGTGGAGCAGCAGTTGGAAATCTGAGCTAAAACAAATAAAGAAAGAAAACAGCTGCATAAATGTGTATGATAAGAAAAAGAAAAGAAAATGAGCTGGTAGCAGCAAGAAGGAGAAATTGGCAGCATCCTGGGTTACCCTCAGGCTGATAAAAACTTATTCCCCATTGCTCTTCTCTTCCTCATAGGTCCTGAAACTAGTTTTCTCATGTTTTATCCTACCCATGACCTATCCTCGCTACAAGCCAAAAAGAAGTCCTAGTGATCATAACTGTGTGTGTTTTTGCAGGTGTAAGAAGAGAGTTTTGTCAAAATATGGTAATATCAGTTCCATGAATGTTGAGTGTAAATACAAGCCCAAACACGAGAGAAGCGAGGGAGTTATCTGTCTAAGTATAGCTCTGTCACTCTTGGTTGCCTTCTCTGGGTTGCAGGTCAGGAACCCGCCTAGAGCGTAGAAGAAGTAATTTTCAGATTATTAGAGTATCTTGATCCCAGCGTAACAAAGTGTCAACTCTATCTCGGTCGAACTAAAGGAAGCCAAGTGAAAAATTCTTTTCTATCTTAAAACTCCCCTTGTGATTTTCATTTTATTTTACCCAAGAGTGCAAAAGGGTAAGTGTGGCGGTGTGATGAGTCACGATTTATACATCTTTTAGACACCTAAGAAGGAGGTTTGCAAGACTATTCGGTACTTAAGGATGGATTGTTAGCTAAGATTCATTTTATGGACTTAAGTTCAGAGAAAATACAAATCTGTGTTAATTCAGATTTCTTAGCTAATAAAGAGTATCACTCCTTCTTCTTGCAGGTCAAGCCGAGTTGACCAAGGTCAACAAAAGAGTCGTAGCCGAGATGAAGTCGTCCCGACCAGACCGACTCCATCTCGACCGAACCAGAGTTGTCTCGGTAGTCCATGCCTTGCAGCCCAACAGCCCAATAGAGTGGCCCAATTGTATTGACCACATCAGCTATCTAGCTCATAGGCCACCTCAGCGTCAGCTCAGCTGCCATGTCACTCATAGGGAATCTGCCATGTCACGTTAGAAGATCTGCATAGGGGTAGAATAGGACATTCACAATGTAATTCTGTTATGATTCATTAGGATTAGCATATCACAGCTCGTGTATATATAGGGGGAGTTGTGCAACTTTTACGCGTCTTTTGAATTCACTTTAATTCCATACTCACTATACCTACTTTCTCGCTCTCGCTCTCTCCATTTTCACGGTGGTGCACGGTGCTCATTGGCGTTTCTCTCGATTGAGGAAGTGCAGGTCTAAGACTGGGAAGCCAAAGTCTGCTAGAGGGGACCGATCAGACTATTGACGCACTCTGGTGGAGCTGATCCTCAGCGTTCAGGCTAACGGAGGTGAACCACCACCATCAACCATGGCGATCGTCGTGGAAGATGGATTCATCTGAATTCAGAACCACTGTATTTGTATTCTATTTCTGTTAATCAATTTCATGCTGCAATTCTTATCTCCATTCTCTTCCTCTACCTTAATTCATGATTTGATCCGCGATTGCAATTAAATTGTGAACAATGTTAAACTAAGCCGAACGGAACTGGTTTGACTAATTTAGTAGGTAATCATTTGGCGATTGTCAACTGAGAACCTAAAATCAGCTCTGAACTTAATCCATGCCAACTGATGAGGTAGCGATTGCATAAATCCTCGGTATGGCAATGGACGAACCTTTGACGATTGCCATAAGACTTCCCAAGGCTGATATGGACTGAGAATTGGAGTGTGGAACCTGGACTGAACTTGGATTGATGGGACTGAGTATGAACACATTTATATAATAATAATAATAATAGATAACTAGTAATAGTAGTATACGTTCATTGCATCCATAGTCTTAGTTTACTTTCTACTTTACTTGCATTCTGAATCCCCTTGTTTGCTGATTTTTAGTCTAAGACAGAGATAGTCCATCTCTGTAGTGTCTGTCTGCACTCAGCCGAGACCAAGCCGGATTATCTCTGCCGAGATCATCTCGGCTCAGTCTCTGTCGAGAGCGACTCAGCCAATGTCGAGGAGAGTCAACACTTTACATCTCAAATTTTACGTCACTTCGCTTAATACCAAATCACAACTGAACGCATTGTCTCCTTAAGAAGAATGACCTAGGGTTGGCTATGCTATAGTTAGCTTTAGTTATTTGATAAGCGTTCAAACGACTGAAAAAGAACATTATTATCATTATCCAAACCGGCTCTATGCTGAAATCAATAATCTTTGAAATAAATCCAATCTAATCTAATCAATTCTATCTAAGGAATTTTGGACGCCAAAAGGATAGTCCAATCCTTCTTATGAATTTCTTGGATGCCAAATGGATAGTCCTTTCCTTGAATCTGCTTGGACGCCAAGAGGATAGTCCAAGTCTTTTATCAATCCCTTGGACGCCAAAAGGATAGTCCGATTCTTAATCTCTTGGGACGCCAAAAGGATAGTCAATTCTTTTACTAATTTCTTGTATGCCAAAAGAATAGTCCAAGTCTTTTATCAATCCCTTGGATGCCAAAAGGATAGTCCAATTCTCCTGCCAATTTCTTGGACGTCAAAAGGATAGTCAAATTCTTTTATTAATCTCTTGGACGCCAAAGGATAGTCCAAGTCTTTTATCAATCCCTTGCCAAAAGGATAGTCCAATTCTTTTATTAATCTCTTGAACGCCAAAAGGATAGTCTAATTCTTTTACTAATTTCTTGGACGCCAAAAGGATACTCCAAGTCTTTTATCAATCCCTTGGATGCCAAAAGGATAGTCCAATTTTCATGCCAATTTCTTGGATGCCAAAAGGATAGTCCAATTCTTTTATTAATCTCTTGGACGCCAAAAGGATAGTCTAAGTCTTTTATTAATCCCTTGGACATGAAATGGATAGTCCTTTCTTTAAATCTCCTTGGATGCCGAATGGATAGTCCACCACATCTAAGGATCTTTTGGATGCCTAATGGATAGTCCTTTGATTCGATAAGCCCTTGGACGCCGAATGGATAGTCCTTTGATTCGATAAGCCCTTGGACGCCGAATGGATAGTCCTTTCTTTAAATCTCCTTGGATGCCGAATGGATAGTCCACCTTCCTATCAATCTCTTGGACGCCGAATGGATAGTCCACCCTTTCTAAAGACTTTTGGACGCCGAATGGATAGTTTAATCCTCTTATTGAACTCTCGGGCGTCGAATGGATAGTCCAATCCTCTTATCAATTTCTTGGACACCGAATGGATAGTCCTTTCCTTGAATCTTCTTGGATGCCGAATGGATAATACACCATTTCTAAGGATCTCTTGGACCCCTAATGGATAGTCCATTGATCTGATCAATGTCTCAAATGTCTAATGGATAGTCTACCCACTCTAAGGATTTCTTAGACCCTTAATGGATAGTCCATTGATTTGATCAATCTCTCGGATGCCTAATGGATATTCCACTCCCTTTAAGGATCTCTTGGATACCTAATGGATAGTCCATCGATCCGATCAATCCCTTAGACGCCTAATGGTTAGTCCAATTCCCCTATCAATCTGTGGGATACTCGATGGATAGTCCATCCACTCTAAGGATCTCTTGAACACCTAATGGATAGTCCACTCCATCTAAGGGATCCTTGGACACCTAAATGGATAGCCTAATTGTCCCATCCAACTCCGTGAACGCCCAAAGGATAGTTCACTCCATCTAAGGGATCTTTGGACACCTAACAGATAGTCCTTTGATCTAATCAATCCCTTGAACGCCTAATGGATAGTCCACCCAATTTAAGGACCTTTGGACATCGATTGGATAGTCCATCGACCTTATCAATCTCTTGGACACCTAATAGATAGTCCACCCAATCCTCAAAAGACTCTTGGAAGTCGAATGGATAGTCCATTGTTCATATCAAACTCTTGGATGCTGAATTAATAGTCCATTGAGCCCATCAATTTCTGTGAACGCCCAAAGGATAGTTCATTTCATTTAAAGGATCTCTAGACACTTAAAAGAAAGTCCAATGATCCTAATATCATCCATTTCGGCCTTGCCAAGCTCATTTCAACATGAGCTAACATCTTTCAAATCCGGCTCTATACTGAGACGTCTATTTGACTTCTCGTTTTATTCAAGCCCATCCGAGATCCATTCATCCACACCATCCGACCAAGTTCTTTATTTATGTTATTCAGAAGGATGCAAACCATCTCTTTTGACTAAACACAAATAAAGAGGGGGCAACTGTAGCACTCCGTTTTTGTCTTGGTGGACTGATAAGTGGGTTTTTAGTCGTCTTACATGCATCAAATAAAACTAAAGCTAACTATAACCCTAGGTCGATTCTCTCAAGGATACAATGTGTTTAATTGTGACTAAGAGTGGAATCCAGAGAATTATGCAGAAACCGCTAAATGTTGTGAAATGCTGACTTATTATCGGTCGACTTAAGTACAATCGAGATGATCTCGATGGGAGACCGACTAGAACTGCTGATATGATTCCGGCTTAGACAGACGCAATGGAGTCGAACTGGACTCGGTCTCGGACCGGGAAGAACAGTAAATAGGGGGGTTTGTGTTTAAGTGCAAAAAAATAAACTAAGTACTAAAAGTAAACTAAACTATGCTAAACTAACTACTGTACCAAATTTGAATTCAACATACAATCAGTTTACAAATTCTTTACTTAAGATTATACTCTGAATCAACCTTAGATTCTTACGACAATCACCAAATGTTTGTCCATTGCCATACTGAGGATTTACACAATCACTACCTCATCAGTTGGCATGGAGTATGTACTTGGTTGATTTTAGGTTCTCTACCTAACCAGATTATTAAACCAGTTCCAATCGGTCCTAGTCTAACGTGATCTACCTCTAACAATGTGCAATCGCAGCAAGGTTAAAGCAGATTAAAGCACAAGAATTATAATCAGAAGAAAAAAATGTAAACTACTTATATTATTGAAAACAAACTCGAGTATAAGGTGAGAAATTCAGAGTTTCCAGAGAATCTGCCTTCCACGATGATAACCTTGGAAGGACGACGATGGTGCACCGCTGATGGCTAGACATTCAGGTTTCCGTCCACCGAAGTGCGTTGGCTATACCAAGTGATCACCTCTGACATCTTCTAGTTTCCAAAATCCTGGTCTTGTACCTCCTCGATTGAGAGAGACACCTTACTGAAGCTTCGTGTACCACCATGCTAGCTTGGAACGCTTGCAATCACTAATGGTGCTAGGTCTAGAATTCCATTGTTTTTCCACCCTGAAGATGTGGCCTAGCGTGCTTTATTTATACACAAGCTGGGAAGCTATGGCGCACCCTAATCCTAACAGATTACAAATTTGAATTACTGATTACAAATTTCTCAATCCTAGGAGATTACATATTTGTTGATCCTATCATAAGCATATCTGTATTGCAAATTCCTAATTTCTATCATAATCATATATGCATTACAGATTCCTTAATTTTTGCATAATCATATCTATATTATAGATTCCTTAATTCTAGCATAATCATATATGCATTACAGATTCCTTAATTCTAGCATAATCATATCTGCATTACAGATTTCTTAATTCTAGCATAATCATATCTGCATTCTTACCAGAGTGATTTTAGCCACTGAAGTCGGCTTTGGCCAGGAAGGCTAGTTTGGCTGGGATGCTTTAATTGGGTCGGAACGCTCTTGGTTGGGCCGAGACATCCTTAGCTTGGCCTGCAAAATAAATCCACTCTTTTATTAGCTAAAATCATCATTTTAGCACATATTTATATTTTCCTATTTCTAGGCCCATAATTCGAATCATAGCTAAGATGTGATTCTTAGTTATCAAAGAGTCTCAATAATACCCATCTTAAGCTCTTGTGAGGTGTATAAAATATGACTTATCATGGATATAAAAGGATAAGAATCCAATACATCCCATAGGGCCCCACTCTTGGCTAGATACGCGGGAGGGATCGAAGATCTCGCACGCATCATGCCTTCTTTTATCCCAGATCCGTCACTTGCCCAGGAACAACCCAAGAAGTAAAGAAACGTGGTTATAGTGGAAAACAACAACAAATGAGTAGACACAACACGAACTAAAGTAGACACACCACGAATTGATACAGTTAAGCCACCCACAACATAAGGGAAGGAATCGTAGGGATAGTGATAGAAACCCAACCAACAAAGTCAAAGATAATTGGCGTGACATTGGAGGTCCCATGACTAGGCCCAAAACCCAAATAATGAAGCAATCATTGCCAGGCATAAGGTTGGGAATTACGAAAAGTTTAGAGCAAAGTGAATCAAAGACTGTACCAAAATGGGTCACTTTATTACAAGTTGATGAAGATTGGAGCCCATATTGAAGAACACATATAAAGCCCAAAGTCATTATCATGTAATTTGGGCTAAGTAGTTAATTAGGATTTATTTAAATGTATTTTCACATAAATCATGTTTTGATAGTTGGTAGAAAAAGGGAAAGTTGGATAGTTGGTGGAAAAATAGGAAGGTCATTAATGATGGAAATAAAAGGTTAGTGGGGAGATCTAGTGGATGAGATTTTATGTCAATTAAGGTATTAATGGACATTAAATCCATGAGATTTCATGCCAATTAAAATATTAATAAGCATTGATTTCAGGGTTGTCTAGTTAAGCCTATAAATAAACTCTTGTAACCATCCAGCAGAACAGAATTCATAATTTGAATAATATTTGTATTTCTTTGTGAGCACTTTTCCTTTGGTTCTTAGGTTAAAGAACTTTTATAGTGTTGGTTCTACCAGCAGGTCGCGGTTAGGGTCACACTTCTGATAACTTTGGTTCTACCGGCAGGTCGCGGCTAGGGTCAAGTTCCTCTTTTCGTCTGATTTCAAGACGGTCCAATTTTAAGATCGTGTTAGATAGGGGTGATACACGTGGCCAAATTTGATGCACTAATGGCCTTAGGCGTAGCCTATAAAAGGCCCAAGTACGAAGAGAAAGGGGTTGGGAAAAAGTTGGATCTTAAAGTTGGAATTGAGAGAGAGGAGAGACTTCCCTGAGTACCAAGCTACCATTGAGTCTAGAAGAGCAATCGAAGCGTGACCTAGGCAAAACTACCAGCAAAAGTAGAGGAGAGAGAACGACGTCAAAACTTCTGGATACCAGGTTAGTAGTCACCACGACTCCATAAATATACATTTCCTTAGGCCAGCATAGAATAGCTTAACATACTGTAAAGTGCGATTTACATCTTGACCTACTAAAATCTTTGAACACCAAGCAAGAATCATGTATACGCATTAGCCAATATGTAGTGGACACCTAACTAGACCGAGTCAGTCTTGGACCTCCTTTTAGAACCCTTTCATTTGCACCAATACACTTCTTCATTTAGGTAATTCCAGACCGACCTCGGCTCTAAGTAGCCAGGAGTTACGTTAGCTCCAAACTCGACATCACATATATCACAAATTACCAAGTTGACACTTTGCCGAGCCGACTCCATCTCGGCCGCCTTCCCAAAATCGATTGGTCGAGTTGGTCTCGGCACCCTATGCTGAGTTGGTCTCGACCCCTTCCCAACACTTATCCTTAGATTCCTCAGCATCTACCCTTGAGCTTTGCAATCATAGCCGTCTCTAAATCGTCGTTCACATCCAACTCACAATCCATCTCTTTTCAATGTCATTTAACCCCTGGACGCCTAATGGATAGTCCATTCCGTCACACCCTCACCTAACCCGCTGGTACCTAACGGGTAACCCGTCCCTTCCCATTTTTCAAGCATACACTTAAAACTCCTTCTCATACCACTAGGCCGACTCTTTTTGGCCGATTCCGTCTTGGCCGACTCCATCTTGGCTAACTCTATCTGGTCGACTCTGTTCTGGCCGGCTTCGTCTTGGCTGACTCTATCTTGGCCGACTCCGTCTTGGCCAACTTAGTCTTGTCCGACTCCGTCTTGGCCAACTTAGTCTTGGCCGACTCCGTCTCGGCCGACAACGCCTAATCAACGAATCCAATTTTGTGGACGCCCCAAGGGAAAGTCTACCCCCTTCCACTATCATTTAGCCCATGGATGCCTAACGGATAGTCCGTCTTTTCCCACTATCAAAATACATGTGTAGCCTTGGAGCCGAGTAGGCACAACTCCCTTTCGTACCAATCGGCCGACTCCTCTTCGGAATACTTTTCCATTCCAGTGGAGCCGAGTCAGTCTCAGCCCCCATCCCAACATTCATCCTTAGACATCCCAACACTTACCTGAGGCTATTTAGTTACATTCTCCCCTAACACCTTTGGACACCAGAGGAAAGTCCATTATCAATTGGTCTATGGACACCTAATAAATAGTCCAACCTCTTTCGATGTCAGTTAGTTTAGGGACGCCTAATGGATAGTCCAACCTCCACTGTTAGTTAAGCCTATAAACGCCCAACAGATAGTCCAACCTCTTCTATGGTAATTTGTTTCAAGGACACCTAAGGGATAATCCATTTCTTTTCAAAGTCATTTGAGTCTTGAACGTCTAATGGATAGTTCAGTCTTTTCTACTAGCAATTAGCTAGGGCTGCTTAAGGGATAGTCCACCCCTTTCACCTAACCACATGCTCAGAACTATGTGAACTTTGATTCTTCTGACGAAAAAGAGGTACGTAAGAGCAAGAGGCGCACTCTTGTCAAGTTATCCATCCCCAAAATCCCAAAAAATATATGTATATCCCTTGTAAATACACTTCATTCTTAGAAAGGTATCAACAAAACGTAAGAGTCATCTTCATTTATGCATTTAGTTAGGATAACTATCGTGTGATAGACGTGTTGAGATACCTCGTGATCCCTGCACATAACCGACTCCCAAGCCCATTTCTTTAATTCAAAGACTAGTCTTATCCGTCCAAGGTTTGCTGGTGTTCCCCATGAAAAATATCAGTGGTGACTATAATGAAGCTGAGTCGGTCTCGACACCTTATTGGCCGAGCCGGTTCTGGCTTTGTATGTCCGGTTCCTCTGAGGAAGGGACCCGATTTCGAGTTTCACTTCAAACCATGACCCCGTGTCGTGATTTTGGTCACAACAAATAGAATAAATAATGCAAATAATGCAATGATTAAAATAAATAATGTAATATAAAAATATCCAAAAAAAACTAATTGAAAAAATAAAATAAACCTATCATCTATCATTATCAATGTCTTGAACTATAATATTAAATTAATAAAATAAATATTATAAATAGTATAGTGGTTAAAATAAACTTCGTGATATAAAAGATATCTAAAATATAATAACAAAAATAAAATAAACTTATTATCTACCATTATCAATATCTTGAAGTATAATGCTAAAATAATAAAATAATTATATAATGTTTCAACTATACAATATAATAAAACCATACCTTATTTTAAAATAAAATCAAACCTTATTTAAAAATAAAATCATGCCTTATGTTTAAATAAAGTATTATCTTATTTAAAATGATAAAAATAAGATTTAATAAATATTTTAAGGCCAAAAAGATGAGTAAAGATAAAAAGCTAGAAGCTAAATGCAAGCATTTTAAAAAAATATTACTTGTGAGTTATATTTGACATATCATTTCAACTAGTTTCTAACTTTTTTTACTATCCGAAAAGCTTGTTTGACCTTGTAAACTTCTTTAGCAAACAAGTTTTTTTCAGGAGTTTATAGGGTTTTTTATACACTATTTCAAGTAGTATTTTCTAAAATGCTACCTTCTATCTTCTATCTTTTTATATTTATTCATCTTTTATTCTTAAAACATTTATTAAATTTCTTTTTGTCCTTTTCTATACTAGCAGGACTTTACTATATTTTATTTTTTTCTTCTTCTACTCACAAGGTATTTCTTTATTATTTTTACCCTTTTTTCACAAGCTTTTTTGTACCTTTTTATTAAGTAATATATTAATAATAATAAATAATAGGTTTGTTTTTATTTTTTTTTAGATATTTTTATATTACATTATTTATTTTAACCATTATACTATTTATATTATTTATTTTATTATTTCAGCATTATATTTCAAGATATTGATATTAATAAGTTATATTTTTATTTATTTTTTATGTTTGTGAATATTTTTAATATTAGACGGTTTATTTTAACCATTACGCTATTTACATTATTCACCCTATTATTTTTAACATTATATTTCAACAACTTCAATATGTTTTAATCACTATACTAATTAACATAAAATAAAATTAAAAAAATATATAAAAATATCATTTAAATATGTCTATTTCTATCATTTTACATTTATCAACTATTTCAGTATTAATTTATCAAACACTCATAGTTCAATAAGCTAGCTTAACAATTTAGTTACGTGCTACAAACTAGGTTTTGATCTTCCAACTAGCTTTCCAACCTCCAGCTATTTTTTCAACTAGTTTTGCCAAACATAGCTCAAGTAATGTTTAAAAGAACACTATAAACTACTAAAAAGAGTTAGTTTACCAAATATAACTAATAAAGTTAAACAAACTGAAAAGATAATAATAAAAACCTAGAAAATAACTAAAATGACTTGTAAAACATAGTCATAATCGTTATTAATTTTTTACCTAAATAAAATAAATAACAACACAACACCTAAAATAAAGAAAGTATTGCAACAACGAACATAAAATGAAAAAACATTTAGTTGAGAAAAATTAAACACAAATTGACAAAAATAATAGAAAAAATGAAAAGTTGGAGTCACAAGAACATACTAACTGCAACGGAGATTATTTGAGTTATTATGTAGCTAACAAACTTTGTAACTGCAAAAGAAATTTTCAATTTTAAGTCTTAGAATCAAGAGAGGAAAGCAATAATTAGTGCATATATTAGCTTTACAATTCAAATGTTATTTATCTTATATTACTTAATCATCCTCCATTAATTAATATATTTTTCTTCTTAATTTTAATACCATAAGGAGACTTCCATTTTCATACTTTGCATATCTTTTAAAACAAAACAAAAATTCCATTATTTCCCCAAATTTAAGATACAATGAAGGTTCCTTTAATGTTTTAGTAGAAATTAAATATTCAAATTGTTAAAAAGTTGAAATTAATTGATTAAAAATTAAATTAGAAAAATTGAATATATATATATATATATATATATATTGGAGTAACCAGTCATTTCAAATTTCAGCTTCAGATTTGAAATGAATTTTTCCTCTTTAACACCTCCTCACGTGTATATTAATTTTCTATATTTGCTATGTACTTTCATTTTTTTTTTCTTTTAGAATCGAATACTATATAAAAATTTACAATACTCGCTTATCTCTTTTAACCACCAAAGTTAGACCTTATTATTACATGCACTTTTATCTTACATAACTTATAAAATTTACAACATTAACGCCACATCTTCAACCACTGAGCTTGACTTACTTGTACTTGGACTTTCATCTTATACAACTTATGAGTAGTTATTAAAGTGATAAAAAAATAGTGAATATAAAAAGTAGGTACTGAGAAATTTATCTTAAATAAATCTACCTAACTCAAATTATTAAGTTGGAATACGAGGTAAGCTAATAACTTCGGAATAATAAGAGAATCTTTTACTAATTATGTTTCCATCAAACTAATTGCACACGAATATCGGTATATCATATCTCTTATGAGCAATCAATTTCACTGATCATAAGAAAAGTAACTTTCGATCCCTTGATGTAAATATGTACTGGTATGCAACTTTTCTTTGATGTAAATATGTACTGGTATGACAACTTTTACGTAAAATATTAAAGTTTGAAAAGACACAAAAAGCCATAGTGCCATACACGTGTTATATATCAAGATATTTGACGCACAAATATTTCACTATTAGAAAATTTAAAATTTGTTAGAAAATAATTTTGTAATTAATTTTAAAATTATTTATTTTGTAGCTAATTTTTAATAAAAATAATTAACTACAAAATTACTACAATATTAAATGATAGCAAATTATTTAGGAAAATAATCTTAGTTAATTTGTAGTAAATTTTTTAAAATTTGTAATTATTTCCTAACTAATTTGTAGTAATAAGAAGTATAAATGAATATAACTTCAATTTAACTAGAAAAAATAATTTTCTAGTTAATTAATAGTTAATTAGTTATGATTTACCTATTAATTTAAATAATAGTTAAAATTAGTAACAAAATCAAAAAATTCTTGTAGTGCTTGTTATCACAAAAGAAACAAATATTAGTTTTCCTTTTATCATATTGCGAATTTGTCTTTTAACACAGTTCGTGTGGTCTCCGTAACACTAGATATTGAGATTCATGGCATAGGTCAATTTTGATATCGTTGGATAATTTACTACACATTGATCAATGGGGAACGCATGATGTCGACCGGGAAATCTTACAAACATGATCATGCTTCGAAGTGGGGATAGCAATTTCTAATCTTGTGGACCCTTATAGTACATAATTTTGGTGTTAATAATGTAGTGAAAAAGAGGTTGCATTTGGACTAACGAAGAAATTGGTACAAACCAGCGCAATGCCACCGAAAAGCAGTGGTGAACCTGGGCTTAGCAAGCAATATAAAGATAATGGAGTACAATAGTAGTTGGCATATGTAATTAAATGGGGACCAGAATTGAGGGGACCACGATGAAGTTTCATTTTCCCTTAATTTTGGGACGAAAAAGATTGTGCGAACGAACTAAAGGAAATAAAAAAAAATTCTTTGGCACTATAAAATATTTTTATATTATCTTTAATAATAAATTGATATATTATGATGATAAATTTGTTAAATTTTATATTAAGTACCACAAAAGTTATAAAAAAAAGAATAATACATGGTTATTAAACTAAAAAATTACTATGAGAGAGCCCTATCTATTAAGGTAAGATTCGCAATCAATGTAGGAATTATATGAAGATAGTACGCTTCAATTAATCATAATACTATGATTAATAATGGAGTTTTTATTCTTATAGCAAAAATTTAAATTTTACATTAATTAACAATGATATTAAGTTAGCAAACATCACTCAGAGTATATATAATTAATATGTGTATCTATAGTTGTGGACCCTTGGAGTATATAGATGTCAAACCTATGCTAAAATCCTGTGCTTAAATCAATGTCATGGGGGCCCAAGTCCTCAAATTTCGTGTTGCAGCGTCTATCTGTGTAACTTTAGTGATGGTTGTTTTTAATTACCTTCTTCATATGGATTTAGGCTTACTGATTAGGTTGATGGATTGGACCTAAGCCTAGTCTGTAATAATTACGGGTGGTAAAATTATGAAAATGTATAGATAAATATGACCGATGCAGTTAAAATTATAATTACAATACAATTGCAATAACCTTGCAAACTATAAAACTACTTGCAAACTATAATTTAAAGCTATCTTTCAACAATTTTAAACGAAATCCATATAACATGCCTACAATAATCATGTACAAGAGTGTTGGTATTTTATTGGGTAAGTGAACTTGTTCATCACTAGTAAAGTTAAGTATTAATTAAAAATTAAAATATCACCGCAAAGACTATTTAGCAAGTACTAAAATTTTTAATCTATAAGTATTTAGATAATACGTAGACGTGAAGTTCAAATTAAGATAAAAAGATGAAAGAAGAAAATAAAGAAAGTTTAAATGAATATTAAGAATGCATACAATCATAATAAGTAACAATTCAATTATGGAAAGGCTGGTTTCACCTATTATTAATTTTACTTAAAAGTATCTTATAACTCATTTTTTCCTAATTGTCAATGACTTGTGCTAAATCTAGTAGAACCTAATGGTTATGCGATACTAATATTATTTTTCCTAAATCATTATCCTCGATGGTTATGCAAAAACAACAATTAAGAAAAAAAACATAAAGTTTCAGTTAAATAAACATAATATATTGAACTGAGTGGTGTACATAATACAATTTGTAATCTCCCTTTTATAGGGTAAACATCTAAGCCTAAAAAAAGGAAATAAAGCGAACTATATCGAAAATACGAGAAAATAAAAGTCATATCATAAAAAGATAAGTGAAATCAAGAATATATTTAACACTCCCCTCGTCGGAAAGATATAAATTATACGCCCAAAGTTTCTGAACATATAACTCAGATTCGTGGTCTCCTTAAAGACTTAAATAAAATGTCGCCAGTTGATTACTTAAGTTGACAAATTTAGACTTATTTCTTTGGCTAAAGAACTTCTCCCGTATAAAGTGACAAATAATCTCAATGTGTTTGGTTCTCTCATGAAATACAGGATTAGAAGCAATGTGAAGAGTCATTGATTATCACAATACAATTTCATTGGTCGGGCATCGTTGAATTTCAATTCTTGAATAAGTTGTTTTACCCATATCAATTCACAAGTGGTGAAGCCATACCGATATTCTCGCTTCAAAGACTAGAACGAAGCAATAGTATTTTGCTTCTTACTTTTCCAAGAGACCACATTTTCCCCAATAGATATGCAAAAAAACCCGTAGTAGATCGCCTATCAATGGGAGATCCCGCCCAATCGGCATCACAATAACATGATATATGGGTGTTTCCCTTTATCCTCATATAAGCAAACCCCGTCCGTGTGTCTTCTTGATATATTTAAGAATACGGAGGACCGCTATCCAATGATCAACGCAAGGTGCTTGCATAAACCGACTTACAACTCCCCACCGCAAAGGAGATATCGTGTCTAGTAATAGTGAGGTAAATGAGTTTACCCACTAGTCTTCTATACCTCTCTCGGATCGGAATAAGGTTCACCTTGTTTTACCATTAGTTTCATATTTGGATCCATGAAACCTGTCAATGGCCCGCAATTACTCATACTAGTCTCTCTGAAGATATCAAGAGCATATTTTCTCCGAGAGATAACAATGTCTTCCTTGGATTGAGCGACCTCTTTGCCAAGAAAGTACTTGTGTGGCCAAGATCTTTGGTGGAAGTGGCTAAATAAGATCGCTTTAATTGGGAAATTTTGATATCATCATTTCTTGTTATGACAATATCATCCACATATACAACCAGGTACACACATTTAGCGTAAGAGGAATGACAATAAAATATGAGTGATCCGCTTCACTTCTTGTCATCCCAAAGTTTTGAACAACTTGGCTAAACTTCCCAAACCAAGCTCTCGGGGACTGTTTAAGTCCATACAAGGATCTACGAAGCTTGCATACTAACCGAGACTCCCAAGCAACAAAACCAGGAGGTTGCTCCATGTATATTTCTTCATCCAAGTCACCATGTAGAAAAGCATTTTTGATGTCTAATTGATGAAGAGGCCAGTGACGAATAACAACCATTGCAAGTAAGAGGCGGATAGTAGTGATTTTAGCCACAGGAGAGAAAGTATCTCCATAATCAAGACCATATACTTGAGTATACCATTTTGCCACCAATCGGGCTTTGAGGCGATCAATTGTGCCGTTAGGTGCGACTTTAATAGCAAATACCCACCTACAACCAACTGCCTTCATACCTGAGGGAAGAGGAACTAACTCCCAAGTACCACTTTGTTCCAACGCCTGCATTTCGACTATCATGGCTTGTCGCCATCCAGGATGATTAAGTGCTTCATAGACAAATTTAGGAATAGTAATGGACGAGACAGAGGAAACAAAAGAAAAATACGAAGGAGATAAACGATGATAACTAAGGTAAATAGGATAAGGATTGCGAGTGGAGCGAATACCTTTCCAAAGAGCAATGGGCCAACCAATGTCAGAATCATGGGAAGGTGAGGATGGAAGAGGATCCGGTATGGGGTCAGTTGAGGGTAAAGGACATGAATCAAGTAAATCTTCACATACTAGGGTACCCATCTCTTGTGTTCTGCTTTGACATGTAGACATTGAAGGATGAGATAGTTCAACTTGAGAATGAACAGAAGAGGAAGGTTGGAGTATGTCTTGATTATGTGTTTCAAGGGATGACGACTCTGGTGGACTAAGATATGGAATTGGTAGTGCCTGTTGGATAGAACCACAATCATCTTTGGTGAAGAACATAGTTTCCTCAAAGAATGTAACATCAGCTGATATATAGTGTCTTTTTGTAGATGGAGAGTAACATCTGTACCCTTTTTGAAGACGAGAATATCCAAGGAACACATATTTGATTGCTCTTGCAGAGAGTTTATCACGACCTGGAGAGACATTATGAACAAAACATACACAACCAAAGACTTTAGGAGGCACATGATACATTTTATCTTTAGGGAATAAAATTGAGTGAGGGATTTGATTCTCAAGTGAAGCAGATGGCATTCGATTTATTAAAAAACAGGCAGTAAGAATGGCTTCACCCCAATGATTAGTAGGGACATTTGCACTTAAAAGTAAGGTGCGGGCAGTTTCAACCAGATGCCTATTTTTCCTTTCAGCTATACCATTCTATTGAGGAGTATGAGAACATGTGGATTGATGTAAGATTCCTTTTGATGACAGATATGAGTTTAGTTCGGAAGAAAAATATTCTTTTGCATTATCACTTCTCAATATTTTAATGGTTTTTCCAAATTGATTTTCCATTTCTTTAGAGAAGGACATTAGGATGGACAAAAGTTCAAATCTTTTTTTCATCAAATAGACCCAAGTACATCGTGAGTATTCATTAATGAATGTGACGAAATAGTTAAAACCAAAAGATGTTACTCGACTTGGTCCCCAAATATCTGAATGGACAATAGAGAAAGGCGAATTACATCTTTTGTTGACTTGGTTTGGGAAGGTGGATCTGACATGTTTGCCTAATTGATAGGACTCACATTCTAAGGTAGACAGTTTATTGAGACTAGGAACCATTAAATTTAGCTTTGCAAGACTAAGGTGCCTTAAACAATTATGCAAAAGCTTTGGAGATTCAGACGCAAAACACAACGTAGAGGGATTGTTGGATAAGTAATAAAGTCCTCTTGATTCATGTCCTTTGCCAATCAGCTGGCCCGTACTCCGGTCCTGTATAATAAAGGAATCAGCATAAAAGGTTACTGAATAATTCAAAGAACGAGTTAATTGACTCAAAGAAATCAAATTGTAAGGATATTTGGGAATATACAACACAGAGTTTAAACTAATTGATGAGGATAGAGAAACTTGACCAACTCCCTGAGATACCATTTTGGAACCATTGGCTAATGAAATGGGGTGAGGAAACTTAGGTGGGGAAATAGAAGAGAACATAGAGTCATTACCAGAAATGTGATCAGAAGCACCTGAGTCAATTATCCATGGACCTTGACTCCCCATGGAATGAGAAATGCAGGCAGTTGAAATACTTGGTGACACAGATGATTGGGTGTGGTTGTTGGACTTGAACTTTAGGAACTCTTGATATTCTTCATCTGAGATTAATTGAGAACCAGTCCTTTCATTTGAAGGGATATCGCTCGAAGATATATTTGCAGTTTTGTATGACCAACCAATCAAATCATAACATCTATTTTGTAGGTGTCCTTCTTTTCCACAATGTGAGCAAATAAGCTTACCACGACCACCTTTAACATTTTGTGACATTCCTCTAGTACCACGACCACTTTTTCCTCTACGAGAGGCTATCATAGCAGAGTTTTCAGTAGCAGTACCATCACCTTTCATTATGGTAGGAACCCGAAGAAGCCTAGTAACCAGGCTATTCATAGAGGGAATCTGTTCGCTTGACAAGATTTGATCCCGAACATGCTCATAGTTAGGGTGCAGGCTTCGTAGGATTAGAACCATTAGAAGTTTGTCAATTCACTTTGCTGTTTCTTCAATAGAATTACACACCAATAAACCTTTCAATTCTTTAGCAGCAGCCCTGGCTTTGGCTATGTGTGACACCATATCATGGTTGGTCTGTTGAAGAGAAACAATCTTTTGAGTTGAGTCAAATAGACGTTGAACATCATTAGCGAAAATATCTTTTGCGTTCGTCCAGAAAGAATAGCATGTCTTAAACGACCTTAAGATTTCTAATAATTCAGGGCTAACGGACTGCCACAAAATAGCACATAGTTGATAGTCAAGCTTCAGCCATGGAGCTTTGTTTTCTTCTAGTATTTCAGCCTCTTGTTTCTCCAAATGGTCATGAAACCCTTGTCCCAAAAACCACAACTCAACTGAATATGACCAAGCTCTATAATTTTTCCAGTTGAGTTTCTCCACTGTGATAGTTGGGGTTCTCGAAAAAGAGATAATGGATCCTTGAGAAAGTGAGCTAACAGTGGCCATTTTCAACCTCAAACAATTCTAACACTGATATTTTTTTTTTCGTGAACAGTAGCACGTTAACTTAGATCTATCACCTACAATATTTCCAACCAAGGTTTTGAACGTTGGAGTAGGTAGGAAAGAGGCCGACAAAAATAACGATGGCGAAAAATAGTGGTATACAACGACGGGCAGCAACAGTGGCAGATGCCGGCAGCAGCGGCGGCGGCGGCAGACGGCGACAACGGCAGGCGGTGGCAGCGGCAGATGATGATGTGGGTTTTTAGTCATTTCAACGCGCTTATCAAATAACTAAAGCTAACTATAGTATAGCTAACCCTAGGTCATTCTTCTCAAGGACACAATGCGTTCTGAGTGTATTTTGGTGTGAAGTAAACAAAGACAAAGCCTGAGTGTAGAGTACTGGCTCACTCCGGCACTGGCCGAGATGATCTCGGCAGAGTCTGACCTGAGATGGTCTCGGTAGAGCAGACGGACGCTACAGAGACGGACTATCTCTGTCTTAGACCTAAAGCGGTAAACGATGGGGGCTGAGATGTAATCGAAGCCACAATAGAGATTGACGAAAGACAGAACTGAATCTAACTACAATGCAAATGCAATTATGCTACTCCTAATACTATTGCTACTACTATGTTCATGTTTAATTCCAGTAATCAAGTTCTTTCTGATTCAATCACTACAATTAAAGTCCTCATCAGCCTCCAGTGTTCTTATGGCAATCGCCAAAGGTCCGTCCCTTACCATACCGAGGATTTACACAATCGCCACCTCATCAGTTGGCAGAGATTAAATTCAAGCTGATTTTAGATTCTCAATTAACAATCGTTAAGTGATTACCTACTGAATTAGCTAAACCAGTTCCAATCGGCTTAGTTTAACATTGTTCCGTTACCATGTGCAATCGCAACGCAGTAAGTGAACTTAGATTCCAGAATTGCAACAGAGATCAGAAGTCAGAAAACACTTGTAATATTGAAAGCAAAATACAAACACAGGGCCTGGATTCGATGAGTCCATCCTCCACGACAATCGCCATGGACGACGGTGATGATTCACCTCTACTAGCTAGGATGCTGAGGTTCAGATCCACCAGAGTGCGTTGGTGCTCCAATCGGTCTCCTCTGATAACCTTCGGCTTCTCAGTTCCTAGCCTGCATTTTCTCAATCGAGAGAAACGCCATTAACAGCGTCGTGTACCACCGTGGGCGGAGGAGAAGAAAACGAGAGAGAATTTGGGAATTATGGACGCAGGAAGGTTTGAATGCCAAAAGCCCTTAATCGTTCAGTGTTTCGCTTATTTATGCAGGAACTAGACTAACTAATCCTAACAGAATTACAAGTGAATTCCCTATTCTACCCTTACTATGACTTGCGTTGCAAGCTACTCTAGGTAGTGACGTGGAGCTGAGCTGGAACCGAGGTAGCTCTCGTATGGATGGCTTACGTGGCATGCCACTGGGCTCAGCTCCGGATTGGACTCCTTGCATGGGCTAAGTCTTGGCCTGTTTGAGACACTCTCGGCCTGGACCTCCACTGGTTGGACCTGCGATGAAGAAACAGTTAGCTTAATACCTGGAATTAACACAGATTATGCTTTTCTTGATTTCTAAGCTTTCAATCTGAATCCTAGCTAACAATCATCTTTTAAGCTCATGAGTTGCTTTGTAGCGCTCCTCTTAGGTCCACTTAAGATGTGCATTTTATGACTCATCACACCCCCACACTTAGTCTTTTGCACTCCTGAGCAAAATATATGATTTAAACAAGGGATATTTTAGTACGGGGCTCTTCTTTTTGACTTCCTTAAGCTGACTATACAGAGTCAGCCTCTCTTCATCCCAGATCAAAGTGCTCATGCAATCAGGGGACTACTTCCTTTGGACTTAAAATGCTTCGTGGCTGTTTAAACAGGAAGAGACACCCCAGAGTGGTAGAGCCTCACTAGGTGATTAACTCTCTCGATTCTCTCGAGTGTTTAGCTTGTGTTTGTGCTCAGCATTGCATGGCATTGGTATCACCATATCTTGACAGAGCTCTCTTCTTACTCCTACAAAACACAACAGTTATGATCACTAGGACTTTCTTAGCTTGTAGCGGGGTCAGGATCAAGGGTATGATAGAGTGGGAAGCACTGGTTTCATGACCCACGGGGAGGAGAGGAGCAATGGGGAGTGAGTTTTATCAAAATGAGGGTAGTCCTGGTTGCTGTGGTCTCCTTCCATCTCTATCCACTTGCTCTTTTTATATTTCTTCTTTCTTTTCTATTCATACAGCTTGCTGATTTTGTTTAGTTCAGCTTATTTATTTCAGCTGCTTGTTTTCTACTTATGTGTACTTTTCTTTCTTTTCTTCAGTTCCCTTTCATTCTTCTCTCTTTCGAATTCTACTCCCTAGACTTCCCCCACACTTGATTCTGACTTACTCCCAAGACAATTCCAAGGCTCCTCGGTTCCCCGAGGGTAGGATGAGAATGGTTTTTCTGGCCTCGGCTTGTATTGAGCTGCAAGAAAAATGGTCAGTTTAGGCTCTACGGGGTGACGAAGGTTAACTTATTATTTTTTCAGCACAGCTTATTTGGCTCTGAGCTCATAAGAAATAGGGCCTAGATCATGTCATTCTTGTATGTGTAAAACAGTTGTATCCAGAGAGTTAAGGCAAAATTCAGTGTACACAATTAACATGCTCTGCAAAAATCACTCAACAAGAGGGGGGTGGCACGAGTGTAAGCCATCCTGTTACAAGGCTCAAAATCTCACACTGGTTGTTTCTGTTCCTTCACTCTGAAGGTTCCCTCTTCCGTTTTCACCATTCACTACTTAAAACCCAAAGTTTTGGTCCCCTTCAGGCAGAGGTAGCTTCTTCTTGGGAATGGAGAGAGTATTTCTGCTGGCTTGTCAGGCTCTCGGACCCAAAAAAAAAAAAAAAAGGAGTTATCTCTCTCTTTGTTATTTTTTTCTTTTGGATGTAATTCTGTTAAGACTCTTTTATTAAACAAGAACTTAAGCAGCGAAATTACTAATGAAACTTAAAATGGTATATGAAAGGAGTGAAATGAAAAAGTTAGATAAGAGAAGGGCATATATGAAGTGATGATCAGTCCCCGATGGACAGAACCCCCTCCATACTTAGTTTCGACATTGTCCTCAATGCGAAGAATGAAGGGGTGGCCGAGTTGGGTCAGGTTATGACCTCTGGTGGAGTCGGCTTCACTAATGAAATGGTCTCAATGTTCTCTCCAATTGGTGCTGGACCTTCGAGGAAAGGTTTAACTTGGTGCCCATTAACCTGAAAGGTGCGATTGGTCTGTTCTTCCTTTAGCTGCACTGCACCATGGGGAAATATGTCAGTAATAACAAAAGGTCCATCCCATCTGGAACGAAGCTTACCTGCTATGAGCTTTAATCTGGAATTGAATAACAACACTTTTTGGCCAATATGGAGATCTTTCCTCAGGATATTTTGGTCGTGAAACCTTTTTACTTTTTGTTTATAGATCCTGGCGTTTTCATAGGCTTCCATTCGAAGTTCATCTAATTCTTGAAGTTGGAACTTCCTATGCTCTCCTGCTTGGTCATAAGCCATGTTGCATTGCTTAACTGCCCAGTAAGCTTTGTGCTCGAGCTTCACAGGGAGGTGACAGGCTTTCCCGAAAATAACCCGGTAGGGAGACATCCCTAGAGGTGTTCGGTACGCGGTCCTATGTGCCCAGAGCGCATCTTCAAGGAGTTTGCTCCAGTCCTTCCTGCTGGGATTTGTCATCTTTTGCAATGTATGCTTAATTTCCCTGTTAAACACCTCAGCTTGCCCATTAGTCTGGGGGTGGTATGCTGTAGCTATCCTGTGTGCCACCCCATATTTTTGAAGAAGAGAGGCCATGGCTCTGTTGCAGAAATGACTCCCCTGGTCACTGATGAACGCTTTTGGGACACCGAACTCAGAAAAATATTGACTTAAGAAAGTCCACTACTACCTTGGCATCATTGGTTCTCGTGGAAATGGCTTTACCTATCTTGATACATAATCGACGCAAGTAGGATGTATGAATAGCCATTGAGATTGGGAATGGCCCCATAAAATCTATGCCCCGCACGTCAAAGACTTCAAGAGAATAGGATGAAATTTGCCGGGCATTTCATGTCTTTGGTTCAAGGCCATCCCCTTTTTGACATCCGCCGCAGGTGGAGGCAATTGATGAGCGTCTCGAAAAATAGAAGGCCAATAGAGGCTACAATCAAGCACCTTCCCGGCAGTCCGAGATGAGCCGTAGTGGCCCCTCCGGGCCGAATGGCGTAAGTGGAGGACCGACTTGATCTCGGTGTGACGTGAATGCACTGCGGATGATCTTATCACCGCATAATCTCCATAGATAGGGGGGTCATCCCATACGTAGTACTTAGCATCACTTCTGATCTTCTCTTTGTAAGTTCGAGATGCCTCGGTGGAAATTGAGATGTTGCCACAAAATTACAAATATCTGCAAACCATGGTGTGGCCGTCTTGAGGTGTAGGGAGCTTTCGTCAGGGGAACCTCGTCTCGGGATGGGCAATTATTCGCTTTCTCTTTCAATCCTGGCTGAGGTGGTCCGCTACGAATTCTCAGCACCTTTCTTATCTTTTGATTTTCTAAGTTGAATTCTTGGAGAAAGAAGCATCCACTTAGGATTAGTCTCGGCTTGGCATCCGGCTTCTTCAACAAGTATTTTTAGAGCCGCGTGATCGGAGAACACGACTATCTTAGAAGCAGAAGGTAGGAACGAAACTTATCCAAGGAAAACACAATTGCCAGGAGTTCCTTCTCAGTTGTCGTGTAATTTTGCTGGGCCGAGTGCATGGTTCTAGACGCATACGCAATGGCATGGACTGGTTGGCCGACTCCAGCTCTCTGGCCGAGAGCAGCTCCTAATGCCGAATTGGATGCATCGCACATTAACTCAAATGGTAGGTCCCAGTCAGGTGCTTGCAGGATAAGTGCGGATGTGAGTTTGTTCTTCTACTCCTGAAATGCCTCAATGCAGGGCTAGTTAAATTTGAAATCCACATCCTTCTGTAGAAGTTTGGACAGAGGCGCAGCTATTTTGTCAAGTCCTTGATGAACCTTCTATAAAAAACCTCGCATGTCCCAAGAATGAAGCGAACTTCCCTTTGACGGGGTTCGGAAGCGTTGATTATGTCTATTTTGCCTGTCCACTTCGATGCCTCTGTTGGAGACCGTGTGTCCCAATACTATTCCCTCGGTCACCATGAAATGGCATTTTTCGAAGTTGAGAACCAAGTTCGTGTCCATGCATCTCTTTAACACCTTGGACAGGTTGTTCAGGCATGCGTCAAATGATTCGCATACACCGTGAAGTCATCCATGAACACCTCCATGCAATCCTCAGAGCAAACCGAGAAGATGCTCATCATGCAACGTTGAAATGTGCTCGGGGCGTTAATGGGCCGAATGGCATGCTGTGGTGCGCAAAAGTGCCAAATGGGCATGTGAAAGTGGTCTTATGTTGATCCTCCGGTGCTATGTGTATTTGCATGTATCCCGAGAATCCATCCAGAAAATAGTAATGGGATTTCCTGCTATTTTCTCTAACATTTGGTTAATAAAAGGCAAAGGAAGTGATCCTTCGGGTTGCCTGATTCAGTCTTCTGTAATCTATACACACCCGCCAGCTGTTCTGAATCCTTGTAGGTACCAACTCATCTTGTTGGTTTTTCATGACGGTCATTCCAGCATTTTTTGGTACTACTTGCACAGGACTCACCCATTGGTGTCTGAAATAGGGTAGATGATGCCTTAAAGAAGTAACTTCATGGACTTCTTTCTTGACTACGCCTAGAATGGTAGGATTCAGCCTTCATTGTTGTTGCCTTATAGGCTTAATGTCCTCCTCCATTAGTATTCTGTGCATGCATATGGAGGGATTGATACCTGGAAGGTCAGAAAGTTTCCACCCAATTGCCTGTTTGTGTTGCCTAAGGACTTCTAACAGCTTATCTTCTTGCTCTGGGAGGAGGTTGCTTGCAATGATGACCGGGAGCTGCTGTTCACTGCCCAGGAAGGCATACTTTAAGTGGCTAGGCAATGGTTTCAGCTCCATGGGTGGGGGAGATGGAGATTCTTGAGTCACAGCTTTTGGATCCATTTGGCCGACTTGTTCTAGACTCGGTGTTAGGATTGCCGACACGTTCTCGGCCTTGCATTGCTTCGGTCGACTCGGATGGTCAGTTTCGGCTCTCGTCAGACTAGGGTCGGCCTCGGTTTCCTTTACAGCTTCGGTATTGGATTCGGGTGGGGCAATTAGCTTCTTGGTTCGAGTCTGGTCTCTTCTGGCCGAGATGGTTTCGGTACGTGTACCGGCTTGTGTGTTTAATTCGTCGGCCGAGTTGACTTCTGACCTTGCGTTGACTCGGTCTTCCATAGCCGACTTCGATTCAATCGTGAATATGGTTGCCAATTGTGCAGGTAGAGGCTTCGTAGTCTCGGCAACTTTTACCTCTGCACTATTCTTACTCTCTGAGGGTTGAGGATAGCAGACTTGGTTTATTAACGTGGTTAGTTCTTTCTCAAATGCCAAGTTGCTAGTGTCACTATGGCAATCCTTAGAGTCTGGGGACTCTAGTACTTCATTATGATCGGCCTTTGAGCAGCTACTGGCTTCGGCCGTTCTAGCAAGATCTTCCATTCCCTCACTGCAATTGTCTAGTTGGAAGTATTCCTCCACCAACTGTTCCATTATGTCTATGCCAAAGAGAGAGTGGTCTTCGGTGGGGTGCCTCATGGCTTCAAAGATGTTGAACTGCACCAACGTATCACCGAATTCCATGGAGAGTGTTCCGACATGTACGTCAATCTTCGTCCTTGCCGTCATTAGAAATGGCCTCCCCAGTATCAAGGTTGATCCTTTTCCTGATGCCTCGTCCTCCATGTCAAGCACGTAGAAATCAGCTGGAAAGATTAGTTCGTTTACTTGGACGAGGACATCTTCGAGAACTCCCAGGGGTTGCACGATGCTTCTGTTAGCAAGCTGAATGGTCATCCCTGTGGGTTCCAGATCTCCGAAATTGAGGGACCTATAAGTTGATGCCGGCATGACGTTGATTGATGCTCCCAGGTCCAGCATAGCATCAGCAAATGTGCAATCACCAATAGTGCATGGGACCGAGAAGATACCGGGGTCTCGGCACTTCTTTGGTAAGACCTGTGAAATTCCTACAGTGGGATTATTCCTAGTTAAACTTGAGACCACATCTCCAAGTTCTCGATTCCCCTTCATCTTTCTTCTTTTGTGTACGCATAATTCCTTGAGGAATTTTGCGTACTTCGGAATTTGCTTGATCGCATCGAGAAGTGGAATGTTGATTTCCACCTTCCGGAACATCTTCAGCAGCTCGTCATCAGAATCTAGTTTCTTTGCCGAGACAGTCCGGGATGGAAACGGTAACGGGACAGTTGTCTGTGAGGGAGATTGTGAGTCGGCTACCGTTTCAGAGTCGGCCTCAGTTGGTTGCGGTACCTGATGCTGTGCAGGCTGAGGTAATTTCTTGCCGCTTCTGAGTGTTACTACATTGGCATTCCCTCTCGGATTCGGAATGGGTTGAGAGGGGAGGCTGCTTGAGCCGGCTGATTGTAGTTCACTCACAGTATTTGCTAGCTGTCCTATTTGCATCTTGAGATCCTGGATGGTGGCGGTCATATTCTGTTGGAATTGTAAGTTGCTGGAACTTACTGATTGTTGAAATTCTAGGTTGCTTGTTGCCAGCTGCTTCATTAAATCTTCTAGTGATGGAGAATTGCCTTGAGTAGGAGTTCTCTACTGTTGTGGCGAGAAGTATGGTGCTGGGTATTGCGGACTCGGCTGTTGGTAACCAGATACTCCATAGGGTGCATTCGGCATGGATCTGGCTCTTTGAGCTGCATATGGACCTTGTTGTGGGCTTGGCCGAAACGGCTGTTTCCCATATGGTTGATTATCAAACTGCCGGTTCTGATAAGGTTGCTTCCCATACTGGAATCCTCCTACAGTTCCAACACTTTCGGTTTGGCCAGACTCGGTCTCTTGGAGAGTGGGGCACAGATCAGTCGGATGTTCCACTGAAGTACATATACCACAGACCTTTGCTGCTATGGCTGGATGATGTTGACTAACGGCCAGTTGTCTCACCAGGGATGTCAGCTCGGTCAGCTGGTTCTCCAGCCTTTGGTTGGAGGCTGCGCCGATTTCATTCACTGGCCGAGACGGGTTTGGCCCTCTGATCCCGAATTGTTGAGTGTTGCTCGCCATGTTTGAGATCAGATGCCTTGCTGCTATTGGTGTTTTATCCATTAACGCTCCTCCACTAGCTGCATCGATCATACTTCTGTCCATCATTGATAGTCCTTCGTAGAAGTACTAGATCAGCAGTTGTTCGCTACTCTGATGGTGGGGATAGGTGGCACATAGCTTATTGAAGCGCTCCCAATATTCGTGCAGAGTCTCTTCTGTATGCTGCCTTATTCCACAGATTTCTTTCCTGATGGTCGCAGTCTTGGAGGCTGGGAAGAATTTCTCGAGGAAGGTTCGTTTCATATCTCCCTAGGTGTTAAAGAGTGCTGGCTGTAGATATAGCCAGTCCTTTGCGGCTCCATCCAGGGAGAATGGGAACGCCTTCATCTTGATGTAGTCTTCTGGGATTCCCTACGGCCTCATCGTGGAACAAACCACGTGGAATTCCTTGAGATGCTTGTGGGGTCTTCTCCTGCAAGACCGTGAAATTTGGGAACCAAATGTATCAGACCAGACTTTAGCTCATAGGTTTGAGTTGGCTCCAATTGTGGATATTGGATACACCAAGGTTGGTACACCACATCCGGAGTGGCTAGTTCCTTCAACGTCCTGTTTTGATTCTCCATCTGCCCAGTCTCTGAGAAAATGTTAGTACTAGCAACAAAATTGTCAGTATAAGATTGGTCAGAGTTAATGACAAAATTTACACTGCTACCAATATTTATTGTGGTATTTCTAATTTTTTGCAATCTACGTAAAGTTAGTTCTATTTCCGGATCAAAAGTATGCAGTGGGTCAGTGCTACTCCTAGTCATGCATCATGCGGGATTTAAAGTAACTAAAGCAACAATTGATTCTACTGAAACAGAACGTGGTCACTATGTAATGCAAAATTAAATGGAATGCAGAATTAGAGAATTTAATGTATGCAATGCAGAATTAAAAATTTATGTTGTATCTATATGTATATATTTGTTTTTGTTTTATCAGTGAATTCGTGTAAAGATTTATTGACAACTTCAGACTCAACAAATTCCGAATAAAGTTCTTACAGCTCGGATTCGACTTGGTTTACTTGGCACACTAAAACACAAAAGAACATGTGTCCCCGGCAACGGCGCCAATTTGATGATGTGGGTTTTTAGTCGTTTCAACGCGCTTATCAAATAACTAAAGCTAACTATAGTATAGCTAACCCTAGGTCATTCTTCTCAAGGACACAATGCGTTCTGAGTGTATTTTGGTGTGCAGTAAACAAAGACAAAGCCTGAGTGTAGAGTACTGGCTCACTCCGGCACTGGCCGAGATGATCTCGGCAGAGTCTGACCTGAGATGGTCTCGACAGAGCAGACGGACGCTATAGAGACGGACTATCTCTGTCTCAGACCTAAAGCGGTAAACGATGGGGGCTGAGATGTAATCGAAGCCACAATAGAGATTGACGAAAGACAGAACTGAATCTAACTACAATGCAAATGCAATTATGCTACTCCTAATACTATTGCTACTACTGTGTTCATGTTTAATTCCAGTAATCAAGTTCTTTCTGATTCAATCACTACAATTACAGTCCTCATCAGCCTCCAGTGTTCTTATGGCAATCGCCAAAGGTCCGTCCCTTACCATACCGAGGATTTACACAATCGCCACCTCATCAGTTGGCAGAGATTAAATTCAAGCTGATTTTAGATTCTCAATTAACAATCGTTAAGTGATTACCTACTGAATTAGCTAAACCAGTTCCAATCGGCTTAGTTTAACATTGTTCTGTTACCATGTGCAATCGCAACGCAGTAAGTGAACTTAGATTCCAGAATTGCAACAGAGATCAGAAGTCAGAAAACACTTGTAATATTGAAAGCAAAATACAAACACAGGGCCTGGATTCGATGAGTCCATCCTCCACGACAATCGTCATGGACGACGGTGATGATTCACCTCTCGCTAGCTAGGATGCCGAGGTTCAGATCCACCAGAGAGTGCGTTGGTGCTCCAATCGGTCTCCTCCGATAACCTTCGGCTTCTCAGTTCCTAGCCTGCATTTCCTCAATCGAGAGAAATGCCATTAATAGCAGCTGTACCACCGTGGGCGGAGGAGAAGAAAACGAGAGAGAATTTGGGAATTATGGACGCAGGAAGGTTTGAATGCCAAAAGCCCTTAATCGTTTAGTGTTTCGCTTATTTATACAGGAACTAGACTAACTAATCCTAATAGAATTACAAGTGAATTCCCTATTCTACCCTTGCTGTGACTTGCGTTGCAAGCTACTCTAGGTAGTGACGTGGAGCTGAGCTGGAACCGAGGTAGCTTCGTATGGATGGCTTACGTGGCATGCCACTGGGCTCAGCTCCGGATTGGACTCCTTGCATGGGCTGAGTCTTGGCCTGTTTGAGACACTCTCGGCCTGGACCTCCACTGGTTGGACCTGCGATGAAGAAACAATTAGCTTAATACTTGGAATTAACACAGATTATGATTTTCTTGATTTCTAAGCTTTCAATCTGAATCCTAGCTAACAATCATCTTTTAAGCTCATGAGTTGCTTTGTAGCGCTCCTCTTAGGTCCACTTAAGATGTGCATTTTATGACTCATCAACAGACAACGGCGGCGGCCCCCTAGACGACGACCCTCAGTTGTGGGCACAGGCAGAGCAAAGCTCTGCTCTGATACGAAGTTAAATAAACAAAATATATTGAACTGAGTGGTGTACATAATACAATTTGTAATCTCCCTTTTATAGGGTAAACATCTAAGCCTAAAAAAAGGAAATAAGGAAACTATATCAAGGAAATAAGGAAACTATATCAAGAAAATACAGAGTAAATAAAAGTCATATCAAAAAAAGATACAGGAAATCGGTAATATATTTAACAGTTTCAACAAAATTTACTACTAAAAAAATTAAATTTAACTATGAATAAAAATTCATCACTAAATGTTTTAAATTCTCTCACTAAATAGACTAGTGAAGGATATTACTTTCCTAGGAATCACAAGATAATTAACTAATAAGGTATTTAAAAATATGTCACAAAATGTGATGAAATATATTATATCATAAGATTAAACAGTTTGTTAATATTTTCTCAAAACAAATTTGTTGCTAATTTGTGAGAGAATAAGTTCCTTGCTAATATTAATCTTTCGCTAATTAGTGAGGGTAAATAGATGATTATTATTAGTGAGAGATTTTATTATCATTAATTTTAATTTTTTTAATAGTGATTTTTAATTCAATAATTGATTTGAAGTAAAGAGATTATCATTGTTTTTAAATATTTTATCCAACTTATTATCTTATTTTATTAATTAATTGTAGTATGCTCATTGGTCAATTAAGTATCTTCTATTATATATAGACACTAATTGATTTCCATCAAAACATTCAATGTAATATAATTGTTGGAGATAATATAAATATATGATAAGATATGATAGGTAACTCATTAAAATATTACAAATATCTAAATATTTCATTAGATTAAGAGGTTACAAATATTTAAATATCTCATTAAGAGATCATGAATATCGTAGTTTGTCTACAATGGTTATCTTTATATTTTTGTCATTCATATTATCTTTAAGCACCCTTTACTCTATAAAAAGGAAGATTAGAAATTGTATTATTCAATTCAATCAATACACAATTTCTTTTACTTTCAATTTGGTATTAGAGCTCTAGATCTTGGGAGCTTTGTTTCCACTCCCTCACTTCAGTGAACTGCTATCCTCTGATGAGATCCACATGTCAGTTTCAGACTAGTCAAAGTATTCTCTGCCATTCCTAATTATTGATGATAAAGGCAAAAGATAAAGACGTTATCTTGGAACCTAATGAATTTCGAAATTTGGTGGATCCTTCTCGACTTGACGGTCGCAATTATTTATAATGGGCACAGTATATTCGTATTACTCTCAAAGGGCACAAGAAGTTGAGTCATATTGAAGGAAGTGGCCCACCGAGAGATGATCCAAAGTTTGAAGCGTGGGATGATAAGGGTTCTCTCATTATGACATGGCTATAGAACTCTGACTATGAAAAAAATCCAAAATTATATGTACTATTCATTTGTTCGTGAGATATGTTAGAATCTCATTGAGACATATTCAATGAAAAAAGACTCTACTTCTTGCTATGATATTGAAAGAAAGATCTTCAACTCTAGACAAGGAATCCTCTCAGTAACATAGTACTATGGGACTCTGATTGAGTTATGAATCAAGTTGGACTAGTACTAAGGATTGAAGGTGTGCAAAGCTGATTCTATTGCATACATTGGGCTCATTGAAAGGAAGAGAATCTTTAAGTTCCTCAATGACTTGAATTTTGAATACAATTCTATTCGAGTTTAGATTCTAGGCAAGGAGAAGCTTCACTCTCTGTTTGAGGTATTTTTTTATTGTGCGGAGTGAAAAGACCCAACGATCAGTCATGCTTGATAAAGGAAGATCCAATGTAGGATATACCATGGTGATAGGAAAAGGTTTCATAAAAGGATCAACAGGTTCCACAAAAGGATCAACCTCCGAAGGAAAATCCTTCATAAAGAGTAGTTGTGGAGAATACTACACATATAGCAAACGACCAGGACATACCAAGGATACCTGCTACAAGCTTTATGGAAAGAATAAAGTTCTTGAATGAATGGTGGAAATAAGGCCTAACTCAGATGTGGGTGAATCAAACAACCTCCTATAAGGAGAATGTAGTTGAACATCTTTCTACCTCGCAACTTGACTAGGATATTCAAGCCTTTAGTAAGGAGGAGATGAACTGTCTTTGAGTCTTTCTAAACTCAATAGGTAAGCCTCTTGCCTCGTGTACCTTGACCATGAAAGGTAAGAACTCCTTCAATATGTTTGGTTTAGTTCCACAAAGCATCTAAATCCTTGATTCCAAGACAACAGATCATATGACCTCGTTTCCTTCATATTTTACATCATACCTTAAAGTATCCAAAAAGCAACTCATTACTATTGTCAATGGAGATCATGCTCCTATTATTGGATCTGTCAATGTCCAACTTTAGTCCTCTTTATTCCTACACAATATTCTTGATGTTCCTAAACTAACTAACAACCTTATCTCTATACATAGACTTATACAAGATTGAAATTATGCGGTAACATTTTTTCGTTCTCATTGTGTTATTTAGGAACTTACAATGGGGAGGACGATTGCAGTTGTTAAAGAGTATGGTGGGTTATACTACTTACTACATACAAAGATAGGTAACCACCAATAAGGAAGATTTGCCTTCTAGTCAATAAGCAACCTCAGAAACTTAGGCAGCTTATCAAATTTGGCTTTACCATGAATGTCTTGGACATCCACCATTTAAGTTATTTAAGACAATGTTTCCATATTTATTTACAAAAGATTCTGTCAAGTCCTTTAAGTATGATGTTTTTTAGTTTTCAAATCACCATTGTGCAATACTTCCTCTTAGTAATAATAAAAGTCTCAAACCTTTTAACCTTATTTATTCTGATGTGTGGGGACCAGCTAGTAACTCTATATTGGGGCTAAGTGGTTTGTATCGTTTATTGATGATTGTACTCGTGTAACATGGATATTTCTTATGAAACATAAATATGAGGTTTGTCAAATATTTTTTGATTTTTTTTCGTCTTGTAAAAAACCAATTCTATAAATCTATTAAAAGACTTATGAAACAATGGTATATAATTTGTAAATCTTGAGTTCTCCAAGTTTCTTAAAGATAATGGTGTGGTTCATGAACTAACGTGTGTGAATACTCCCCAACAAAATAGGATTGTGGAAAGGAAAAATCGTCATCTCCTTGAGGTTGCTAGAGACCTCCACTTCCAAATGTTTGTTCCTAATGTCTATTGGGGAGAAGTTGTCCTAACTACCACTTATCTCATCAACAAGTTACTCACTCATGTCTTAAGCGATATTAGTCCAATTAAACATATGTTATCCTTCTTTCCTTCTCCTCCTCTAATGTTAAGCTTACCAAGTTGTGTCTTCGTGTGTGTTGCCTTTGTCCACTCTCATAATCCACATCGTGGGAAGTTAGATCCTAGAGTTGTCAAATGTGTTTTTATTGATTATCCATCAAATAAAAAAGGATTTAAGTGTTATCATCCTTCGAGTCATCAGATCTTTGTCTCAATAAATGTTACTTTTCATGAAACACAATCGTTCTTTATCAGCCCTCCACTCCAGGGGGAGAGTTATCTAGAAGTCGAGCCTGTCATCGAGTCAAAGTCTGTCATCAAGTCATTATCTTTTCCTACTTAGGATGTTCAAGTTCAAGGACTTACAAAACCCACTCTGGTCCTACAACAAGTTCAATTGTCTGAGTCGGAGGGAAGTATTCCTAAGAACCCCATTGAGGATGTTACTGATGACATGCCTATTGCTTTGAGGAAAAGGAAATGATCATGTGTCAAGTATCCTATTTCTCAATTTGTGTAAGAAGATGAAAGGAAGTGTGGAAGTAGGAGGTATAGTCTCAATGTTGACCAGAAACGAAGACTTCACTGTAGGAGCACAAGCACTGGCAAAGAAATGTCGAGATCCTGAAATTTTCTCTGTCCCATGTACCATTGGCGACTGTACCTTTACCGATGCAATGTTGGACCTGGGAGCTTCAATTAATGTCATGCCAACCTCAATCTACAAATCCTTGAATTTTGGTGACCTGGAACCTACTGGGATGACAATACAGCTAGCAAATAGAAGTGTTGTTCAACCCTTAGGCGTTCTCAAAGATGTTCTTGTCCTAGTTAATGAGCTGATTTTCCCAGCAAACTTCTATGTGCTGGATATGGAGGATGAGAGGTCAAGGAAGGGATCCACCTTAATCTTGGGGTGACCATTTCATATGACTTCCAGAACAAAGATTAATGTGCATGTCGGGATACTCTCGATGGAATTTGGTGACACTTTGGTGTAATTTAATATTTTTGAAGCCATGAAGCACCCCACTGAGGACCATTCTCTCTTTGGCATAGATTTGATTGATGAACTAGTTGAAGAGTTTTTTCAATTAGACCGTAGCAGTGAAGAAATTTCAAATCTAGTTGAAGATACTGAGTTAATTGGCTGCCTAAGGTCACCCAAAGAAGAAGCCGACTATGATGAAGTGTGGGAAGTACACAATCTTTCCAACTCCAAGAATGATAATATTGATCTTGTCGACTTGAGTAAAAAAGATGAGTTGATCAAATTATTGGACCAAGTGTGCAAGTATGGAAACCCAGAGTGTTTTGACAAGGAAGAAGTTTAGGTTGCTGAGACCAAAAAGCGAGTCACAACACAAGTGGCAATAGTGTTTACAGCTGAGTTCGAGTCGGCCAAAAGAAGCTGAGACCGAGAAGGAACTGAAGTCATCTTGGCCAAAAAGACAAGTGTCAAGGCTGACTTGCACGAACACGTGCAAGCCGAGGTCATCCTGGCCAAAGAAGACCAAACACAAGCTAAAGCCGAGTCTATCTTGACCAAACAAGGCAAGAACCTCGTTCCATTTGGATCCGGCTTTAGCGTGACACAAGGAGCCGAGTCCACCTCCAAACCGACAAGGACAAACTTTACCCATGCAAAAAGGAGTCGGTCACAACAGCCAAAGGTCGAGATCATGTCGGCACACCTGGTGCTAAATCCAATTCAAGTCGATCAGCCGTATCTGAAAGTATCTGTTGACAAATCTTCATCTTTTCCACCACCTATGGAATTGAAACCATTTCCAGGACATTTGAAATACGCCTATTTAGATACTGAACAGCATTTTCAGTCATCATTGCTAGTAATCTTTCCCAGGAGTACTAAGACAAATTGCTGAGCGTCCTGAGGCAACATAAAAAAGGCAATTGGGTGGAAATTATCAGACCTTCAGTGATAAACCTCTCCATCTGCATGCATAGAATATTAATGGAGGAGGAAAGCAAGCCCATAAGGCAACATCAAAGAAGAATGAATCCGATCATCCTAGACATGATCAAGAAAGAGGTGACAAAACTGCTTGCTGCAAGGATCATCTATCCCATTTCAGATAATCAATGGGTAAGCCCAGTACAAGTAGTACCTAAAAAGTCTAGGATGACCGTCATGAAAAACCAGCACGATGAGTTGGTACCTATGCGAATTCAGAATAGCTAGCGAGTCTGCATCGACTATTGAAGATTGAAGAAGGCAACTCCCAAGGATCACTTTCCTCTGCCTTTCATTGATCAAGTCCTAGAGAAACTAGCAGGGAAGTTCTATTACTGCTTTCTAGATGGTTTCTTTGGTTACATGCAAATCCATATTGCACCTGAAGATCAACACAAAACCACCTTCACTTGCCCATTTGGCACTTTTGCTTACACTCGCATGCCATTTGGCCTGTGCAACGCACCGAGTACATTTCAACCTTGCATGACAAGCATTTTCTCGAACCTGCTACAATTGAATAGAGGTGTTCATGGATGACTTCACGGTATATGCCGATTCATTTGACGCATGCTTGGAAAACCTATCCAAGGTGCTAACGAGGTGCATTAAGACAAACCTAGTTCATAGAGTGTGAATTCAAAGACTCCTAAAATGTACATAGCTACTTCTATATATACAAGCGCTAAAGCGCGCGAATTACCAGCCCTAACAGAATTATAAAAGTGGATTTCCTATTCTACCCTTGCGTGACTTGCGCTACAAGTTTTCCAAGGATGACGTGGTAGTTGAGCTGGAGCTGAGATGGCCTCTGTGTTGGATTGCTGACGTGGATGACGTAGTTGGGTCGTTCCTTATTGGGCTGCTCTTCAATGGGCTACAAGAAATTGGGCCTGGCCGAGATGACTCTCCTGGCCGAGGTGGACTCGACTCAATCCTATAGAAGAAGGGAAGGCTTTTTATTAGCTAAGACCTTCAATTTAACACAGATTTGTATTTTCTCTCATTTTATGTCCTTAGTATGAATCTCAGCTAACAATTATTCCTTAAGCACAAAACAATCCTGCAACACTCTTCTTAGGTCCATAAAAGATGTATAGTTTGCAACTCATCAACCAGCTTTCTCGATAGTCTTTCTTGTTTGCCCCCTGCCCACTTGGGTGCTCAAGGCTATCATTCGCCTTCCATTTAAGGGGACCGTGCGGCCCTGCATGGCTTGAATGCGGTTTCCCATTGGCGTTGAGTCGAAGGTCTTCAAACGTCAAGCTGGGCTGCTCTAGTGTGTCTCGAAGCCAGGCCTTGTAACTGGATGAGGTGCCGTAACTCTAGGGTCCCCATTCGGGTCCCTTTCGAACAACATTCCTCCAGACATGTCGTATATTCCTGAGACACCCCCCGTCCTGTGCTCCCAAGTCATGGATGATAAAGGGGGTAATAGCTTCCTCAAGTGGTGGTAAGGCCATGGGGTAGCCTACCTATCTAGGCACCAGCTCTGGGTTGTAATTGATAGCCCCTTGGGTGCCCATCAGGGGAACATTAGGGAATCCTCCACATCTAAAAATTGTGTCATCCCTCTCGTTCAATCGCGGGTACCAGCGAATGGACTTCTCAGTAGCCTCATCCAAGTGATTTGTCCATTCGGCCTTGGACATCGTCTTCACCCAACTCCAATGATAATCTTCTATGGGGAAGTCGTTCTACCCTTACTGTGGAATAGATGCGCTGCAAACCATAAGTACAATAGAGTCATACAACATCTCAATCCATTCCCATTTCTTTCATAGCAATAATTTAGAGAGTAATAGGTGTTAGCCAGTATTGTGATCACGGGGTTCTCACCATTGTCTGTCTTAGGGAGAAAAGCATCTACGACCGCCAGGTCTATGTGGTCCTTTATATACGGGAATAGTACTATGTCATATATTAAAAGTTTGAATACGTCCATGAAGGCCCCCCAATCACCCTGCCGGTGTAATTGACCGAGTTTACCTTCTAAGTTGGCCCGCGGGATGCTTTTTAAACCGTTCTGGCTTTTCTTTTCCTTTCTGATTTCTGATTCAGACATCCTTAATAACTTAGCGACGATGGCCCAAGAAGGGTATTGCCCTTTGAATAGGTAACGCGAGGATCTCGCTAAGGGCATGCCAAGGATCCTTTCGTACTCCTCCAGCGTTGGCGCCAACTGGAAATCCCTAAAGCTGAAGCACTTGAGAGGTGGGTCGTAATACTGTGTCAAGGTCGACAGAGCTTCAGGTTGCACTTTGATTTTGAGCAGGCCTACGAGATTGCCATACTTTTCTTTGAAGGTCCTACGCCATTCCCCTTTTAGGCGACTTCCCCACTGTCTCAATGATACGAGGTCAGGAGTCCTAGCGTGGATGGGGCGGAGTTTCTGAATCTCATAACCAATTTCCGTAGCCATTTGTCTGAAAATTCTTGCGATTAGGTATGCTTATGTAATGTAATTTTATGTATTCTCTCCCCTTTGATTCCTTATGTATGGGTGCATGCACCGTGCTTTTGACTTCTTTAGAAGTATTCGGGCATGGAGAGACGGTTCTGTAACAACGGGAGTAGTGATTGTCACTGATGTGGTGCAAAGGGGTCCCAATCCTCTTGGGCAATTATAGGATCCTTTCATGGCTTTAATCACACACCTCCTTTTTGGCCACCAAAGCTTAGGACCTTTTTTGGGCACCTTCCACAAACAAGAATGAATCCCAGAGTGTGGATGTCCCATGAAAGATCACGCTCTAGCTGGGCTATCATGACTGGTTGTCTAGAGATAAACTCTAAGAGGAAAGTCACTACACGCCTGTCACTCACTTATCACACAAGCTTGGGAATAGGACCTTCTCAAAATTTGGCTTGGTGGCAAGTGCCAATAACTTTTATTCCCCGCCCCTTTTTCCCCAAGCCGGTTAAAAGCATAGTACAACATATATATATGGAGTCTACCCTAAGGTGTTCATGTATAATAGCAGGAAATAAATTAACATTAAGTGAAAATTGATGTAAAGGTTATGCAGCATGTCATTCATTTGACTAGAGCTTGACTCTCACCTAAGTGTTTTATCCCTAGTGGAGTCGCCATCTGACGCAACCTAAATCGCGTCGGGGGCGATTTAGAGATGGACGAAGGTAAAAATATCTTATCATGGTTTGGCGTATTTGGTATTGGATTGGAAATGGCAGTGGATTGGTCGTAATTTGGAAGGATGTCGAACTCGCCTACTCTTAGGGAATCTGGCATACTGAGTTGTCATTAGCTCAACCAACTCGGAGAAGGCTGACCGAAACCAATCTAGCTTAGGTTGGAGTTGCCACTAGTGTTTAATGATACGTTGGAAATCGGGGGGGTGGATAAGGCATGGTCTCGGTGCAGAGAATCTGGGTAAGGAGTCAGTTACACATAGGAGTGATGCATCATCCCATCCGCCTACCATCTGGTAGTTACTCTATGAACTGCATGCTACATAACCTTTACTATTTTGATGGATGATACAGGGGAAGGATTACGGTGTGTGGGATGTTTAACTTGACAAGAGTAGGCTTCTTGCTCCTATGTACCTCTCGAATGGGAGGAGTCAAAGTTAGCATAGTTCTAGATACAAGAAGTGAGCAATAGAGTCGGACTTTCCATTAGGCATCCTTCCTCTCGGATGTGAACTATGCTGCAAGTGTATGGTGCAGGTCTCCGTGTGGTTGGACTTTCCCTTAGGCGTCCTCCGAGGTTCGGAATATGGGAGCTAAACTTTCCGTTTGGGCGCTCAACTCTCGTAGTTTAAGTTCAAAGTTAGGGTTATCCACTAGGCGTCCCACCTCGATGTTGGATTGAGTGTTTATGTGTATGCATGCTAGGTTGACTCGGTGACTTAGGGTCAGATGGAATGCATTGAGTGTTAAGATATGGAGACTGAAAGTGACCCGGTTTTCAGTCGAGGTGAGTTGTGAGCCTACCATCTGGAGTGTACTAGACTTGGCTTCACATCGAGACGGGTTATGTGCCCGTAATTGGAAGTGTTCAGGTTGTATGGACTCAGGGATGCAGGAGGGCAAATCGAGACCGACTCAATTCCGATCAATGGCTAACTACATGTTCACCATTTGAAGTATGTCTAGGGAGGTTGCCTACGGCTTGAATGGAGTCTTGGCCAAGAGACTTACCTAGTATCTAAAGAGTTGGTTGGTGCTTTTGCTCGCAGTTGGTCCTTCCGTCACTTCAGGACGTAGTTCGCATAGCAATTCTCCAATGATTTCGCTCTCTTTCCTTTGTTCTTCAACTCTTACCTCGAGCTCTTCATGTTGAGGCATTTTATAGCCTTTGGGATGGGGATGAAGACACGCTTGATCTCGCCATGTGGAGCTACCCCAGTCTTCTGATCCAGTTCGTTAGCTTCGATAATCCCTAGATTGATGCTCGTTAGATCCCGTGCTTGATCGTTGCACATTCTCCCTGGATTCGTGGTGCCTCTCGCGGGTAATGGCTAACATGGCGTGTTCCCTTGTTGTGATTGGCGAGGATCTTGCTTTACTAAAGACGGTGGGGCTTCTGCTTCGCTGACGTGGACAACCTTCCTTTCTTTTGGGAAAATCCTACAGCTCGGAACACTTTAATCTTGGTGAAGTTGTATCTTCTTGCTGACATGGCTGATTTCGTCTGATTCTGCTGGGTTGGGTGATTCCATCAGTGTTGAGTTGGAGCTTGAACACCTGGTTCGAGCTGCTTTGAGCCTCTGGTCATTTGGGCTACGCTTGGGGCTTTCTTTCTATATTTGTCGTCGAGTAGGGTTGGACACTAGCCTTCTTAGATCTCTTCCAGGTCACGAGTCAGGTCGAGTGTAACGTTGGGCTCGTCCCTAATAGGCTGGAGTCAGGTGTGCTATGAGCCACCTTGGTCCCTTCTCTTGAACAAGGCCGAGTCGGCTGCTTTTCCAGACGGGTCCCTTCCCGACCCTTTAGGACTTGGATCCTTCTGTTTTTGGAATTTTTCCATGGAGCTGTTTATTGGGCCGGACAGATTCAGGTGCCTACACCTACCCACTAGGAAGTGAGAGACATTTGTTGAGGGTTATAGATTAAATGAGTTAGGGTGTGGGGGCAGTGAACATGTGATAAGGTACATGAGTAATTTTGTAAACATGTACTATACACTATATATGAGTTGTAACTTTATTTGATATAATAAGAAAAACATAGTCGCTCTACTCCCAAGGACATAGGCATATTACTAAACCTTGTTAATCCTTTTTGTGCATTTTTTTGTACTTTCTTTACTTCAAATTACTATTGTTGATTTCTCAATAGTTAGGCATGGCAATAGGACAAATTAGAGGTGAGTTTTACTCTCTTTATCTCTACTCGTGCCAAGTATGTGAAATAAACAAGATATAAACAAGATACACACACGAAGAAGGGTTGAATTGTATGTGTTATATTAAGCACTTTTAAAATCATTTTGCAATGATATATAAGTTCAAAATAACAACTTGAAGCTGACCATCAAAAAACGTGTTGACAAGATAAGAAGGAAAAGGATAAAAAGATCAACACAAGGTAATCTTTCCCATTCTTGTGTTCATTTGTACTAACAATTTTGGATTTTGAGGATATAGCCTTTGGAGTGTCATTGCTTTGTATTTGATTTGTTTCTGCATTGTTTAAGAATGTGAACTCTTTACCTTTTGGAATAAATAAGGACATGATTGAGATTTTAATTCTTGCGTTTTCTTTTACTAAGTATAAATTCTAGAAGAATAAAGGGTGTCACACTAACCACAACATGTTACAAGTATTCTTTTATCACAAGCATCTTGAAGCTTAAGAACTAAGTAGTCTTTGTCATGGCTCTTCAAGCAATACTGATAGAAACCCAACCAACAAAGCCAAAGACCCTTTGCATGACACTAAAGGTTCGATAACTAGGTTCAAAACCAAAATGATGAAGCAATCTTTGCCAAGCCTGAGTTTGGGAATTAAGGAAAGTTTAGAGCAAAGTGAACCAGAGGCTGCACCAAAATGGGTCACTTTATTACATGTTGATGAAAATTGGAGTCAATCTTGAAGAACACATATAAATTCCAAAGTCATTGTCATGTAATTTAGGCTGAGTAGTTAATTAGGATCCATTTAAATGTATTTTCGCATAAATAATTTTGATAGCTGGTAGAAAAAGGAAAAGTTTGATAGTTGGTGGAAAAATAGGAAAGTCATTTATGGTGGAAACAAAAGGTTAATGAAGAGTTATAATGGATGAAATTTTATGCCAATTAAAATATTAATAGGCATTAACTCTTTGAGATTTTATACCAATTAAAATATTAATGAGCATTAACTCCATGAGACTTTATACCAATTAAAATATTAGCTCGCATTAACTCCATGAGATTTTATGCCAATTAAAATATTAATAGGCATTAACTTCAAGAGATTTTATGCCACTTAAAATATTAATGGGCATTAATGAGCATTTTATGCCAATTAAAATATCAATGAGCATTAACTCTAGGATATTTTATGCTAATTAAAATATTGATAGACATTAACTTCAAGAGATTTTATATCAATTAAAATATTAATGGGTATTAACTTTAGGGCTACCTAACTAAGCCTATAAATAAACTCTTGTAAGTAACCATAGGGACAAAATTTTGAAGTTTAATAAAATTTGTGTTTTCTCTACTGCGAGAACTTTTCCTTTATTCTTAGGTTAAATAATTTTTATAGTGTTAGTTCTACCGGCAGGTCGCGGTTAGGATCACGCTTTTGATAATTTTGGTTTTATCGGCAAGTCGCGATTAGGGTCAAGTTCCTTCTTTTACCTACTTTCAAGATGATCCATTTTAAGATCATATCAAATACACTCAATTATTGTTTTACACAAAGCCTCTCTAGGCTTAAATTAAATTCACAAAGAATAAGATTAAGGGTAAAGTTCATAGACTATTTCTATCATTTTTCGAATGATATTATTGCAATGAAGTATAGTCTTTTCACTTAAAGACTTTATATTATATGGTATTTACAACAACTTTCATAAAGTGATTGTTATAAGCATGAAAGATTTTCAATCTAGTTCTCATGTATGTGTATCTCTTTTGTTGTAGTATTAAGTTTTCTTTATATAGGATGTCTATATAATATGTTTGTTGTGGGGATAGAAGATCATCCTAATATCTTTCTTTTCTCTCAAAGAGAAAAAATATTCATTTTAAGTATTAAATACTTCTATAAATGTATTTTACTAACTTGCCATACTTTAATAAGATAAAACATTATGTTTATCTTTCTATTCTCATACTTGTGCCTAGGAGTAGGTGACAAAGATACTACCAAATGCAATCTTCTTCCTTTTTGCAGTGACATGTCTTTTAATATTGATTAGGCATAATATCAATTATATTTTAACCTTTCACGTAAAACTTCTTAAATACATTAAAATGATGCATTTGAGAGTAAGTACATACATGGTGAGAGCAGTATAGGTATATAAATTCACTTGGTCTGTATATAAGTTTATTTCTTCTTTTATTTAAAAAACATAATCTTTTTACGAAAAAGACATTTACGAATATAAAAGATAATACTTTTTTTTTATGATGATTTATATCATCTTTCTAGAAAAACTTGTTGATTTGTTATCAAACGAATCCCTTAGAAAAAGTATCTCTGATCTAATAAAGACTTCTTTTTAAATAAAGAAGGGCCTTCTTTGCTACAAGGGAAAGGAATGATGTTTCAAATGTGAATATGAATGACCTGAAAGATGTTATTGAATAACAGCCTGCACGTAAGCAGATTCATTATTTTTTTTATTTCGTTAGGTGGTAGCCTTGTGATGATCCAATGAACAAGTCTAAAATTGATCAACTTGACAAGGAGAACTGATGCAATAAGGGCAGAGCAGTCACAACTGAATCACATGTATTGATTTCTTAGCTTAAGTCTCTCAAAGGTAACAATAGGAAAAAAAAAAATAGAGAGAGAAAGGTCCACAAGAAGAGTTTTTTTTTTTTTTTTTGGATAACATCTCATGAAATATAAACAAATATTGAAAAATACATAGTGAAGTGAAGCTAAATGACAGTTATATCCTTACTCCTGATTTTATATTATTTAGCATTTTATAGTTATGATATAAAATTAAATGTATCATAATTTCATAATTAATAATATAAATATTATATAATAAATATTTTATGTGAAAGGAAATAAAAATGATAAATAAAATCACATTCCTATTGTTTATAAAAGTTTCTCTTTTTAATTTCCTAATAATATAAGAAAGACGAAAATGGAAGGGGAAGAATTTTAACTGCCTCCTATCCCCACTAAATATTTTAACCAAATAAATTATTTTAAAAATAATTCCTCCACTATTGTCTCCGCCCTTTCATTTTCTTCTAACCGTAATAGGATCCACTTATTGATTTGGTCTAAATTAGTGAGCAAAGAAGTTGCATATATTTACAACATTATACGAATATGAAATGATATATTTCAAAATTTTGAATTAAGATCATACCCAAATTCATCTCTTAAGTTTTCTTAATTTTTTTTTTCTTTGTATAGCTTATTTTTTTATGTTTAAAACAAAGAATAAATTATTTTTTGGTGTATAATTGTTCTCTCAAGATTTGGGTTATAATTATATAATACAAGAATTAAGGGACAAATGTCTTTGTAGTTTTAAAAGGAACCACTAAATATTTTGAGAAAAATAGAAAATTATTTATAATATATTATAGATAACTATATATTTAATAAAGTTTACATTCTATTAATTATGTTTCATATGACGGACGTTTTAATCGTATTGAGTCTCTCATTTACAAGCTTATCATTGTTATATAACTGCTAATTAAATATAATTTAAAATTATTAGTTACTGATTATAAATTATAACAACATTATCACGTGTTATTAAAATTCAAATTAGCAGTTAGTCAATACAAATTTAAAGTTAAAATAATTTATTATGATATGATTGTCTGAATTGTTTTTTGTTCTTAAACTATTTAATGCAAACTTTAATTTCATCGTCATTCTCTTTAATGTATTGAATTAGTTGTCATATTTCCTACATTTAAGATATAATAATGACGGTAATAGACATGTGGAATTCATAAAGATTATAGCTATAAATCACATGAAAAGATTGATATTCTATTTTTTTTATAATATCAACTTACCTCTCATATTAATTCATAGTATATACTTTAATGAGTGTAATAATTATATATCCATAATATACTTTTTAGTATAAAATAATTTTTCATTATCAGTTCATAATATATTTTTTTCATACTGCTTAATTTATATATTGTAAGATAAAATGTTTAGAAATTTGTTTCAAAATATTTGAATATATAATTCTGTCAAATCTAATAATAAAAAAAACATAATTTTAAAAGCTTCCAATTATTGAGGTGTTATATTATTGAATTATATTCTTACCAAAAAATTATTAAACTATATAATTAAATTATTTTGATAAATTATACATGATTTTTTTAATTTATGTATATTTTAAAAGTATAATTTTAAAATTTATTTTAATTTAATAATTTGTTTAAATTAATTTAAATATATGTCTATGATATTGTAACACCCCAATTTTTTGTGTTATTATTATTGTTGTTGTAGCTATCTTATTAAATAAATGTGTTTAAATTATATTTTGTCACTAATTAAATAAGTTATATTTTTGAAAAAAAAGAGGTATTGCTTAAAGATCGAGTAGTCTTTGAATTCAAATATAATTAAAAGCTTTAGATATTTAAAAGATATCATCTTTATTTATATGATATTATCTTTATATTTATCAAATATCTAATAAATTTTCAATTGCACTTAATAGTTTTGAATGTTATCTTTATATTTAACAAGTTTTTAACTTTCAAATATAATAGGTTTTAGATATAATAGATATTTAATAGCATTTAGATATTAAAATAATGCATACTTTATAACTTAGCTAGACCTATTCTGACGTCATAAGAAAGGAAACTAGCACAACCATTGATGTGTCAAAAACTCTTCTTCTAAACCCTCTTATGTTGTCGCTATAGAGATAAAGGAGGATGACTATGAATAATAAGATCTTTGGCTGGATCGACATTCCAAGTAAAGGGAAAGTGAGAAATCTCACTCAAAGGGTATGGGTTTATTGTGGTTAGGTTTGTATGCCTTGGTTCTCTAAAGGGACAATCAATGTATGAGTTTTACTTATATTTGAAGATTACATACGTTGGTTCTATGAAAAAATTGTTAAACCCCCTTAGTTTGTTTGTTTCTATGCTTGTTTGAGGTCCTTCAAGGAGAGATTAAGTTCCATGGATTAAGTTGTTTATTTATTTGTGTTGTTTGAGCAAATTGTAGTACAAATTGTAAAACATATATTCAAGCACACTTTGGACAGTATAGGCATGATGAGCTTGAGTACAAATGTGTTCCTTGCTCTATAACTCACAAATTTCTAGATTTGGTTCAAAAGCACAATAAATTCAAAAAAGAAATCTTAAGGTTCTTCTACATTCTTCATACTTGAACAATTCCAAAAACAACATAAGTAAACAAACAATCTAATCCAGAGATCTCAATCTTCAATTCAGAAACCTTTAAAACAAGCATACAAACAAACTAATTAAGGGGATTTAATCCTTTTTTCAAATAATTAAGGCATGCAATCTTCAAATATAAGTAAAACTCATATATTGATTGCCCTTTAAGGAAACCAAGGCATATAGACCCAGGAGTCTAGGGGGTGACCTTGCTACCCACAATACAGTCATACCCCTTACACAAGATTTCTCACTCTCCCTTAGTTGGAATGTGACTCCAAGCAAAGCCTTTGTTCTTCAAGGTTGTTCCCTTCTACCGGTTGTGCTAGCTCCCCTTCATATACCGTTGACATGGGTAAGACTAGATTGTTAAGTATGTATTATTTAAATATTTAAATACTATTTGTCACAACCCGAAAATCGTGACGCAATGACCGACTCACCTATACTTATGACCGAATTGCTCCCGGCCGTCTGGAGTCGCCACCTACATTTTTTAGAAACATAGGGAAACTTAAGGAAAGACTGGTCTGACGTCAGGGATATGGGTTCGGGAGTTGGTTACACGCTTGGAGGCATAGGGGCCCCCCGGCGTGCCTATCACTTGATAGTTACCCTTAGCTAGCCATATGGGAAGAGGGACAGTGCTTGTATTTGGGTTGTGTTTTCGGTCTAAATCCTGGGAAGAAGGAGGAGGTAAGGTGTTCTGAGAGTTTTGGGATTTAGGGTTTGAGGAATTTGGGATTTGACTTGATAGAGGTGTGCCCTCTAGGCCTATGTACCTCGGCTTTAGAGGATTCAAAGTCTACGTAGTTCTGGGATTTAGGCGGGTGGGGAGTTAGGCTGACTATGGTTTCGTTTTTCCTAGCCGAGTCATACTCGGTCAAGAGGTGAGAGGCTTGTGATGGGGCGGTGATGGGGTGGATGGTTCCCTTCGGCCGAGACAGACTCAGCCTTGGGTGAGGTCTCGGTTTCTCTCCGGCTGAGAACTACTAGGCTAAGAGGGGATTCAGGGAGGGATCGTGCTTGACGATACGAACAATACTATGCTAATTATGAAAAGAAAAGGGGACCAACCAACCTAGATCCTGGAGCGAGTAGATGCCTCTTGCTTGTAGACAAGCACTTCTGCTTGCCCTTCAGTCTGGACTCGGAACGTTTCCTTCCTTTCCTAGCAATCGTCAGCTTTTCGTCTGCTTTTCTCCTCTCTTCTCCTCCTTTTTTTCTGTCCCTCATCACTTCGTAGCAGGGGTTTATATAGGGTTGAGTAGTGGTTGGGTGGTCCCCCTTGGGCTTCGCATGGTAGTAGTTGTTGGGCTAGAAACAGAGGCGGCTCCGCCTGTGGGGGGAGGTGGTTATGATTTACCTAAGATCCTGGGCAACTTCGGTGTGGATCGAGGTCGTGGGTGAGATTGACTCGGTCTCGGTTGAGATTCGCCTAAGATTGTGGGTGACTCGGCTGTGGATCGGGGTCGTGGGTAAGATTGACTCGGTCTCGTCTTATGTATCCCGTCTTGGTTTGACCGAGTCCGGGTGACCTCTAGGCGGACCAAGGTTGACTCGGGGTTGACTCTGAGGTTGGAGGTCTGACCCATTCTCGAAGATTGGGCCGGACCGATTTGGGGTACAACACTATTAAATATATATTATATCTAAAACCTATTATACTTGAAATTTAAAAATATTTGTTAAATACAAAAATAATATTAAAACAACATAAAATACATATGAAAGTTGATTACATATCTAATAAATATAAAAGATAATATTTTATAAATAAAGATAATATCTTTTAAATATTTAAAAGTTATTAATTATATTTGAATTCAAACTAATCTTTAAATAATACCTATTTTCTTAAAATACAACTTATTTATTTAATTAGTGACATAATATAATTTAAATACTCACTTATTTAATAAAACAGCACCACCAACCATAATAATAATAATACGAAATCAGAATGTCATGGACATCATGCATTAAAGAGAGTGGTATTAAAATTAAAGTTTGTATTAAATATTTTAATAAAAAAAATTAATTCAGACAATTACGTCATAATGAAACATGATAATTGTGTTTAAATTTGTATTGAGTAACTTATGAATGAAAATTTTAATAAAAAAATAATAATATTGTTATAATTTGTAATATAATTTTAAATTGTATTCAATTAGAATGTATATACTAATGATTATTTATAATTAAGAGAATTTAATTAAAGTTTTAAATATTAAAAAATAGTTTAGAAATATTATTAAATATATGGTTATTTATAATATTTTATAATTAATTTTTAATTTTTCTCGTGATACTTCGCAATTCCTTTTAAAATTGTCAGGACAAATGTGAAGATGTACCTCCCAATGACAAACCAACAAAATAAGAAGATTTGAATTGTTACATGAAGAGTAAAGAAATTATCTTTTTAACTTTTTTAGCACAAACTAATTATATATTTTGGTCGAAAAATAATTTTATATTTTATCAATTTATATTTCGTTTCAAAATTAAAAGTAATATATGGCATTATATTTTTACATTTTTATTTTTTATTGGTTAATTTTCATAAACAAAATTGTGAAAGTTAATATGTGAAAAAACAGAGCCGTAGAATTGGAAAAAATAATCAACATCTAAAAGAAGGCAGAAAAATAATCATCAAAGAGTTGCTGTAGCACCCCACAATTGTCCAGGCTGGAATCTCGTTTCAACCCCTCTTAAAATCAGCCTAATCAGCCTCCTTCTTGGTCCAATCCCAGACTTTTGGGCCACCTCCTCGTGACCCCAAGTTAGGGCCGAGACCAAGTCCACCCCAGTCACCCCGTGACCGAGTCCACACTTGACTGAGTCTCCCCGCATCCCAGTGGACCCCATATGGTGCATATCCAATCACAAAAGAATCGTAGGAGAAACGGAAAGAAAGAGAAGATAATATCTGCGATAATCTTGGGATTTAGTTGTTACGCAGCTACCTCAAGCCCTATATAAAGCCCTTGGACGAAGGAAAAAGGGAGTAACGAAAAAGGTGAGGGAACAAGAGCATAAGAGAGAGTAAAGGTGCGACGAAAGGCTGGTGAAAAAGCTGACGACGACACGCAGAAGACGAAAGGAGAACCTCAGGGGCTGGTAGAAGGAGAGGCGTAGATTTTGGACGGAAGCAGGGAAGACGCATTCGCCATCTCCAGATACTAGGTAAGTGTTTCAGGTCTCCCTTTGCATCATTCTAGGTTAGGATTCTCATCGCCCATATCAAGCCAGGACCCCTACCAAGCCGTGGCGGCCCAGAGCCGAGCTCGTATCGGCCCTTGGGTTGGCGGTCACTAGAACCTAATTCCCACAACCTGCCCCCTCAAAGGCCGACTCGGTTTTGGTCTGACCCGTCCACTAGCTTGCGCCTCAACTCCGACGCCGACTTGATCCCACTCACCGTAGAACCAAGCCGGCACGAGCCGGCTCGGTCTCCCAACTTCGACTCCTATGCCGATACCGTCTCGTCCTCGACAGGGCCGAGACGGGACGAGCCGTCCCGGTCTTCATCTCAACCTCACCTTCTTCCAAAACTAAGCCCCTCCCCCCCATCACTAGAACTATGTTGACTTTGACTCCTCTAAAGCCGAGGTACATAGGCATAGGAGGTACACTCCTATCAAGTCAAATCATAAATCCCAAAACTCTAGAACACCTTACCTGAACCTCCTCCTTCCCAAGACTTAGGCCAGAAACACAACCCAAACACAAGCACCGTCCCTCTTCCCATATAGCTAGCTAAGGGTAACTATCAAGTGATAGGCATGCTGGGGCCCCCCTATGCCCCTAGCGTGTAACCAACTCCCGAACCTATATTTCTAATTCCAGACCAGCCTTTCCATCAGGTTTCCTAGCGTTCTCTAAACCAAAACGCCGGTGGCGACTCCTTTGTGGCCGACTTGATCTCGGCCCACCCAGCTTAACGTCACAATTTAGGTTGTGACAGATGGCGACTCCACTGGGGACCTTCCTTATGTTGAGAGTTGAGCCCCCCGATAGGTTGGCGTGAGGGAGAGACCGGATAGGCCGAGGCATACGACATTTTTCTATTCCTGTACGTTTCATGCATTTCCGTATTTCTTTTATGTAGCACCTGCACAACTCTAGGATAGAAAACTAAACGTTACCATTATAATATTGTGGGGCGTGCATGGACAAGACATGATGAGATGCGAAGGTGCCAATGAGAGGGGCCTTATTCCCAGGCCTATGAGTTAGGGAGGAAGGAATGTGTAGTGGTACCCATGCTAGAGATGTCTCAGTACTGGTGATCACGATAATTCCACTTGGGGTTGACCGTCCTGAGGGGTGACCATGTTCTGGGAGATCTGTCCCGTCCATGGTACTGCCCCCTGGGAAGGTCTATAGACTTGAGAACCTGTTGGAGAGGTTGATTAGAAAAATCCTAGAGAAAAGAGGAAAGCGGCCCATCTAACCATGTGTCTGATTAGGGGTCAACCAAATAGGCCGAATCGGAACTGGCTGACAGAACCGAAATGGAATCAGCCCAAAAACAAAACCCCTCATACTAACCTATCATGCATACATCTCATAAGCATACAAAAAAATCATGCACCATGATACATTGATCATGGAAATTTCAGACAATGGAAACAGAACCACGGTATTGGGTCAGACAACCACATCACGTCTAGGCCAGAGCCCCGAACGTTCAAACGCTTCATTATTAGGGCAGTTGCTTGAAAGGGCCATGGCGTAGGCGCTTTGGAAAGCTCCACGGCAACCTCCTAAGGCTACTAGAAATCGAAACACAGCCAGCCGCACTAGAAGCCCTGGCCTAGTATTATGACTCGGCGGTACGATGCTTCACACTCAGGGACTTCCAAATGGCGCCAACCTTGGAAGAATACGAGCGATTGATGGGACTACCACTGACAGAGTCCCCGCTCTATTTCCACCAGGGCCAACCTCCGTCTTGGGCCACCATCGCCAAATTACTAAGGGTGTCAGAAACAGAAATGGCTAAGTGGAAAAGGAACCGCAATGGCACAGAAGGGATACCCAGAGTATACATAAAAGAAAGACTACTCCAGTTTCAGGAAGAGCAAGATTGGGACGCCATGATAGACATACTAGGCTTGCTCCTCTACGAGGTAGTGTTGTTTCCATACATCGAGGATTACATCGACCTCGCGGCCATAGAGGCGTTCTTGGCTAAGAGGGACAGAGGGGAAAACCCCACCATGGCCGTCCTAGCTAACACCTACTACACACTCAGCTACTGTAGTGGGCGGAAGACGGGGAACCTTAGATGCTACACCCCCTATTCTACCTATGGCTAACCGCCCACCTCTTCCGATGCAAAACCAAGACTACTTGCCCGATAGAGGACTTCAAGTGGAGTTGCGTAAAAACCATGACTAAGGAGCAGTGGGTAAGGCAACTAGGGGAGGCCACCGAGAGAACGATCCGTTGGTACCCTGCTTGGAACGATAGACAAGAGATGATCACCAATTGCGGAGAATACCCTAATGTCCCCCTCCTCGGAACCCAGGGAGCCGTCAATTATAATCCAGAGCTGACCGCCCGACAGGCCGGATACCCCATGGTTTCAGGCCCCCTTCAAGAAGCCCTCACCCCTCTTTGGGTAGAGGGAGCGCAAGCCCACAGAGGAGAACACCATAGGAAAATCCAGCGCGCCTGGGCTAGCATTATCAAGAAAAGGGCAACGTGGTGAACCAGAAGTTGTGGGGCCTCCCCAGAATATAAGGCTTGGCTCGAGCAACGAGTTCATCTCGTGAGCTTACCTTGGGGAAGTATCCAGCATCAAGATCAAGGGACCCAAGTTTACGAGATACAAGAGACGCTCAAAATCGAGGCGCTCGATGGCACCCTGGAGCAAATGAAAACAGAGTAGGGAATGTTGAAAAGAAACTGGAAATAGCTCTAGAAGAGGCTCGTCAGGAAAGGCGGCTGAGCGATGAGTTTAGCAAAAAAGCCCGAGCAGAGAAGGAGAGTCGCCTAAAAATAGGCCGGTGCCTAAAAGCTGTGGACCAAGAAATGTGCTCTAGCAGAGCAGAACACGATCAACTAGTGTCCGAAAAAGAGCAACTAGAGGAGACTGTGGTGACCCTCAAGACCAGAGATGCAGAAAGGGAGGACGAAATGCGCGGGCTTCGGGAAAGGGTGCTCCTACTCGAGGAAGAACTAAAAGCAGCCCAACTCTCAAAGGAACACCTATAAAACCAAAGGTGATCCGGTCTACTTGCCTTGGTCGAGGCTCGGGAAAGACCGACGAGGCAAAGTCACAGCTTGAGGAGCTAAAATGGACTATAGAATGCTGGAAGCGAAGATGCCAGGATATAGCAGACGAGGCTGAAATACAGGTGCGAGCCGCCACGACAGACACACAATTCTGGAAGGACAGGTATGTCAAGCTAGCATGGCTTGCCAACCAGGCACTGATGAGCATCCCCCGAAGACTTCGCGCAGCTGAAGACATGATGGATCCCACCAAGACACTAGGAGAAATCAAGGAATTCTTAGAACAATGTAGGAAGTTGTACGATAGAATGAGGGAATTATCTGCCCCACCATAGGGAAGAGGGGAATTCTTTTAGGGCACGCGCCCCCTAAGAACATTGTTTTTATTAATTTCCGTGAATCAATGTTATCATTGCATATGCATCATTCATTGTTCATATAGTATAGTTACACATATACTCCAAAGCATAAAACAAAAAAAAATAATAAAAAGGACATAAACTAATCTTAATAGATACCAGGAAAAAGAAATTGACTGCGCCTTACCGGTACCACACGCGATCCAAGACCAAAGACATGGAGCAAGCGATTGAGGAACTAGAACAGCTGAATGCTGAGATAAGGGCAGAAATGAGGATGGAGATGGGGCAAATGAAGGAGCAGATTAATAAAATGTTTGAGATCATTACTCGAAATGCAGTCCCAATCCCCGCAGTGGCCACTCCAGGGGGGCCTCCAGCGCGGCCACGTCAGGAACGCCCACATACCCCCAAGGATTCACACCCCCGACGTGGAATGCCACCATAGAAAATCTGCCAGCCCCCCAGGAGCAACCGGGCGCAAACATTTCAGGGGCAGACCGGAGGCAAGGGTCGGGAATCGATCTCTTCCCCATTCCAGGAGCCACAACCTACTTCCACCCACCTCCAGAAACTGGCCGGGTACTCGGTCCCGTCCTAGAACCAGCCCTCCTAGGCAGCGAGAAGATAAGCGCGCTCGAGGAACGAATACGGGCCATTGAGGGAACCGGAGGCCATGGCATAGACGCCATCAACCTTTGCTTAGTACCCAATATCGAGCTACCCTCCGATTTTAAGGTCCCCAAATTCGAGAAGTATAAGGGGAGCTCTTGCACGCGCGTGCACTTAGCCATGTACTGTCGGAAAATGGCCCCCTATACTCAGCAAGACAAAATCCTAATGCACTGCTTACAGGATAGCCTAATTGGGGCAGCACTACGATGGTACGTCGGCTTGGACGGCGGACACATAAAGACGTGGAGGGATCTCGCTGACGTCTTCCTCCAGCAATATAAATACAATGAGGATATGGCTCCAGATCGCTCCCGCCTGCAGAATCTGTCCAAAGCAGACACCGAGGGCTTCAAGGATTACGCCCAAAGATGGCGCGAGTTGGTTGCACAAGTTCAGCCACCCCTCTCAGAAGGGGAAATGGCCTCTATGTTCATGGACACGCTCCTCTCTTCTTTCTACGATAAGGTCGTAGGAAGCGTGGCTTCCAACTTTGCCGATCTGGTCGTTATAGGAGAAAGAATAGAGGCAGGTATCAAGCGGGGTAGGTTCACGCAAGATCGAGGGAGTACGAGCTTTGTTAAGAAAGTAGAAAAGAGAAGAGGGGATACCAATGCCGTGATGGCAGACCTCTCTCGCCCGCAAGGCCAGAACAAGCTTATCCTGAGTAGCTCGGGAATTGTCTCCCCATCCGACGCGTCACCCCAAGCTGAGACGGCAAATACACCGGAAGTCCAGAACCCCCGCCTGGCACGCCAAAGGAGGGTCTTTACCCCTATTCCCATGCCTTACTCAACTCTGTTCCCCCTCCTGCTCCAGAAGCGTATGATAGCAATTCTGCCACTAAAACCGCTAGAGCCTCTTTACCCCCCGATCCTACGACCCCAATGCAAAATGCGACTATCACTCAAGGGCCGTAGGACATTCCACCGAGAGGTGCTGGAGTTTTAAGCACAAAGTCCAAGACTTAATAGAGGCAGGATGGCTCGGATTCAAGAGAAATGAGCCTAACATTAGCACCAATCCGCTCCCGACCCATGAAGGGCAGTCCATCAATACTCTGAGCCATAGCCTTTTGGCTTCCAATCGAGAAAAGGAGGCGGCCTTAATAGAGGGACAGGTCGCTGCCATAGAACGGCAAAGGGCCCCTCCATTTCAGCCGTTAATCATCCAGTGTGACCCGATCCGCCCGGTACCTTTGATCATCACGGCCCCACCAAAGCCCGCCTACGAAAATAATCATGCCGTTCCTTGGCGTTACGATCGGATACTCGAAGGACCCCCTGAAAAGCAGACTAAGGACCTCCCGACTGAAGAAATCACTAATATTGCGGAATCAGGAGGAATGACGCGCAGCGGGAGAATTTATACCCCTGAAAACCTGGGAAGGAAGAACCCCAAGGAAAACCCAAAAGGGACTCCCAAAGAAAAGGGGGCTGAGGAATTCCTAAAGCTCATCCGCTACAGTGAATATGAGCTATTAGACCACCTGAACAATACTCTGGCGCGCATCTCGCTTTTTTGTCCCTTGTTGAACTCGGAAAGCCATCGGAACCTCCTGCTGAAAATATTAAAAGAAGCTCACGTAGCCCTAGACATAACCACAGAGAGATTTGGGGGTATTGTTAGCAATCTCACTAGCAATGGGCGATTGACCTTCTCAGATGAGGAGATCCCAACAGAGGGAAGGCAACATAACCAGCCCCTTCACATTGCTGTCAAATGCGGTGACTATATGATCACCAAGGTGCTAGTCGATAATGGCTGTTCCCTCAACGTCTTGCCAAAAGCCACCCTAGACAAGCTGAGCTCCATCCATGTACAATTGAAGGCTAGCCTAGTGGTCGTCAGGGCGTTCGACGGCTCAAGAAGAGATGTCATGGGAGAGGTCACTCTCCCTATCTACATTGGTCCCACCTTATTCAATATCGTCTTCCAAGTCATGGACATCCGCCCTGCGTATAGCTGCCTTCTGGGAAGACCCTAGATCCATGGAGCCGGGGCCGTACCCTCCTCTCTTCACCAAAAGGTCAAATTTATCGCAGACCGACAGCTAGTCAGCATAATGGGGGAGCAGGAATTGGTAATCAGCACCCCTGCGCCGGAGGAGTACATCGAAGAAGACGAGGAGTCTCTGGAAACCTCTTTCCAGGCGCTAGAACTTACGACAGGTTCAGAGATGAAAAGCCTCGCGCCCCCATCCACGGTAGGAAAAATGGCATTCCGAGTCATGATCAAAGAAGGGTACCAACCGAGCAAAGGGCTTGGCCCCCGGTTGATTCCATTTCGGTTCGGTCAGTCAAAATTGGTTGGCCAGACACCCCTAATAGACTCTCATTTCAGCCCACGGGCCTGTCGGCCCTAATAAAAACACAAAAGAAAAAAATAAAAAAAAATAGTATAATAGCGTACCACCTCAGCCTAAAGGGCATATAAAAAAAAACAATAAAAAAATGTACAAATTAACAAAAAATAATGATAAAACAAAATGAAATGAAAACAAAAAAAAAACACAAGAAAGGAGGAAAAAGAAAAACATAAAAATAAATAAACAAGGACCAATTTCATTGAATAATAGGGTTTTTTTTACATAATCATTGGGGAGGGGGGTCAAGCAGGGAAACAAGCTTCCCATCCTTAATTTCTAAGGTGACTAAGTACGGGCTCAAGTCAAAATCTGGCGCCAGAAGAGCTATCTGCTGAAGGGCTTTTTCGAAGCCCGCCTCGTGCTGATCTACAATAGCACCTTCCAGGCACTCCACCCTATTAGCCAGGCGTTGCCTCTCCTTTGTTGAAGCAGTAACCTCAGCCTCTAGAGTAGCAGCCTTGGTCCCCGCGGCCTTCAAAGCAGATCCCAACCTAGCCTTGGTCTCCTTGTCCGATGCCACGACCACCTCCGCTTCAGCTATTCGGGAATGGGCCGCATCCAGATCCTTGGACAAAGCCTCGAGGGACTTGGCAAGAAGCGCCAAAGCGCCTTCAGCCGCCACCTCAAAGCATCGGATCGGTTGCCTTGATCTTCCAAACTGCGGCTTTAAGCCGACCTCGGTCATCTTAAAGTTTCGTTGTCAACTTCCGGCTTTGGCTTAAATTTCATGCCTTCCCCCCGCCCCCATGGATGCAGGCTTGGTTGGACTTTGCCAAATCAGCCCATAGACCTTCTCGGTCAGTCTTCAACTTGCCCCACTTCAGCCTCGACCGCTCGCCTCGGCCTTCGGATGTTGGTTGGCCTTGGCTAGCTTCTCGAATTCCTTCTTGTTTGGGCCTCCTTCAACAAGATCTGCTGGCCCCTTTTTACTAGGCCCTTCGACACTTCCAAAGAAGCCAAGGACCTAAGATGATATGCCTCCAGCATATCAAATGTCCCATCCACCCCCGCGGCGACCAAGAGCCTACGGTCATATTGAGGAATGGAGTTGGGAGGGAACAAACTATGGATGTTTATATTGGGCCCCCACAAGGATCTTACATCAGCGGGGGCATTGAAGCAGGGCAAGCCCCCCAATGGAAGCTCGGGACTGGCGGTTATGGTGACCCTGCTCTTCTCGGTCAAGTCAACCAAAGATGGACTAGGGGGCACTGTGCTCTTCCCCTTTTTCTTGGAAGCCTCCTCCTCAGCAGCGGCGGCCTCAGCTTTCCTCTTGGCACCCCTCGTCACAACGTCCAAAATGAGGGGCCTCGTTTGGAGGAAAGAAAGGCGCCTCATCGGCCTGCAAAGGCTGTTGGTCGTCTTGGAGGCAAATTAAGTCATTGTCGCCGGCCCAAGAGCGGTCTGGTCTCGGCCTCACTGGCTGCTTCATGCGTCTCGGTTCTTTGGTGCTTATTTGCGCCACAAGCGTCGACTCCTCTCCGGCCGTCGGCATTGCAGGCTTCATCGTGGATCTGGCCCCTCGGGCCAGTTTCACCTTCCTAATTAGGGGCGCCCATGTCGATCCCCTCATCTTCAATCATTCCTACCAACACAAAGAAAATGAAAGCGTCAGATGCCTACACTATACCTAAGTAAAAAAAAAACAGGACTCACTTCTTAAATAGGAGACAGGCTTCCTCCCAATTGCCAAGGCAACAATCTCCTTGCAGTTCATCCCCCTGGGCAGCTCGTCCAACAGTTGAAGAGTTATTTAGTCTTCCGGGGAAAGTTAGCTCTTGTGCGTTCCTGGGGCCTTCAAGGGTAGCCTCTAGTACAGTGGCATGGGCTGTCGGTCTGTGCACAAGGACCCCTCAGCCAGGGCCCTTATCTTCAAGAAGCGGTCCTTAAAGCCCTTGTAGGACGTTGTGTACGCCGTAAACAAACTGGTATTGGGGAGGAGTGCCAAAGAGACCCAACCCACCTTCTTCCCCACTCGGATGGTGTAATGACTGAGGAACACGGGGGCAGAAGGAGCCATGGTCAACACCGCGCACACCACCTTGAACGCTTGCAGAGCCGCCCACCCATTGGGATGAAGCTGCTGGCTGAGCCACCCCCACTAGTCTCAAAGACATCCGCTGTAAAAGCGCTTCTAGGAAGGTCACCCCTAAGTCTTGGAGGACGGTTTCGTACATATACACGAAATCGCCCTCTCCCTCTTTGCACACATGGCAGACCCGCTCCGAGGCAGAGTAGTGGGTCATCGTCAGTTGAGGGGCATGGGGCCCACAGATCTAGTCCCCCTTGATAGCAATGGATTCCACTTCTACAGGTGTCATCTTCGAGCCATAGGACAGAATGTCCTGGTGGACCTACTCGAAATGCTCCTCCCCCGACGGAATGGGGGCATTGGGACTGGACTCTGCCTTGTCTGCCATAGCCACAGGTATGGCAGCTATGGCCTCGGGACTGGAAGTAGAGGTAAAGGAAGAAGATGAAGAGGAATGGATTTCTACAGTACCTGACATCCTTGAATATTGGAAGAGTGGTCAAAAAGGAAAGGAAGCTTTGGAGAGGGAGAACTCGAAGGAAAGGGAAATGAGAGCTTTAAGTGCAAATCTGGAAAGGGGAAAATGAGCCTTCAACGGGCAGCCATGCGCCTATTTATAGCAATCAAAGTCTGCCTAAGGACAAGGTGCGACGCGCCATTAAATATGCGTAATCTCCCAGGGCGGCGCAATCATCATACCTGGAGTTAATGCACCCCAAGAAATGAAAAGACACATTAATGTGCCCCAAAAAATGAAAGGGTGCCATCAATGCACCCCAAGGAAATGAAGAGACAAGCCAGAAAGGCGCGTTCCCTCAAGCGCAACTCTTAACCTCCCAAAAAAAAAAACAATAAAAAATATATAAAATAATAAATACAAAAAAAAATGAAGAAAAAAAAACAAATAAAAAGAAAAATACAAAGTTCAATTAAATGGTCTCGACCAACCTCAATTCGTCTCGGCCAGCGTCAAACCTAGGCGCCAATCAAATCAGGATAATTTAGCAATACCATCAAACCTAGGCGCCAAGCAGAAAGCCTAGTGATCATTCAAATACAGACAGCTCAATGGCTTCTTCAAACCTGGGCACCCAGTGGAAAGCCCAACAGCCATTCACTTCGAGGTAGTTTATCACTCGAGGTTCAATCCCAGGACGACCCCGTCGGCCAGTTCACCAGTGAAGCTTATTTGCATTCATTATCACCATTCCAATACTGAATGTAAATAAAGAGGGGGAATTGTAGCACCCCACAATTGTCCGGGCTGGAATCTCGTTTCAACCCCTCCTAAAACCAGCCTAATCAGCCTCCTTCTTGGCCCAATCCCAGACTTTTGGGCCACCTCCTCGTGACCCCAAGTTAGGGCCGAGACCAAGTCCACCCCAGTCACCCCATGACCAAGTCCACACTTGACTGAGTCTCCCCGCATCCCAGTGGACCCCATACGGTGCATATCCAATCACAAAAGAATCGTAGGAGAAACGGAAAGAAAAAGAGGATAATATTTGCGAGAATCTTGGGATTTAGTTGTTATGCAGCCACCTCAAGCCCTATATAAAGCCCCTGGACTAAGGAAAAAGGGAGAAACGAAAAAGGTGAGGGAACAAGAGCAGAAGAGAGAGTAAAGGTGCGATGAAAGGCTGGTGAAAAAGCTGACGACGACACGCAGAAGACGAAAGGAGAACCTCAGGGGCTGGTAGAAGGAGAGGCGTAGATTTTGGACGGAAGCATGGAAGACGCATTCGCCATCTCCAGATACTAGGTAAGTGTTTCAGGTCTCCCTTTGCATCATTCTAGGTTAGGATTCTCATCGCCCATATCAAGCCAGGGCCCTTACCAAGTCGTGGCAGCCCAGAGCCGAGCTCGTATCGGCCCTTGGGTTGGCGGTCACTAGAACTTGGTTCCCACAACCTGCCCCCTCAAAGGCCGACTCGGTTTCGGTCTGACCCGTCCACCAGCTTGCGCCTCAACACCGTAGAACCAAGCCGGCACGAGCCGGCTCGGTCTCCCAACTTCGACTCCTATGCCGATACCGTCTCGGCCTCGACAGGGCCGAGATGGGATGAGCCGTCCCGGTCTTCATCTCAACGTCACCTTCTTCCAAAACTAAGCCCCTCCCCCCCATCACCAGAACTACGTTGACTTTGACTCCTCTAAAGCCGAGGTACGTAGGCACAAGAGGCACACTCCTATCAAGTCAAATCATAAATCCCAAAACTCTAGAACACCTTACCTGAACCTCCTCCTTCCCAAGACTTAGGCCAGAAACACAACCCAAACACAAGCACCGTCCCTCTTCCCATATAGCTAGCTAGGGGTAACTATCAAGTGATAGGCATGCTGGGGCCCCCTATGCCCCTAGCGTGTAACCAACTCCCGAACCTATATTTCTGATTCCAGATCAGCCTTTCCATCAGGTTTCCTGGCATTCCCTAAACCAAAACGTCGGTGATGACTCCTTTGTGGCCGACTCCTTTGTGGCCGACTTGATCTCAGCCCACCCAACTTAACGTCACAATTTAGGTTGTGACAGTTGCATATCAAAAGAGCTTGTAGTAAGGACACCAAATGTCATCCCCAACTATATGCCAAAATTACTTGAAGAAGACGCCTTAGATATCATTTGGCCTTGAGGCCTTGTAAGGGTGAATGGGAAGTTGTTCCAAGCTTTCATCATTAAGGTGAAGGATTCCCTAAACGAGATAGGACAAGAAAGGCTCTTAAAAGAGGAGCAAAATAAACTTTTAAAGTATGCTTAGCCTCTTGTTGTAGAATGACATCATCAATAACCTAGTTTCCATTTGGAAGATTTAAGGCATGAATTTTATTTTTCTTCTAGAGAATAATTGTTTTGAGAATGGTAAAAAAGTATTTTTACCCCAAGTTTAACCAAATTTTTCTTAGATTTCTAGTGTCAATGAAATTCTTCTTGGAACAAAAGTTGGTTGTATTCATGTTGAAGTTTTTATTCAAGAAGCACATAAAATAAAAAGTTAATCCTTTCAAGAGTAGAATGTCTTTCTAACTTAGACAAGACTAAAATTGATTTTGTTGGTTGGTTTCTCTAAACCATTTTCACCAGCTACTATAATAATCTTCATGAATTATCCAAGTTGCTTCAAATGGAAAGGGATGAGGGCCTTGATTATGAGGTAGACCCCTGCACCTTAGAAATATAGGATTTTTGTCACAGTGGATGTGACATAGAACTTTCACATAGGCCTTTAGAAAAGAAAGATGCTAGGGAAAGTTAGCAAACTGCAATTTTGTATACCTACGTAGCAATCAACATTTCAGTTGTTAATTGTGTCACTGAATCAATATCGATCGCTAATTATTTAACGGCTCGGGTTTCAGCCACCAATTGAATACGATCGCTAATTCCGCGCTGAAGGCTTTAATAACCAAATTTCAAATTGAGCGAACAATTTTGTTGGTAGCTAAAAATGACTTTTTTTTTTTTAAGTGTTTGTTATATAAAAAGTACAAAATATAATAAATTCTTTTAGTAACATTTTTTTAGTAATTTAAAATCAGTCTTGAAGGTGAAGCCTCATTAAATTTTTGAATACTGTTACTCTATTTTAAAAAGATCATCTTCGCTGCTTTGTATGAGTACAGTTTTTATTTCTTTCCAATGTATATGAGTAAAGTTATTTCTTCTTACAAATATTTATATAATAAATCTTCTTAATATTTTATAGAAAATATTTTTTTAATAAGTCAAAATATCATTAATATAAAGCACATGCACCAGCTCAAGCCCCCAAAACAGTGGTTCAATACAAGATTGACCATTAACAACTCCAAACCCTCGTTAAGAATGTAAACAATAATTACTATAGACGCCTAGGTAAATTTATTAAAATTCAAGCTTTAAACACATCAATTTATTTATTATTAATTTTTATATAATAAAGAAATCATATATGTTATAAAATAACTATCAAAATATTTTAAAATTTATTTTAAGTCTCGTAGGACCTGTCATGCAAGTAACTCTGACCCCTTAACTTTATGACAAATCTTAACCATTGTCCATACTGATTAAGGAATTAGAAATGAAATTTTTATTAAAAAAAAACCCTACCTTAATTTCCAATGTATTCTCACGTGATTTTTAATAGAAAAATAAATTTATTTATTTCTTATCAAAGCATCGCTGTAAGAGCATTAGTTAATGACACCTATACATTATAAAGAAATTAAATTAAATAAATAAATATATTTAATGTCTAGAAAAATTAATGCTTTCTTTATTTAATAAATAAGGATTATATTATGGCACAAAAGTTTGGCGCATGAAAAAAATATGAAACGATCAATTAGAAATCCTTAGGCAATACACGGGAAGGAGTAATTAGGTAATAAAAAAATATAATACTAATGCATAAGTCATAAATTTTTTATAAGAAATATTTTGTATTGTCGAGCATTTCTCTTTATTTCAAATTCAAATATTAGACGACAAAAGGTGGTTTAATTGTACTTTTATTTTTATAATTTCAACTATGAATAATATTTTGGTCTTCCAAGTTTTTCTTAATTAATAAAGTGTTTTTATTTTTAAAATTTAGTAGATTTGATCTCTCTGTCTATTATTTTCTACATAAAGCTCTCAAATTATTTTTGTTTAAATATTTTGGAGTTTATGATGGAACCGAGATATAAAATAATTTTAAAAGCTTAAAAGTAAAATTTAGCAAATAGTTAATAGAAATTGATAGATTTTATAAAATACGATACTAAGATTTGAAGAGGGGAAATTGAGATTTTTATTTTGGGAGAAATTTGAGGTTTTGGTTTATGACTTTTAAGCAGAAGAAAAATTAATCACTTTGATGTGTAAAGATTTTGGGTAGAAAATAAGAAGTTAAGGATTTTTGGTCGAATAAAATGGATGAGGGATCACATTTACTAATATTTTTAAAATAAAAATACTTAATAGTTCAAAAAGAACTTGAGGACTAAAACCACAAAATTACATATAATAATTAAAGTAGGAAAACAAAAATGTAATAATTAAGCCTAAGGTAAATTTTGAGAGCGGAATATATTATCTTCCGATGTTCCATATATTGCATGTAAGGGAACAAAACTATTGAAGACTTTAATCAAAATGTAGCACCAAAACTATATTTTTTAGCGACTGAAATTAGCGATACAAAATAGAGACGGAATTAGCGACAGAAAAGGATTTTTTACAAAAGAAAAATTAACGACCGATTTAGGGACAAAAAAATATTACAATAATAAAAAAAACATATATATTAACGACAGAAATAGTGGCCGAATTTCAGAAAATAAAAAAAATGAAAAAAATACATTAGCAATCGAAATTAAAAATCATAAAAAAATAAAAAAGATATTATTAGCGACGGAATTTGCGACTGAACTTTTTAAAAATTAAAAAATAAAAAAAACATTAGCAACCAATTTAGCGTCAGACAATAAAAAAATAAAAATATAAAAAATATTTATTAGCGGCCGAACTTTAAAAAAGTAAAATTTAAGAAATACATTAGCCACCGATTTAGCGACTGAAACTGAAAAAATTAAAAAAAAATAAGTAAATATTTATTAGAGACGGAATTAGCGACCACAATTCTAAAAATAAAAAATAAAAAATAAATTAGCGACTAAAATTTAAAAATAAAAATAAATGAAAAATATTTCTTAGCGATGAAATTTGTAAAATTAACAAAAAAATAAATAAATTTAGCGACCAATTTAAAAAAAATAAAAATATGTATTAGCAACCGAATTAGCGACCGAAAATTAAACAAAAAAACAGAAAAAAAATTTAGCGACCGATTTTCAAAATTTCGAAAAAAAATTTCCCTCCTATTTTTCCCTCTCTTTTTCCTTCTCCCTTCCTTATTTAAACACTCCTCATCTCCTTCCCATTACTCCCTCCTCTCCTTCTCCGTCGCCGCCACCGCCACCACCATCGCCACAACACTGCCGTCACTGCCACCACCGTCGCCGCCACCACCGTCGCCGCCACCGCCGTTGCTTCCTATCCCTTCCTTTCTCTACTCTTCTCTATTCTCCACCCACCACTCTTCTTCCACAACCACCACCACCACCTTCTTTCCACTACTCCCTTCCCTCCCTTTCCTCTCCTTTCTCCCACTCTTATTCCTCCTCCCTCCCCCCTTCCCTAACCACCAACAATCAACCACCACCACCACCACCACCACCACCTTCCTTCCATTCCTTGTTCTCATCCCTTCCCTCCCTTTCGTCTTCCTTCTCCCTCTTTTTTTCCCCCTTCCCTAACCACTAACAATCTACAACCACCATCTAACTATTTTAAAAAAAAAATAACAACCAATTTAGCGACCAAATTATTTAAAATAAAAAATCAAATACCACCGAATTAGTGACCAAATGATTTTTTTTTTAAAAAAATAATGACCGAATTAGCGACGGATTTTTTATTTATAAATAATTAAAAATAAAAAAGTCACTGGATTATTTTAATAATATAAAATAGCCACCGATTTAGCGGCCGAATTTTAAATATAGTTAGCCACTGATTGCGTTTCGGTCGCAAAATGTTTAGCAACTCGGCTTTTTGCAACAGAATAAAATCGGTCTCTAATTCCATCGCTAAACCATTTTGCGACCAAAATATTACTTTAGCGACCGAATTTCCAGCTTTAGCGAGCAATTTTTTTGATCGCTATAAATGAAATTTTTTGTAGTGTATATGCTGCAATTTATAATGGAAATTGTTCGCTAAATAAACCTATGACCTTGGATTCAATGGTTTTGCTTATTCAAAATCAACTGATGAAGATACTAACATTGCAAACCTTGGGAACCAAACATTTATTAATATCTCAAATATGCTCTTATGAGATGTACATTTCACAAGATAAGAATTCTATTTTAATTTATTATTATTGGAGGGAAAGGATAAGATAAGTTTATCACACAATTTGTTTATAATTTCATGTTTACTGGTTTAAAAGTTACCATTAAGGAGAGAGTTGGATTATAAATAAATAGGATAGAATGGAAAAATAATTTCTTTCCCCTTATTTTACACTATGAAACTTTTTTCATTTTATCACCATTATCATAATTATTGTTGGTATTATTATCTCAAGTACTACAAATATTACTATTACCACTATCATTATATCACTATTGTCATTACTGTCATCATACAATAGTCATCATCATTACCATCTTCATCATTCCCATTATCGTCTCCATTATTCTTATCATCACAATTGTAGTTACCATTGTCTTCTTTCTCACTATCATCATTATTGTCACTATTGTTATGATGTTACCTCAATTACGTCATTGTTACTATTATTATTATCATCACCATAATTATTGCTACTTTTATTTTTACCATCACCATCATTATGATTTTTCACTACTATTATTTTTGTAACCTTCATAATTATTACTTTGGTTATTATCATGTTGTTATTACTATGTCCCCTTATTATCTTTCATCTACATCCCTATATCTTTCACAAAAATATATTTTTATCATTTAAATATAATATATATTGTTATCTTTTAAGTTATATATATTTAATGCACACCAAACACAAATTAAGATATAAATTTATGTTATACTCTTATTTTATTCTCTTACATATTAATTCTTATCTTAACCATGGAATAAATCCTAAAACTATATTGGAGTATTCAATAATCTTAGATATATTCTTCTTCTCGTTGTGGTCATAGTGATGGGAAAAGAGTCACTCTGATGATGGGAAGGTAATAAGATATTGGAAAAACCAATAAGGTACCACCAATGTGGTTACACAAGGTTGGAGTGTTGAAGATGGGTAATGATGGTGTGACCAAGGTGATCGGTGTTGGTGATGTTTGCTTGCAAACCAACACATGAATGCAATTGTGGCTTAGAGAAGTCAAACATGCTCCAGATGTTCGCTCTAACTTGATATTTGTGCATATGCTTGATGATGGTGGTTATGATAATCACTTTGGTCATGGAAAATGGAAACTCACCAAAGGTAACTTGGTTGTGGCCAGAGGGGAGAAAAATTCTAAAGTGTATTGGACAAAAGCTTTGGTTGCTAAAGACAGTGTGAATGCCATGAATATGGAGGCATCTTTTTGTGGCAGAAGGCTTAGTCATATCAATGAAAAATGGTTGACTTGTTTAGCCAAAAAGGACATGTTTCTAGGATTGAAGAATGTAGAGTTGGAGAAGTGTTCTCATTGCATGGCTGGTAAGTAGACTAGAGTATCCTTTAAGAAGCATCATCCCTCAAGGAAGTCAGAGTTGCTAGAATTGGTGCATTCTAATGTTTGTGGCCCATTGAAGGTAAAGTCATTTAGTGGAGCACTTTATTTTGTTACCTTTATTGATGATTGTTCTAGGAAGCTTTGGGTCTATGTTTTGAAGTCAAAGGACCAAGTGTTAGAGAAGTTCAAACATTTCCAAGCTTTGGTTGAGAGACAATCAAGCAAGAAGGTGAAATGTATTCGTTCTAACAATGATGGTGAATATTGTGGACCATTTGATGTATATTGTAGGCAACAGGGTATCAAACATGAAAAAACTCCTCCTAAAACTCCTCAATTGAATGACTTAGCAGAGAGGATGAACAGGACATTGATTGAGAGGGTTAGGTGCATGCTTTCTAAAGTAAGGTTACCTAAGCATTTCTGGGGTGAGGCACTTTACACAGCAGTGCATGTTATAAATCTCAATCCTACAGTTGCATTGAATACTAAGGTGCTAGACAAGATTTGGTTTGGCAAAGATATCAAGTATGATCATTTGCGAGTCTTCGATTGTAAGGCCTTTATGCATGTTCCAAAGGATGAAAGATCCAAGTTGGATATGAAGACTAGGCAGTGTATCTTCATTGGGCATGGTCTTTATGAGTATGGTTACATAATGTGTGATCTTGTTGAGAAGAAACTTGTCAGAAGTCGTGATGTGCAATTCATGGAAGATCAAACCATTGAAGATATTGATAAGGTAAAGAAGTCTACACTTGAGAAAGACAACAGTTTGTCTGAAATTGATCTAGATCGAATGCGTGTACATGATCTGGATACTACTGATAATAATGTTCAAAATGGTGAGCAACATAACTATGGTGATGGCTTTGATGTTCCTCTTGATGATGATGCTGAAGAGGAGCAAGAGATGTCACAAGATGAGAATCTGGGTGATGCTCCTGAACCACGTCTAGTCCAACTCAGGAGGTCTAATAGGCAGAGACAATCATCTACAAGGTATACTTTTGATGAGTATGTAACCTTGACAAATGGAGAAGAACCTGAATGTTACCAGGAGTCCATGGAGAGTGAAGAAAGGCAAAAGGCTTGACAATCTAAATTGCAGAAGTGTGTTGCTTTGTCCACTACCAAGGCAGAGCTTGGTTTTGTTCAGGATGAACATTGGTTATTCTGTGATAGTCAGAGCGCTGACATGATGACCAAGGTAGTTCCAAGAGGGAAGTTTGAAGTTTGTTGTGAGATCGCTGGACTGGCGATTACCTCCACATAGTTGTGAAGGGGGAGATATGTTAGGTTATTTTTGGGCTCCCAACTACGTGGACAAAAGCCCAATATTCTCAAGCCCACTAGATCTCTCTTTATAAGAGGAGAAGAGGTCAGATTGAGGACACACACCAGAGACACATAGAAACAGAGATTGAGAGAGAGTGAATTTTCATAAGACAAAAGAGAGAAGAGAGAAAAAGGAAAGAGAAAAGAGTAGAGGTGTGAGAAATCGTGCTCGCATAGTTGCTCAATTTTGTGGGTTCTTTTCTTTCATCTTGTTCTTCATCTGCAAGTTTTGCCTTGTGAAAATTCACTCTCTTTCAATCTTTGTTTCTATGTGTCTCAATCTGACTCCTTCTCCTCTTATAAAGAGAGACCTAGGTGGACTATTTATATAATGAAGATTAATATTATTTTTGCGTCATTTTTATTATGCTATTATTATTAGTATCATTTTTTTTATACAGCGCGATGGAGTGGTAAAATTTTTAATACATACTCTTTTTCTTTTACTATTTTTCCATGACAAATATGTGTAGTAGAAAATATACAAAAAAATATGAAGAATCAATCTCCAATTTGAAAAGAATATAAATACTTCTATTTGAAAAGGAGTTATATTATTTATATAACAAATCTTTATAATACTTTTCGAAACAGTATTTTTTCATTCATTTCTTTATCAAATTATTCACGTTATTATCTATGGGAAAAAAAATAAGGTGCTAGAAAAATCAATAATGCATTACCAATATGGTGACAATGTAGTGGATATAAATTCTCCTAACTTGCAAGAATCTGTAAGGAGTAATCACAAATAAAAATGGTAACAACATCAAGAAAAATTACGCAGGAGACACCAAGAGTTTTAACGTTGAAAATCCCCTCGATGTGAAAGGTATAAACTGGATCGTGCAGACCAAAGAAATCAATCTACTATAATCAAATAAGAATATAAGAGTGTTCAATCCAGAGTATAATTTGTGCTTACAATCAATCAACACAAACAAGCAAACAAAGCTTGCAAATGAAGAACAAAAAATAATGAACAAAAAAGTAAACAGCTTACAAAATCACGCTACTGTGTAAGTATAATTTCTCACACCACATACCTCTAAATCAAGATTCGAATGGTTAAGTTGTAGAACTACGTGTATTGAACCTTTTGTCAAATTTCCAGCCTGATCCAACGATTAATGAAATAAATATTGCAATTTTGATATAACTGTTCTATGTATAAATAAAAACATAACTTTTTCTTTCTCTCTCCCCCTCTCTCTTCTTTCGTTTGACTATGAAAATCCACCCTCTATCTCTATTTCATAATTTGACCATTTCTCTTCTTATAAAGAGAGACTTAACAGGTTTGAGAATATTAGACTTTTGTCACATAGTTGAGAGAGAAAAAAAAATATCTCATCAATTACACACTTTCTTTTTCTTTGGTACAAACTTATTATAAAAAGATAATTTCTCTTTGAAAAAAATCGCAAAGAAATACTTGTGGTGTTAGTTTTCTATGATCACATTGTACTCCAACGATGGTTTCTTTCATCGGCTTTCACACTCTGACTCCGTGTGGACCTTCAAAGTGAGAATGATTCGTATGTCTTCTTTTCCGTTGTCAATATGACAGCTTTGTCACTAATTGCGCCCACATGACATAGCTTGTGCTACGTACCAATTTGATTGATGATGGCTCTTATAAAAAAAATATATTTTCACAAAAATAGCGACGTATTGGTAAACAAAATTATATTTATTTATAATTTTTATTTTCTTAATTAATATATATATATATATGACAGTTTAACAAATTTACTAATTTGATAATTTAGTTAATTTTAATTTAATGAGCTGAAAGTTATAATAAAATAATATTTATCTGATAACTTTCAGCATATTGAACCTAATTCTTTTTTAATTTTACAATAACTACTCAATCAACCTATCCTGATAGTGTATACTAATAATATACTTTTTCATGCGATAATCTAAATTGATCAAATGAGACGATAACGTATTAAACTATCGAAAAAAAAATTGTTCATTCTCCATTTCTGTTAAGAATATCTATCCTCACAGCAACATTAATTCCTATAGTCCTTTCTTTGATATTAGAAAATTCCTATAGTCCTTTTCTTGCACACAAAAAAATATAAATAATTAACGTTGGTGTAATTTTTTTTTTTACTATATTATACGTGAAAGAGAAGTATTTATCGATTTTTCGATAATTATTTTTATCAAAAAATTTGACTAATAATTTTAGTAGATTCTTCAATTTTAATCATATATTTGTATATACAAACTCAAATCAAAACATTTTTAAAAGATTCAAAGTTTTTCTCGGTTCAACTATTGATGTAATTACGTGTAACAATTACGAGAAAGCAAGTTATGTCCACTTGCTATATATAATAATGTGATTCAAAATGCTATTGATTTGTCCCTAAAGGGCTTTCTTAATTCGACTAAATTTGCAGCTCTAAATCCAATTAAGACGAGTCGTGATTCTTCATAGATCAGCAATAGACTTGAGTCACAAAGCATAGCCATTAAGAAATACTGAACCATAAAATAATTTGGGGGGTTTGATTAGGATTTTGCTCGGAGACAGCTAAAGAGTTGTAAACTTTTTGTTGCATCCTTTGTTTTTATGGTGGGGCAAGTACTGTCACAAAAAGTATGACATGTCTCGTCAACATCAGTCCAGTCCATGTGTTTTTCTCTTGATGTATTTTTTTTTTCTCATCACATGCACGTTTTAATTATAAGTTCCTTCCCGTACACTTTAATTAGGAAGGACAAACATTTACAAAAAAACAGAATGAGTCATGTCTGTTAAGTTTTCACAATGTGCGGATTACTCAAATTTCCCGTCCAATTCCAGAAAAAAAAGAGTAAAATTATATGTATTTTTTTACAGAAAATAAACTGTATTCAAATCGGGTTGAATTATTATTGGATAAATGTTTTCTTTTAATATTTAATATTGTTAGATATTCAGGATTTGAATTTATAATTATTAATTAAACTGAAATAATTTTATGTCAGTTAATTTTTGCGATTGTAATTTCCAATTTTAGAAATTAATATACTTTTCTTTAATTCAACATGCATCAATCATGTTAATTTAACACAGCCAAACACACGGTTAGTTCAATATATTCCAGAAAAACAATAATTGTTTTTTGAAAAAATCTAAAGGTAGACACCATTTTTTATGGAAGAAAAAAATGAAAAATAATAAATAATAAAATGTGATAAATAATACGATAAAAAAATAAAATAAATAAATTTATAAATATAATATTTTTTATTTAGCAGTTATTCCAAAAAAGAGTTATACTAATCACGGGCTCTTTATTCCAAAAAAGCTATCAAGCCAAGGGGACAAGGTATATATGTATTAAGTTTGAGTTGTGCAACTGCTTGGATAGGTCGGTTTTCTTTCTGCACATAAGGTCATTTGAATTTATCATACTATATAAGTACTTAGTAAGTTGAAAATTAAAAATATTTGAATAAATTTGTGAAAGTAATTCATATATACCTATAAACTCTTTTTGATTTGTTTTAATGAGTTTTTATAGTGAAATTTGTCAAAATAAACTTCTTAAATCAAGTATTTATGAATAAAATTTTATGCGTTAATTTTGATTTACTATTGGTCTACCTAAAGATTTATAATCTCAACTAATTAAAAATCACTTTAAATATTTTTTAAATTAATTATTACAAAAGTTAAGTTTTAATTATATAATATTCCATAATTAAATGGCTGTGTAAAAATTATTAACCATATATAAATGTATTTCGATTAAATTCAACGTTTATATGATATGCTCTTATTAAATAAACATTCCTCAAAGAAGCTTAGTATCACTTGAGCTGAGGCGCTCCACCACTTGTACAGCTTTATTCCTTGTAAACTATGTACCCTTTCGAAGTGTACTATGTATCATCCACTGACCATTAATACTGACAGCAAAAACAAAACAAGGGTGATACAATATATGAAGAGAACTGTTCCAATATTTTTTAACACGTTCTTCTAAATACATTTTATGTTACTGGTTAAAAATAATTAAATGAAATATGAGATTTACAAAGTTTTATTAATTATTTCAAATAAATTTTAATAACAGTAGAAAATATGTTAAAAAATGTATTTGAAAGTGTATTGCAAATTAACTTTTTTTTTTAATATAAAATAACATATTTATTCACAAAGTAATTATTCATAAAAATATAGAAAATAAAGGCAAAATAAACTGTATATGTAATAGTATGCTTCTATTTAGACCTCAATTCTTATTTTTTTTAGACCACAAATATTTATTATAAGAAACAATTCTATTTAAGTTAGGTAAGATTATTATACACAATAAATTAATTTTTTTAAATATTTAATGCAATTGTTTTTCAATATTTGAACTCTAGATCATAAATTAAACTGAAACAACACCATAACAGTTTATTCACACACATACGGTGGTCACCTTTAGCTCCTTCCTTTCCGTCCAGGAATTATCGACAACATGGCATTACTCCATCTATCACTTTTAATAACATTTTATTAATTATATTTATAATAATATTATTAATAATTTTATAGTAGTATTTTTTTATATTTTTAGTAACATTTATAAAATATAAAATATTATTAATAACATTTTACAACATAAATTAGATAGAATATTTATCAAAATATTGCCAAAACTAGTATGTAATATTTTTTTAATATTTCCATAACATTGTAAATATTGTCAAAAGTCGTGTGAGTGCCTACCAGCTCCTATGAATCATAAGTTAATTAGCGTAGATTATATAGTGGCCAGCTGATAAAAGTGTATTATGGTTAAGTTCTTCAAATGAAAAATAAAATTTGGGATAATATCTGAAAGGTACATCCCGTGTGTCAAAGATAGGTAGAGACTAGAGAGCAGTAGTCAGTGTTTGCAAAGAAAATTAACAGCAATTAAACAGGGGCAAAGAGTGCCATACGGAGTTGTCTAGGGCTATGCCTTCACTTGTATTTAATTGTGTGATTACCTTATCTTCTGTAACCAAATTTGTTTTCTTACTAGTTACATCTTCTAAACATATATTAACAATCAATATGTATTAGTAATATTTTTTTTTCTTAGTCAAACACCCAATTTGATCTCGTAAAGAACTAGTTAAGAAAAACATAAAACAACCTTAGTTTTTTCATAAGGAAAGGAAATTTATTGAAATTGAGTTCAAGAGATACTTGAACCCATATTCATTAACAATTTAATATTTGTTAATTTGTGATATACAATTGAAAGTTAAAAATTGTAGTTTTCAAACACTTTAAAATTAAGATTGTCCTATATTTATGTTAACTATCTTTGGATGAACATTAGTTGATTATTAATTAATACATGTTAAAAAAAATTTAATATGTTTAAGTTGATATATGGAACTAATAGAATTGGGTCTGACAAAGGAATTAGTCCCTCGTACCTTAATAAAACAATGTTCAAATCTTTGTTATGTAAAGCGCGTCTACATTTAATATTTGATTGTGATTCAGATATAATTACTTGTTATAAAGATGATATTTGTAAAAAAATAATAAAAATGAAAATTAATAATATAAAATAAGTCCAATAGAATAAACCTAGTAGGAAAAAGGAAACATATAAATTATATTATAATAAAGGGAAAACTCCTAAATCAAGTAGTAAGAGAATACAAATCAAATGCACGATAAATAAAAAATTCAATATATAAAAAAAGAATATATATGTTCTTGAATCTGTGTTTCACTCCTTGTCTTGTGTCCAACATGAATACTTAGCCAATTAACATTCCCATGAAAAATCATCAAAATTAAAACATGTAAAAGTCAAGAAAACTAAATCTAGTTGTGCCTAGATTCTGCCCTAGCTCAAGCAATGGCCGCAAGTAGCAAGTGAATTGGTCAAAATGGGAAAAAAAAAGTTAGATAGTTGCAATGGCCATGCTAAAAAATGACATGGCTGTGTCATACATTCCACACGTTAATGTTTGGCACAACTGTATGTCACTGTAAACAATGCCTAGGTAGTTATCGTGTTCAATTGTTCAGAGGTATTTATGGATTATATTGACAGAGTCGTGATTAAACCATAGAGCATGAGAACTAAGTCTGGAAAGTCCAAATGCTTTGAAAATGTATTATTTTCTACTCAAATGAATGATTTCTTCAATCCTGTAACAGAATAGGAGTAATTAATTGGATAAAAATTAATAACAATTATAAGAGTTAGGTGCTAAAATCCATACAATTTTCCCCCCAATTATGAAGGGTGAGGCTTTTATCATATTTATACACGCACATATATACACTCCCTCTACAAGCATATACATATATGATTAACTTCTTATATTTATCTCTATAAAAACCTAACAATGGATATCAAGCGCCATCAGAATTAAGAAACACCATTACAAAATTAGATATAACAATATTTTCATTCATGTTTGATTCTCTTTCACTGTAATGGTTACCAAGGCTAACCCTCAATATAATTTTTAAATCATTTTCATCAATAAAATCCATGAATAAAAATATACTTAGTAAATAAAAGTCTATATATTAAGAAATAAGAACATCCTTTTTCTTTTATCGGCAAAGGAAATCAAGAGTACAAGAGGTCCTCCAACACCTATACAAAGTCTATTAAGAACACATTGAAAAACATTATCTTAATTATTTAACAAGACTTATAAATGATACTGAAGATAACTTACCAATAGATCGAGTACCATGAGTAGGAATTGAATCGAGAACCCTTTTGTGAACCTATATGATTCTACAAGCCAACCCACTCTGATTGCAGGATGTTAAATATCTTCGACCATTGCAAATGCAAATAACCACAGATCCAGCATCCCTGGTGGAAGATCTATTTATGTTAATCATTTATTGCTGATGCAGCATCATCAAGATTCTCAAGTCAAAAACACTCTCAGGAATTTTGTCAATTAAGATCCCCTAGAGGTGTAAATTGCATGTGAATCTTGATGATGATGCACCTGCAAACAATGATTGCAGATTATTCCCAAGACACAATCGAGTTCAATAATTCTCATGGGTGCTATCACATTTTGGGTCCAGTTTTGCAGACAAAGAATACTGACATGAAACTTCGGGGATTTCTTCCAAAGGCACAAAAGATATGAGAATACATATATAACTTAAAAGGAGGCCCTAACAAAAATATAAGGTTTTAACAACGTGCTAATTAATTATCTATGCTAATTGATTAAAATAGAGAGCAAAAGAAAGGACTTTCTTTGGATAAATTCAGGAACCTTCGATAAAAAAAAACTCAAAATATTTAGATTCATTTAATAGACTAACGTCATAAAACATATGTTTTTTCGAACACAGTCTAGAATTAAACCCACGCCTATGTGTATGAACATTGAAATATGGGGATACTTAAAATATTATTATCAACGTCAAAATAGTAGAATGTGGACATTGGAAAATAATCGAGGCTATTGCAAGCATAGCGTCGCAAAATTAGCTTGGAAAAACGATGTCATGATTGATGAGTTTTGAGTCTGCGCATTTTTGGCCAGATGAATCTTTGGTGATAATTTGATATAAATATAAATATTTATACATGGGTGTATATTGTGGTTTTGAATCGCATAGAGTAGTATATCTATGAGTGATTGTGATTTTGTTGAGAAAGATTAAAGACTGAATGAACCAAAATACAAGTAGAAGAAGAGGAGGTAGAGAAAAAATTAGAATAAACTATGAATAAACATCTAAAACACTTGCATGGTGTTGGTAAAGGAAGTAAACACAAACCAGGAGCTCATGATAAGGTCACAGTTGTACCCCTGAATATATAATCATCGAGAGAGAGAAAGAGAGACCAAGAAAAGTAGCTAGGTCAAGAACGTGAGTTGTTTTATTTTATTTTTATTTTCCCCAACCCTCTTCCCTTTTTATGATGGTGATTGGTGAGGAATTTAATGGGCACGATACCTAAAACAAATTAAGCTAAAATTGTTTATTTTAGATGAAAAAATTATATATTGAACCTTTTTGTTTTCTAATTACAATTTTTTTTTGGGTAGATTTAAAGTTTAAATTTTAGTTATTTTATCTTTTTAAGTCATTCTCAGATCACACTGATATCTAACATCAAGTTAGAAATGCTTTATTGAATTGACCAATTAAGACTCTTTAAAGAAAGGGTAAGATGTGTTTTAGATTTAGTAATTTTTTTTTCTAAATTAGGTCAGTCTTATGTTTTTAAAATGATAATTTTAGTCATCGTATTTTTATAATTGGTGAATTTCATCCCTTAAAATAAGTGATTTTTTATTTTAGTTTCTATAAAAAAATTTATTGACTTTCATTCTTCTAAAATTTGAAATTACTAATTTTGACTTCCATGAACAAATTTTGATTTTTGTCATTGTAAAATATTTTTATTAATTTTCATCTTCTAAATTTTGAAATGACTATTTTTTAGTCTCTAATTTTCATTTTAATATAGATAAATAATATTTATTTTAATGATCTAAAAATTCTTTTGAAAATGTCATGTTAATGTAATATCACATATATTAGTGTGTAGTTATGGTAGTTATTTGACATTCCGTTAAATGTATAAGTAACTAGCAAGTGTCACATAATAATAAAAAAATAAATAATTATTTAAATTTTATAGAAAAATTTCATAAAAAAATTTATAGAAACTAAAATAAAAAATTTATTATTTTATGGAGACTAAAAACATACTAAACCTTTTTAAAATATATAGAATAAAATTATTTTTTACTAAATGGAAGAATCTACAACACATTTTGCTTTATAAAAAATTAGACTAGTACGTAGTTTGTCCGTGGCTTCGACCTTATTAACAGCTTGAATTCGAACTTTTGTATATTTACAAAATTATTGGCCGATATACACATTTTGGTAAAATGTGTATATTTCAGGATTAGCTTAAATGTTTTTTTGAAAAAGAAAAAAGCAACAAGAGTAGGTACTATGTCTTGAAAAGGTTTTGTTTGAGGTCCTTATACAAACACGACATCATCACACGTACAGTTTCTCTATCATCTTAGAATGAATGGATGACTTTAATTTATTTATTGATTTATGTTTTATTAAAAAAAATGTAAATATATATCCCCACCCTATTGTATAAATATCAGCCAACCTGGGAAAGGCAATAGAAACTTGTGAAAAATGACCAGATTACTAATAACAGAAAATTAAAAAGGACCAATCTTACAACAAATATAACCAAACAAAAAGGACCTTGATGAATTTATTTTTTATTAAATTTTAAATTAAAAATACTATCTTAAATTAATAAACAAATTAGATCCATAACTATGTATTATTTAAAAAAAAAATACTTCAAGGAAATATTGTTTCCCAAGAATGATTTTTATTTATCGTTTTCAAAAAAACATTCTCATGAAATTTCTCGAGTTAGGAGAAAAAACTTTAATGATGTAAAAATATAATGGTATTATTATTAACTTATTTAATACAATTATAAATTTGGAAACGATTTATTATTAAATCTAATAAACTATTATATTTAAAAATAAGAAATATTAATAAATATTTTTAGTATATTTAATATAATTTTAAAGATAAAACTATTTTATAAAATATATTGTTGTAATCTTTTTAATATATTAAACATTATACTTTTCAAATATTTTTTATTTTTAAATTTTAAAAATTTGTCTAGATATTAGTTAACAAATTGTTTAAGAATATTATTAATGCAAAATTCTATATATGTTTTAGTATAAATTGTAAAAAAAAATTTAAATCAAAGAGAATAAAAAATTTTGTAATGTTAAAATTAAATAAAAAATTAAAAAACACACAAACAAATTTTCAATTTAAAATTTATAAAAAAACATTAAAACAAAATTTATCTAAACCTATAATTTGATTAAATTATTTTTTAAAATTTATCTTATTTTACATATGTAATACCCCAATTGTTATTATTATTATTATCGATATCATTATTGTTATAATAATAATAATTAGTATTATTATCCTTTGTAATATATGTTTGCTTATAATTATTATTATTATCCTAACTAACAAGTGATTGACTATTTTATATTATTGTTAACTAAATAAGTATATTTTAAGAAAAATAAGTTTTTAGGCTAAAAAAAACAACGTCATATATTGATATATAGTCATCTGTTTGATGTGTTCATGGCAATGTTGGAAAGCTTGATGAAAAATCTATAATTCACTTCTACAACTTATTATTAAAATAAACTTTTATCTTAATGAAAATTAACTTCAAAATAGGTAATTAAATATGGTAAAAGCTCAAGTCCCACATTGGATAACATAAGCTTGTGCATCATCTTCTTCTATATAAGGAGTGGAATAGCTCAATTCCCACATTGAATAGAACATAAATTGGTTAAGTTTCCCTTGTTTAATTCTTGAGTTACTTATGTTGTATTGTTACTATTATTTTATGAATTGAGTGGGATATATTTGTCATTTCATTGAGGTATGAGAATGAGAATGAGATATGAAAATGAGTAAAGGATGAGTAGTTATTGGACGAATTCCTAGGCCAAGAGTTAGCAAGAAAGGAACTAGGATGACACTTGTCAAGTGAGCTACCAAGATCTATGTAAGGCGATTATGGTGCTTACTATGTAGGGTTGTAAGATGAGGTACCTAACTTGTGGAGGGCAAGTGTGGTCCTTATCGGCCTAGTTTAAAGAGAAAGTAATGAGAAATGAATTGATGTGACATTCATTATATAATGTAACTAGTGTGTGAGAAAGTAAAGTAGATCCTAACATGTTACTAGAGGATATCATGCTAGTGTGGTATGACTAATCGTAGAGGTAGAGATTAACAGTGTTTCCCCTAGCCTATTTTTCTAAGTTGAGTTGGTACCACATGCATATGGAGTAATGCATAGGATGCATACTATCATAACATATGCATAGTATTTATTGTGGCTGTGTATGTTGTATCTTATGTGTTGTGGTGGTATATGTGCTACCTAGCCTTGTTGAGGTTGTCTTGATAGTAATGAGACGTATTCTCAATATTCTTGTATGTTTTGTTTAGTGTTGTTTAGGCTAAACATCATTTGCTGGTGAAGACAAGCAAGTAAGAGACGATGTGTGATGGAATATTTGTTTCTATTTCTTTAGTTTACTTTTGTTGGGATTACAACTTTGATAAGACATGTGGCATTAGGGTTTTGGGTTTGTCATTGAATCATTTTTGTTGTTTGGTGATAGTTATCATTTTTATATATATTTGAACATATAAAATATAGGCAATTATTTACATTTCTCTTGACTTAGAATTAGGTTAGTCCCGTTTTTTTTTTTTTTTGCAGCTAGATAACTAATTTCTAACATTAAAATAGCTTCTTGATGATTAGTAGTTTTTAATTTATATTTTTAATATTCTTTTGTAGAAAATAATAAAATTTAGGAAGTTCATTCATTAGAGTTGTATCAGGCTCTCACCCAACAAGTTACTCATCCATTAGACGATATGCTTTAGATTCGCTTAGCAAACTACATTCTTGCCTAGATGTGATGCTAGGTGACATGACCTAAATCGCGCCGACCACGATTTAAAGGGAAAATAGTTTTTTTTTTTAAAGTTTTTGAGTGACACGTGGGGGAAATTGTTGAAGGGCTAGATTTGAGTCCCTAACCCAGCGAAACGAGTCGATACCGCCTCAGCCAATCCGAAGGATTGATTGTGCTCGAACCGACTCGGTCATGGAGTCGCCACCGACGTTTAATGGTACATCGGGAACCGAGACGTATAAGGCAAGTGTACAAACAGGGATCTGAGAAAGGGGTCAGTTACGCACGGAAATGACGTATCATCCCATCCGCCTATCATCTAGTAGTTACCCTACGATTTGTATGAGCTAGCACAACCTTTATTACTTCCAATTTATTTGGTTTAGGAGGACCCGAGATAGAGTGGGAATGTTGAGGAGGCAGAACTTGACGAGAGGGTGCCCTTCGCTCCTACGTACCCTCCTAGCCGGGAGAAATTAAAGTTCACATAGTTCTTGTGGTGAGATGGGTATAGAGTCGCTTTCCGTTAGGTGTCCTTCTTTCAAGTGAGAATGTTATTAGACTTGGTGTGGGGGGTACCTTTCCTCGAGGGTCGGCTGTGAAGTTTGAACTTTCCGTTAGGCATTCAACTCACATGGATTTGGGGTCTCGTAAAGGGGACTATCCACTAGGAGTTCACTATGGTATAATGTTGTGTTTGTATGTGTGCTAGGATGACTTGGACGTATGCTCAGTGACTCAGACACTGGTGAAGTGTGTTAGGGGATGAAGGACCGAAGCCGGTTAAGTCCTACTCGAGGCTAACTATGCGTCGGCCATTAGTTTGTAACTCGGTTTGGGTACTAGAATGGCTCGCACGCCATTTGAAGTGTAATGTGTTGGACCTTGTGACTAGACTGAGATGGCTTGCCTACGTGATGGACTTTGGGGAACTAAGACTGCTTGCCTACCATCTAAAGTGTAATGGACTCTTGGGTGGAAGGAGATGCTCCCTAAAGGGGGGGGGGGGGTGAATATGGTTTGGCCGAGAAGCTTACCTGGTATCCAGAGGGGTGATGGGTGTCTGTACACGCGGTCGAAAATCCATTTGGGACACTTTTGAATCGCTTGCACAAAGATTCTCTAGCAAAATTGCTCAGGGTGCTATGTTCCTCAATTCTTGGCCCAAAGTTCTTCGCTTTGGGGCGTTTTAAAGCCTTCAAGAGGGGTGAGGGCACACTTGATTTCACCACGTGGTGGCATGATAAGCGGGTTTTTAGTCGTCTTACGCACATCACATAAAACTAAAGATAATTATAGTATAGCTAACCTAGGTCGATTCTCTCAAGGACACAGTGTGTTCCGATTGTGCTAAGTGTAAAAGTCAGAGTTAATGCAGAAAACGCTAATTGTTGTGAAATGTCGACTTACTGTCGATCGGCTTAGACCGACGCAATGGAGTTGGACTGACTCAGTCTCAGACTCTAGAAAGCAGTAAATAAGGGGGGGTTTTGTGTTTAAGTGCAAAAAATAAACTAAGTGCTGAAAGTAAACTAAACTATGCTAAACTACTCTATACTAACTACTGTATCAATTCAGGAATCAAAACACGACAATTTACTATTCTTACTTAGAATTGTATTCCGAATCAACCTTTGTTTCTTACAACGACCGTCGAACATTTCTCCACTGCCATATCGAGGATTTACACAACTACTACCTCATTAGTTGGCAAAGAGTATGAACTTGGTTGATTTTAAGTTCTCTACCTAATCAGATTGTTAAACTAGTTCCAATCGGGTCTAATCTAACGTGATCTACCCCTAATAGTGTGTCATAGCAAAGTTAAAAGTAGAACTAAAGCACAGGAATTATAAGAAAATTCAGAATTGCAAACCAGTTGTATTTATTGATATACCAAACCGAATACAAAGGTGAGAAATCAGAGTTTCTAGATAGTCCGCCTTCCACGACGACTGCCAATGGAAGAACGATAGTGATGCACCAATGGTGGCCAAATGTTAAGGTTTCCATCCAACAAAGTACATTGGCTATACCGAGCAATCACCTCTGAAGTCTTCCAGCTTCCCAAATCGTGGTCCTGTACCTCCTCGACCGAGAGAGACACCGTATTGAAGCTTCATGTACCATTGTACTAGCTTGGAGTGTCTGCGATTGCTGACGGCGCTAGCTCTAGATTCTGCTGAAAATTTCACACTTGAAGACGTGGCCTGGTGTGCTTATTTATACACAAGCTAGATAAATTTAAATCTAATCCTAATAACAGAAATTCAAATCCTAAAGATTCCAATTCCAATTACAGATTACAATCTCCTCAATCTTAGGAGTTTCCCAGTTTCCTAATTTATAGCAGAATCATATTTGCATTCCTAGTTACCTGAATTACAGATTCCTTGATCTTAGCAAATCATATATGCATTACAGATTCCTTAATCTTAGCAAATCATATATGTATTACAGATTCCTTGATCTTAGCAAATCATATATGCATTACAGATTCCTTAATCTTAGCAAATCATATCTGCATTACAGATTCCTTAATCTTAGCAAATCATATCTACATTATAGATTTCTTAATCTTGGCAAATCATATCTGCATTCTTGCCGAAGTGATTTTAGGAGAGATTTTCGTCACTGATGTCGGCTTGACCGAGAGCACTGGACTAGCCGGGATGTTCTCGGCTTGGGCTGAGATGACTTGGACCAAGATGGCTTGGGCATTCAGGCCTGCAAAACAAGTCTTAACCTTTTTGTTAGTTAAAAACCTCATTTTAGCACAGATTTGTATTTCTCCTATTTTTAGGCCCATAATTCAAATCTTGATTAAGACAAGACTTTTAATTTTTAAACATTCTTAACAACACCCATCTTAAGCCTACATAAAGTGTATAAAATATGACTCATCATGGTACCCTAGCCCAACGATTCAATCTGTTAGCCTTGGCAATCTTTAGGTGGATACTTGTTGTGCGCTGCGCCCAATCGTGGCACGTTTTCTCTTAGATTCGCGACGCTCCTCGTGGGTAGTGGCTAACCTAGCATATTAGCTTGCTGTGAGTGGCGACGATTTTTATTCTATTAGGGATAGTGGGTCCCTTTCCTGCCTGATATGGTTTCATCAGAGGTTCTGCCCCCTTGGATAATCTCGTGGTTCAGGATCTCTAAGCAGGACAACATGACATCCTTTCTGCTGAGGTGGCTGGCTCGGCCAGTGCTGAGTTGGGCTTCCATATTTAGTTTGGTCTAGGCCCTGTAAGGTTGTTGGTATCAACCCGGTTATGTGGCCTTTGAGCCTTTCCTCTTCTCTAAATGGGCTGGATTCAACTGTGCTCTCCCTATCTCGACTTCGTGCTGCCTGGGATGCTAGGCAAACAGGCCCACTCCTAGGATTCTTCTTTCCTCCGGGTCATTTCTTTGGGTCGGATATTATTGAGATCCTATAGTTTCCCCCTCTTTATTCGTGATCACCTAAGGGAGATGTGGATGTCTTCTAGGGTGATTAGGAATAAAGACAGCTTGTTCTCAGTCCTTCTTCGTGTGTCGAGTTGACCGATGGCCTCGCTGGTGGGGAACTCGCTGATGTCGAGTTGTTAAGGGGTAGGGCCTCTTGAATGGTTGACCAAGATGCAGCAATCCGCTGGGAGTGAGGCTGACTCATTGGTGGGTCGAACTGTTTTGACGGGTGGCTTGTTCGGGGGTATGGTGTAGTTATCGGGAGGTAGAAGGTCATGTGTGGGAGAGATGAGCCTATTTGTCACGCGACGTGACCATTGAGGAGTCGCACGTGGAGGCGACACACCTTCTCGTCAAATAACATGACTATTGGGGACTCAAGAGTCGCGTGTGGAGGCGACGCACCCTTTCGGCGTTGTGACTTTTAAGAGTCAAGGGATTATGTGTTTTAAAATTGGAATGACAAGAGTCGCATTGTTTCACTTTGCTTTGAATGCGTCTTGTTGTTTTCTCCTTAAATGCGCCTGCTTCACATGATTGAGCCCTCTTGGAGCTTCGTGCCCTATCCCCAACTTCTTATGCACGCCTCCTCGCAAGTATAAATAAAGGCCCTTTTCTGTGGCGTTTCTTTTCCACACAACCATTCTCTTTGCTTTCTTGCATTTTAGGATTTCCTTTTGAACCTTCTCATTTCCCTCATTCCTCATGGCGGGCCAATCTAAGTGTAAGTCTCCAATCCTTATATCTTTTGAGTCTTCGTCTTCTTTTTCCTTTACGGGGTCGGTTCCTCTGGTAGCTATGCCAAAATCAATGGTCCCTACTCATGCTCCCTCTTGTTCGAAGGAGCACTACGAAGAGTGGATAAGTTCAGACATCTTTAAACAAGTCTCTATTATGACGCTTATTGAGGTGAACACACTGATTGAGAAGGGTACCTGGGTGGACCAATCTTCGGCTCGTGACTTATCATGGTAGCATCCTTTGAGAAAGAGCACGTCTTCCACGCTGCTCAGGCGGACGAGGACAATTTTATTTTTATGTATGAGATGGTCTTTGAAGATTTAGGAATTTCGTTGCCTTTTGACTTCTTCTTCACTAAGGTCCTCTAGACATTGGGGATAGCCCCTTCTCAACTTCACCCTAACAGTTGGGTTGTCCTTCGAGCTTTCAAAACCGTTTGCCAGGCCCTTTCAATCGAGCCCATAGCTCCTTTCCTTTTCTCCTTTTATACTGCCCAGATTAGTCAAGGCACTACCTGGGTATCCCTTGCGGCCATGCACCGCATGAACTTATTTCGCTCGTATCTAGAATCTTACAAGAGTTTCAAAACCCGTTATGTGAAGGTGCTTCCCATGAAGGATGCCCCCTTTATTATGGATGGGGAACCCATCCCCTAGTACTGGCGTATGCCAAACCGGGTACAGGGGTTAAGTTTGGAAGACCTGAGTGTCAAAAACCAAGTAAGTTGGGGCATCCTCAACCAACTTCCCTATGGTGTGAACTGCAAAGAAGTGGTGGCGGCCTCTTTTGCTGACGACCCTAACTCCTATTTGATAGGTAATTTTTGTTTTCATGGCCTTTGAACTGACTCAGCCAGAAGCTGAATTGCTGAAATGTTTTTTTTTGTTTCTACATTGTAGATATCTTCAAGAAGTCTGGTTATAACTTAGGCGCCATGATACAGTGAGGCAAGATGGCTACCAGGAACAAGTCGGTCGAACCGACCGTTGATTCTGTACCCCTTCGACTGTTCCTACGACTCCGGTTGTGCAACAAAATCTGGCCTTCAAACCGGTGCCAATCCCACCTCCTCCTCCAAGTCCAAAGAGGAAAGTGGCTTCCTCTCCCAGTGAGGGAGAAGTCAAGAAAGCCAAACCAACAGAAGTAATTTCGGCAATCGAGCCTCCTTCGATTGCTGCCCAAACTAAGATTGTGGCTGTAGAGGTAGGAGGGGCTGCTTCAGGGCCAATTGGAGAAACAAACGTCATTCTTGAGAAGGTTCCCCCGGTAGTTGGTGATTAGGGCACCTTTGCTACCATCCCTATTATCGACTCTCCTACTCTTGCGCCCACTGAGTCTGTTGACCAAGTCGAGTGCTCCACGAGTTCTGGCAAAGAGGACTCGAATACCGCCGCGGGTCTGATACGCTCTATTTTAGTCGTCTTAATGGGCATCAAATAACTAAAGTAAACTATAGTATAGTCAACCCTAGGTCGATTTTTCTCAAGGACACGGTGTGTTCAATTATGATTCAGTGTGAAGTGAAATGACGTAGAATCTTAGGTGTAGAATGCTGACCTGTCTCGGCCCTGGGCCGAGTCGCTCTTGGCAGAGACTAAGTCGATATGATCTCGGCAAAGATTTGGTTTCGGATGAGTGTAGACAGACGCTACAGTGATGGACTATCTTTGTCACAGACTGAAAAGCAGTAAACAGGGAGGATTGAAATGCAAGTAAAGTAGAAAGTAAGCTAAAACTATGAATGCAGTGAACACATACTAATGCTACTCATTTTACTATTATTATTATTACTATATAACTGTGTTCATGTTCAGTCCTATTAGTCCAAGTCCAGTCCAATTCCCGCACTCCAGTTCTTAGTCCATGTCAGCCTCGGGAAGTCTTATGGCAATCGCCAAAGGTTCGTCCATTGCCATACCGAGGAATTACGCAATCGCTACCTCATCAGTTGGCAGGGATTAAGTTCAGAGCTGATTTTAGGTTCTCGATTAACAATCGTTAAATGATTACCTACTGACTTAGTTAAACCAGTTCCAATTGGCTTAGCTTAACATTGTTCACAATTCAATTGCAATCACGAATTAAATCATGAATTAAAGGAGAGGAAGGGAACAGAGATAAGAAATGCAGAATGCAATTGATTAATAGAAAACAGAGTACAAACACAGTGGCCTGAATTCAGGTGGATCCATCCTCCACGACGATCGCCATGGTTGATGGTGATGGTTCACCTTCAATAGCCTGAGCGCTGAGGATCAGATTCACCAGAGTGTGTTGGAAATCCCCATCAGTCCCCTCTAACGAACTTCAGCTTCCCAATCTTAGACCTGCATTTCCTCGATCGAGAGAAACACCAACGCAGCACCGTGCACCACCATAAACGGAGAGAACGAGAGCGAAGAAATGGATATAATTGGAGTGTTTTTGAGAGTGAATTCAAAGACCCCTAAAAAGTGAACAACTCCTCCTATATATACATGAGCTGTGACTTGCTGCTCCTAACGATTCCTAACAGAATTACAACATGAATTGCCAATCCTATCCTTTCGTAACTTGCATTGTAAGCTACTATAAAAGTGACGTGGCAGTTGAGCTGGATCTAAGGTGGTACTGAGCTGGACAACTGACGTGGATAGTGTCTTTGAGCTGCTCCTTATTGGACTGCACCTACTTGGGCTGCTGGGCAGTGAAGCCTGGCCTGATCTGGTCTGGCCGAGATGGAGTCGGTCTTGGCCGAGACAACTTCATCTCGGCCTAGTCTTCTTATGATGGACCTGAGAACACTCAACTGAACTTGCAAGAAGGAAGAGTTAGCTAAGATCCTCGAATAAGCATAGATTTGTATTTTCTCTATTTTTTGGTCCATAATATGAATCTCAGCTATCACTCAATTCTTAAACACAAGATAGTCTTGTAAACATCCTTCTTAGGTCCATAAAAGCTGCATAATTTGTGACTCATCAAGGTCCTTCTAGAACCAGATCTCTGTGGGGCTTGCAGTTGGACCCTCCTTCATTGAGGTTGGGAGTAACACTCGGTGCTCGCAACCGAGAGTCATTGCTCTCCACTGGTACCGAGAATTCATTAAACGTAGTGGTTGCTTCATGCATTCTCACGATAGCCATTGTGAATGCCTTGAGGCCGACTTTACTTCAAACGGTGAAATTAGCCCAGGAAGGGCTTTGGAGGAGGCAGGAGATGGCAAAGTTGTTGAATGATAATTCGGAAATAAAGCGGGCCAACCAATAGTTATTAGAAGACAATGACAACCTTGAGGAAGGCCCTTAACAACTATCAAGTGAGAATGATGAACTGAGAAGGGTCAACTAGCGCCAACATGATGACCTATCGAAGGCTCAAGCAGACCTGTCTTCTTCCCAAGCTACCAATACTGACCTCAAGGCAGAATTCTCAACAACGAAGGTTACTATAGACTGTCAAAAGGATTTTCGATGCCATGTCTACTGACTTAAGCACGACATGCTTTAGGTTGGCGGAAGTGGAGGCTGCCTTGGCGTCGAACAAAGCTACTTTACAGGTTATGAAGGAGAACCTGAAAAAGGTATGCAACGATCGAGAAGTCGCAGAGTTGAAGGCCAAGAAGGAAATTGAAAAATTGAGAGCCGAAGCCGCAGAGTTGAGGGAAGAGGTGGACAAGACCAAGGCTGAGTTTGCCAATTTTGAGACCGTTGCACTTGGCCGCCTAGACGAGTTGGAGCAGGCCATTATGGCTAAGCATGGGAACGGGTTCGCCAAAGCTTTAAGGTAGGCCACCTTGATTTCTCCTACTGCCAACTTCTGCAAGTGTGCCATTGAGCAAGATGTTGTTGATGGCAAACTTGTTTCTATTTTTCCGCTTGAAGATTGATTGTAATTTTGGCTGTTGCATTGTTTTTCTCTTCTTTTTTATCAACGTAAAGAATCCCACTGTTGTTTTTATTAATGAAATGAAGGAACTTCTTTTTGGATTAATGTGGGTGCTTTTCACTTTCTTTTTTTCTAAGTTAAAAAACTAAAATCTAGTGCTGAGAAAAGTTGTTAAGGAATGAGCCTAAGGTCGAGGGGCCTCTTCGGATTCTAACGTGAGAAATGTTGAGGTTAACAATTCTGGGTAGCACTTGATATTATGCTAACAACCTCTATACAAAATGAGCGTGAGGTTGAGTGTTGATTTTGAGGGGAATTAGGTTAATTACCGAGTTCACTTCCTTAATGTAGGCTTTGACACGGGGCCGGATTAGGAGTTCACTACACAAAGATAGGCTTCGACGCGGGGTCGGATTAGGAGTTCACTACACAAAGGTAGGCTTTGACGCGGGGTCGGATTAGGAGTTCACTACACTAAAGGTAGGCTTCAACGTAGGGTCAGATTAGGTTTACTACACAAAGATAGGCTTCGACGCGGGGTCAGATTAGGAGTTCACTACACTAAAGGTAGGCTTCGACATGGGGTCGGATTAAGTTCATTACACAAAGGTAGGCTTCGACGTGGGGTCGAATTAGGAGTTCACTACACTAAAGGTAGGCTTCAACGTGGGGTCAGATTAAGTTTACTACACAAAGGTAGGCTTCGACGCAGGGTCGGATTAGGAGTTCACTACACTAAAGGTAGGCTTCGACGCGGGGTCAGATTAGGAGTTCACTACACTAAAGATAGGCTTTGACACGGGGCCGGATTAGGTTTACTACACAAAGGTAGGCTTCGACGTGGGGTTGGATTGAGTTTCAAGGTATGCATGGAGTGTTTCCTGTCCTTGCTGTGTTATGCATGTATGTGGGGGTGTGTTTTATTTATGCAAGTGTCTTATGTATGCATGGAATACCTCTCGCCTTAGTTTTTCATGCGCACGGGGCTTTCCCAGGTTCATAACGCCGACGACGGGGCTTCCGATTTGTGTTCGCTTTTGGAGTTGCCATCGCTGTTAGAGCGAGTCAATTTTCCAGGAGCCTAGCATTTATGGATTTACCCATAGCAGCGAGGTTGTTGGGTGTTTAACTGAGACCTAAGTGTTACCTTTACTGGCCTTAGGTCAGAAAATGTACTTTTGTTTGAGTTCGATGGTTTTTCAAAGAAAGATATGCTGTATACAAGAAGATTTTTATTAATGGTTCAAATTACAAAGAGGGGTTCCTCCCGGGGCATCTCCTTAACAATTTTGGGTCATTGAGACCAACTGTCGGCCTAATGCTTCCAGTTGGAGATTGATAACACTTCCATCTATGTCGGACAAGGCTGACTCCTCCATCCTGGAGACTCAGGAGTTGACCTTTTAGAGTCTTCCTTGGTTGAGCTTTCAAGGGTAGAACAGTTTGATCGCATCTGTATTGACCGGGTGTCCAAGCTCCTATCCTTCTGAATTAGCCAATATTAAGGCTCATCTGGAGAAAGCATGTTTGACTATGTAAAGCCCTTCGTAGTTTGGAGCCCATTTCCCTCTCGCATCCTTGCTGTTGGGTAATATCTTCCTGAGGACCAAGTCTCCCTCTTTGAATACGTGAGGCTGCACCTTTTTATCAAAGGCGTTTTTGATTTGCCTCTGGTATAATTTCCCATGGCAGATGGCCATTAGCCGCTTTTCTTCTATCAAGTTTAATTGGTCTAGCTGACTCTGGACCTATTTAACATCATCCAACTTGACCTCGGCTAGGACTCTCAAGGAGGGTATTTCTACTTCTACTGGGAGGACTGCCTCTATGCCATACACTAGTGAATAAGGGGTTGCCCCGTGGAAGTTCATTACTGAAGTGCGGTATCTGTGCAATGCGTAGGGTAACATGTCATGCTAGTCTTTATACGTCACCACCATTTTCTGTACTATTTTCTTTATATTTTTATTGGTCGCCTCTACAACCCCGTTCATTTTGGGTTGGTAAGGCGTTGAATTGTGGTGTTTGATATTGAATTGCTCACATAGCTCAGTCATTATTTTGTTGTTTAAGTTTGTTCCGTTGTTTGTGATGATGTGTGCCAGCAGACTGTGTCGGCATATGATGTCCTTTTTTATGAACTTAACCACTACGCTCTTTGTTACACTGGCGTATGGAGCGACTTCTACCCATTTCGTGAAGTAGTCGATGGCCACCAAGATGAACTTGTGCCCGTTGGATGCCTTGGGTTCTATTGGACCAATCATGTCTAAACCCCACATGAAGAATGACCATGGGGATGTTAGGTTATGTAGGGTAGATGGTGCCACATGGATGTTGTCCGCATAGTTTGGCCCTTCATGCATCTTTTCACGTGCTGATAGCAGTCCGACTCTATCTTGGTCCAGTAGTGGTCGAGTCTAAGGATTTTGCGAGCTAAGGCATGGCAATTGGTGTGAGTACCGAAGGTTTCTTCGTGTACCTCCTTCATAATTTCTTCGGCACTCCTCTTATAGAGGATTACTTTGCTTATGAAGAAGCCCGCGGCTAGCCTTCTTAACGTCCTCTTGTCATTCTCTGTTGCGCTTGGGGGTTAAACTCCCTCTCTCAAGTATTCCCTGATATCATGGTACCAGGGTTTTCCGTCGATTTTTGCCTCTTCCAACTGTTGGTAGTGTGCCATCTTAGTCTGGTGTCCGACGCGTATAGTCATTTCCCTGCCCTAGTTCGCCTAGAGCATAGATGATAGAGTTGCTAGGGCGTCAGCTATCTGGTTCTCATCTCGTGGGACATAGTGGAACGAGATTTTGTCAAACTGCTCGCCCATTGTCGTCACGTGGCTATGGTAGGGGATCAGCTTGGGGTCGCGTGTCTCCTATTCCCCGTGGAGATGGTAGATGACTAGTGCTGAATCACCAAAGACCTTGAGCCTTTTGACTTGATGCTTAATGGCCATTGTGATGCCTATGGCACAGGCCTCATATTCTGCCATGATATTGGTGCAGTCAAAGCCTAGCTTGGTCAAGAAAGGGAAATACTGGACTTCTAGGGATGGCAGTGTTGTGCCTATCCCATTTCCTAGCATGTTCGAAGCTCTATCGAACTAGAGTTTCCACTCATCCGAAGTCTGCTCCAGTTTGACATCTTCCGCCAACATAATTTATTCATCCGGAAATTCATACGAGAGAGGGTGGTATTCATCGAGAGGGTGATGGGCTAATTATTCAGCCAGGGCTCTCCTTTAACAAGCCTTTTGGTTTGTGTAGACTATGTCATATTCCGACAAAGCCATTTGCCAACGTGCTATCCATCCTATCAGTGCTGGCTTTTCGAAAATGTATTTGAGGGGGTCCATTTTGGCAATGAGCCATTTAGTATAGGCCAACATATATTGCCTCAGCCTTTTGCCACCCAAACCTAGGGCACAACATGTTCGCTCTAGTGTTGAATACCTCTACTCACATTCTGTGAACTTTTTGCTGACGTAGTAAATGGCCTGTTCTTTCCCAAAGGCATCTTGTTGCCCTAGGATACCCCCCATGGACTCTTCCAACACTGTAAGGTATAGAATTAAAGGCTTCCCAAGTACTGCCGGGACAAGGTCAGGAAGTGTTTCCAAGTAATGCTTAACCTTTTTGAAAGCCTCATGGCATTCTTGGCTCACTCCATCTTTTGGATCTTCCGGAGGAGTTTGAATATTGGGTTGTAGGTAGCCGTTAGCTGGCATATAAACTAGGCTATGTAGTTAACTCTTCCCAGGAAACCTCTCACCTCGGTTTCAGTTCGAGGAGGAGGCATGTTCTAGATAACTTTTACTTTATCCGAGTCCAATTTGATTCCCCTCTAGTTGGCTATAAAGCCCGGTAATTTTCTGGTTTTGACCCCGAAAGTGCACTTTGCCGGGTTCAACCAGAGCCGATATTTTTGCAATCTCTCGAAGAGCTTCCTCAGGTCCTCCAGATGCTGGTCTGGCATTTTTGACTTTGAGATCATATCGTCCATGTAGACTTCGACTTCCTTGTGCATCATATTGTGGAATAGGGTCACCATAGCCCTCTGATATGTCGCTCCGGCATTCTTGAGCCCGAAGGGCATGACTTTGTAGTAGAATGTTGCCCATGTGGTGACGAAGGTGGTTTTCCTTGTCTTCTTCAACCATTCGGATTTGGTTGTATCCAAAGAAGTCGTCCATAAAGGAATAGAAGGCATGATGTGCCGTGTTGTCCACCAGCATATCGATGTGAGGTAGGGGGAAGTTGTCTTTCTGGCTTGCCCTATTGAGGTCCCTATAATCAACGCACATTCGAACCTTCCTGTCTTTCTTGGGGACCGGTACTATGTTGGCTATCCATTGAGGGTATTCTACAACTGCCACGAAACCCGCATTCCACTACTTTTCCACATCTTCTTTAATCTTAAGCGCTACCTTTGACTTCATTCTCCTTAATTGTTGGCAGACCAGGGCAGCATTAGGAACCAATGGCAACCTATGTTCCACGATAGCGGTGTCTAGGCCCGGCATGTCCTGGTAGGACCAAGCAAATATGTCGGCATATTCCCTCAAGAGCTCGACTAGCCTCTGCCTTAGATCTAGTGGCATTAACTTTCCTACCCAACTTTCCTTAACTTCGCCCTCTTCGCCTAGGTTAATGACTTCGATCTCCTCGGCCCCAGGTTGGAGTCTTAACCTTTCTTGTTCTAGCAGCCTTTCTAGCTCTTCCAAATCTTCCTCTTCCAAGTCGTCCCCTTCATTTGACCTACTAGATTCGCCATCATTGTCGGATGTGAGGGTCGCGTTATCAATCTGATAGGAAGTTTTGGTGCTTAGGTTGTTTGTTTTTACCATATTTTAAAAGGAGGCATGAAAAGAAAAAAAAAAATGCTTTAAACGCGGCTTGAATGCAAATGAAATGAAAGACAGGATAAGGACGCACGTAGAAGGAAAATATTCACAACATATTATTCATTTATCTACAGTCAACCCTAAGGCTTTTTTACATATATTTATTCTATTTACATTTTTTGGGAGACTAGGTCTGATATACCTTCGGTCGTCCAATTATCCAACTCCCTCGCCATGGGGTATACCCATTCTGCCAGTTCTGGAGGTAGGTCCTCTACCACCGCTATTTGGGAGTGATTCAAGACTCTACTCCAACAATGTCCTAATCATGGATTTGATGATGTTACTCAAATGCAAACCTTTTGCAATGGGTTGAGACCACAAACTAAGATCTTACTTGATGCCTCAATTGGAGATAGTATGAACACAAATATGATGGATAAAGCATTAGTATTAAGAGAAACCATGGCATTAATGATTATATGATACCACATGAGAAGATATCATTTCAAAGAAGATGAGTGTTGGAGTTAGAATCACATGATGCTATCTTTAGCTCAAAACAAACTCTTGACCCAACAGCTTGAAGCTATTACAAAGAAAATCTCACAACTTCCTCAACAACTTTAATCCATGCAAGCTACCCTTAGCTACATAACAAGTTCTAAGGTGTGATTTTTATGGAGATAACCATCCCAAGGTGAGGCGACATAAATCATGCCATGAGGTGTTTTTGCTTTTATTGGTTTAAAATTTTTTGGAATATCTTTTTTTTCGAGTAGAGGTAAGCCAGGGACAGATTCGCTCATTGACCCGGCGTCGAGTCAGTACTGATTCAATCAACCCTGGGGGAATTGACTAAACCAGTATTAACTTGGATTGAAGTCGCCACCAATGTTTTAATGGTACATTGGAAACCTAAAACGAATAAGGCACTCAAGCCGAATTTGAGATCCAAGTAAGGGTCGTTTACGCATGGAGTGGCACGCCATCCCATCTGTCTACCACCTGGTAGTTATCCAATACTTGTATATGTAGCACAACCTTCGCTTCCCATAGTTTGACCTGGATTAAAATAAGTGAAATAATTATGTGGGTGATTTTGGACTTGACAAGAGTGTGCCTCTCGCTCCTACGTACCTCTCTTAGCCTAGAAGAATCAAAGTTGACGTAGTTCTGTGAGTGCGTGTAAGGTTGGACTTTCCACTTGGCATCTTTCCCTAGGAAATCAATCGTGTTACCACTAGTGAGAGGGGACTTTCACTTAGGCGTCCTCGACACGGTAGGGTCCAAATTTTTAGATGCACGACTCGGCGACCTAAGTGCTGAAGTCGGACTATCCCTTAGGCGATCTCTGGCTAAGTGAGACTGAGCTAGGATGATTTGGACAACGCGTGAATTGACCCGAATGTGCGAGATACTCTGGGCTTGGTTGCCTAGACTCGAGGTTTGTCTATAGGCCGTCCCATGAGCCGGCATGTGCGGTTGGGTAGTGGTATGTTGATCACGTGGCATTTAATGTATGCTTTCTAGATAGTGAATGAGGCTTACTGTCCATCTGGAGTGTAATACACAATGAAATGAATGAACAATGGCTCATCGGCCATCTGGAGTGTAATGCAGTGTCTATAAAGTGAATGACGGCTCGCCAGTCATCTAAAGAGTAATGCAGTGTCTATAAGATGAATGACGGCTTGCCGACCATCTGAAATGTAATGCGCAGTGTTTATGGAATGAATGAAGACTCGTCGGATGATGCGTAAGATTCGGCCAAGAGTCTTACTTGGTATCCAGAGAGATGGTTGGTGTAGGTACCTGAGAACTTGCACAGGCGTCTCACTGATTTCTTCTAACAATGTTTCTTTAGCAGTTTCCTTTGATACTTAATGATTCTTGGCTCCGAGCTCTTCACGATGAGGCCTTTTATAGCCTTTGGGGAGGCGTTGGGGGTGTGTCTGATTTTTCCACCTGGCCCTTTCCTAGCCTGTTGATGCAATTTGTTATTGCCAACAATCCCAAGGTTGATCTTCATGGGGCTTTATGCTCAATCGTGCCACGATCTTCCATGATTCTCGGCACATTTCATGGGTAGTGGCTGAGCTGGCACTCTTGTGTGCTGTGATTGACAAGGATTATTTAGTCTGTTGAGACTTGCTATTCTGACATGGCTGGATCAGGGGCTATGTTTCCTTGTGGAGCCTCACGACCTGGATGCTCTGAGTATGGTGGGGCCGCATCCTTTCTACTGAGATGGCAAACCCTGCCAGCGTTGGACTAGGCTCTTGGATCCCGTTTGGTTGCCCTTTTGGCCTCCAATTCCTATTCTAACTTGGTCAAGTCTCCTTTCTTATGGTGATCTGGGACAAGCCCTACATTATTCCAATGGGTCGACTTGGGCGACGGACCCTTCTCCACCAATGTGTTCTCTTGAGTTGGACACTTTTGGGGTCTTACACAAGGTCACTATGAAGCCACCCAAAGTTCCCAAGAGGAAGTCAATTATATGAAGAATGAAGGAAGGCAGGGTAATCCATACTCAGATAACTACAACCAAGGATGGAGGAATCATCCTAACTTTGGTTGGAAATAAGATTCCAAACCATCAGAATGTGTATCAACTATTGTATGCTTAATAAAGCTACAAGAAAATATCATTTTCCTCTCCCTTTCATGGATTAGATGTTAGAAAGATTAGTGGGAGCAAGCTTACTACTATTTTCTTGATGGATACTTAGGGTATAACCAAATTGTGGTTAACCCAAAAGATCAAGAAAAGACTTCCTTGAAGTGTTTGCTTACTGGAAGATGTCATTCAAGTTGTGTAATGCACTAACAACATTCTAAAGGTGCATGCTCGCCATATTTTCTAATTTAGTGGAAAAAATACATAAAAGTCTTCATGAATGATTTCTCTGTTTTTGACACTTCATATAACTTATGTTTGGCCAGCTTAGATGTGGTGCTAAAAATATGTGTGGATACTAATCTTGTTCTAAACTGGGAGAAATGTCATTTTATGGTTCTAGAGGGGATAGTTCTCAAGCACAAAATTCTTCAAAAGGCATCACGGTCAATAAAGCTAAAGTAGAAATCATTGAGAAGCTACTACCTATGGTGAATGTGAAGGGGGTGAAGAATTTCTTGGGGCATGCCAGATTTTATGGAAGATTCATCTGAGATTTCTCCAACATTGATGAATGCCTAAATGCTTTTCAATCTTTCAAAGAAAAATTGATCCCTACCCCTATAATTTTGAACTCATGTATAATGCTAGTAATTATGCAGTGGGAGCAATTTTAGGGCAAGGAAAGGAAAAAGTTTTCTATGCTATACATTATGCTAGTAAAGTTTTGAATGAAAGTAAAATGAATTACACAACAAATGAAAAGGAATTGCTAGTTATAGTATTTGCATTAGAAAAAATCCACCCATACTTGAATTGGATCCAAGTCATTATTTACATTGATAATGTTGCTATAAAATATCTGTTAACCAAATATAATTTTAAGCTTAGACTAATAAGATGGATTCTTCTGCTATAGGAATTTGATTTAAAAATCAAGGATAAAAAAGGCAATGAAAATATGGTAGTTGATCGCTTATCAAGACTAGTGAATGAGGAAGTAACTATTAAGGAGAAGGATATACGAGATAAGTTCCTCGATAAAGCAGTATTGGTGGTGCACGACAAATCATGGTTTGTTGACATGGAAAACTTCAAGGTTGCCTACATCATTCCTGACCATTTCACATGGCAGCAAAAGAAGAAATTCTTTTAGGATGCTAGCTACTACATCTATAATGATCTTACTTATTCAAGGTAGGTCCAGAAAATCTCATGTGGTGGTGTGTGGATCACATGGAGGAAAAGAGTATACTATGGCACTACTACAATTTTCCCTATGGTGGTCATTACTACAAGGAAAAGACAGTTGCTAAAGTCATTCAATCAGGCTTCTTTTGGCCCATTTTGTTTAATGATGCTCACAATCATGCTTAAAGTTGTGATAAGTTAGGTAGTGCGGGTAGAAAGCTTCTAAGTTGAGTTCCGTTGGGTAGAGACCGTTGAACATCATTTGGGCAGGCCATCGGCTATATGGGCTTAGACTTTTTTATGGTTGTAATTCTCTGGGTGGGCTATTTTGAGGGGCTCGAAAGCTTCCACTTTAGACCTTAACTTAAAAAAGGGCAATCAACCCATGGCCACATACTTATGTATGCACACTCAAGTAAGCTCTCATTGCAATCAATTCTATGGTCTCACAACTGGAGCCGGCTCAGACATATGAGTTAAAGTCTGGTTTAATACATTTGCTGCCTAAATTACATGGTCTTGCACGAGAAGACCCCTACAAGCATCTCAAAGAATTCCACGTGGTTTGTTCCACGATGAGGCCGCTGGGAATCCCAGAAGACTACATCAAAATGAAGGTGTTCCCATTCTCCCTGGATGGAGCCGCAAAGGACTAGCTATATTTGCAGCCAACACTCTTCAACACCTGGGGAGATATGAAACGGACCTTCCTAGAGAAATTCTTCCCAGCTTCGAGGACTGCAACCATTAGAAAAGAAATATGTGGGATAAGGCAACATACTGGAGAAACTCTGCATGGGTATTGGGAGCGTTTCAACAAGCTCTGTGCCACCTGTCCCACTATCAAATCAGCGAACAATTGCTGATCCAATACTTTTACGAGGGACTGTTAATGATGGACAGAAGTATGATTGATGCCGCCAGTGGAGGAGCGTTAATGGACAAAACACTAGTGGCAGTAAGGCACCTGATCTCGAACATGGCGAACAACACTCAACAATTTGGGATCAAAGGGTCGAATCTGTCTCGGTCAATGAATGAAATCGGCGTAGCCTCCAACCAAAGGCTGGAGAACCAGCTAACCGAATTGACATCTCTAGTGAGACAGCTGGCTGTTAGTCAACATCATCCAGCCATGGCAGCAAAGGTTTGTGGCATATGTACTTCAGTGGAGCATCCCACCGATTCGTGCCCCATTTTACAAGAAACCGAGTCGGGCCAGACAGAAAGTGTTGGAGCCGTAGGAGGATTCCAGTACGGGAAGCAATTGTATCAAACCCGACAATTTGATAACCAACCATATGGGAAATAGCCATTCCGGCTAGGCCCACAACAAGGACCATATGCAGCTTAGAGAGTCGAATTCATACCGAATGTACCCTATGGAGCAGCTGGTTACCAACAGTCGAGTTCACAGTACACAATACCATCCTTCCCACCATAGTAATAGAGAACTCCTACTCAAGGCAACTCCCCATCACTAGAAGATTTAATGAAGCAGTTGGCGACAAGTAATCTGGAATTTCAATAATCAGTAAGCTCCAGCAATATGCAATTCCAGGAAAACATTACCGCCACCATCTAGGACCTCAAGATGCAAATAGGACAGCTAGCAAATACTATGAGCGAATTACAGTTGGTCGACTCAAGCAACCTTCCCTCTCAAACCATTCCGAATCCGAAAGGGAATGCTAGTGCAGTAATACTTACAAGTGGAAAGGAATTATCTCAACCTGCACAACATCAGATGCCGAAGTCAGCTGAAGCTGACTCTGAAGCAATTGCTGGCTCGCAGGTACATCCAGAGGCAGCTGTCCCATTGTCGTTTCCACCCTGGACCATCTCGGCAAGGAAACCAGATTTAGAAGAAGAACTGCTAAAGATGTTCTCGAAGGTAGAAATCAACATTCCACTCCTTTATGTGATCAAACAAATCCCGAAGTACGCAAAATTCCTCAAGGAATTATGCGTACACAAAAGAAGGAAGATGAAGGGGAGTCGAGAATTTGGAGGCGTGGTGTCGGCCCTAAAAAAGAGTGATTCCACTGTAGGAATTTCACAAGTCCTGCCAAAGAAATGCCGAGATCCCGGAATCTTCTCGGTTCGATGCACCATTGGTGAATGCATATTTCCCGATGCCATGTTGGACCTAGGAGCATTAATCAATGTTATGTCGTCATCAATTTATAAGTCCCTCAACTTTGGTGACCTAGAGCCCACAGGGATGACCATTCAGCTTGCCAATAGAAGCATTGTGCAGCCCCTGGAAGTTCTCGAAGATGTCCTCGTCCAAGTAAACGAATTAATATTTCCAATAGATTTTTATGTGCTTGACATGGAGGACGAGACATCGGGGAAGGAGTCAACCTTAATTCTGGGGAGACCCTTTCTGATGACAGCAAGGACGAAGATTGACGTACACACCGAAACACTCTCAATGGAATTCGATAACACTCTAGTGCAGTTCAACATCTTTGAAGCCATGAAGCACCCCACCGAAGACCATTCTCTCTTTGGCATAGATAGGATAGAAGAGCTAGTGGAGGAATACTTCCAGCTAGACAATTGCAGTGAAGAAGTGGAAGATTTTGCTGGAATCGCCGAATCAAGTAGCTGCTCAAAGGCCGACTATGATGAAGTATAAGAGTTCTCAGACTTTGAGGGTGATTATAGCGACGTTGCTGACTTGGCATTTGAAACAAAATTGACCGAGTTACTAAATCAAGTATGCAACCTGAAGAGCCTAGAGTGCACAAATAATGCAGAGGTAAGAGTTACCGTGACTAAAAAGGCCTCACCTGCACAACTAGCAACCATATTCACGGCCGAAACAAAACTGGTTGACAAAGGCCGAGTCAATGCCGAGACGGGAGTCAACTCAGCCAAGCTTCTCGAGAATAAAGCCGACAGCGAAGACAAGTCAGCTTAGGAAGGCCGAGTCAAGGAAGAGATGAAAGTCAACCCGGCCGAAACGTCAAACAGCAAGGGCGACACACTTGCCGAGATCATCTCGGCTGGTGGAGACTAGACCCAACTTGAAGTAAAGCTCGACGTTCCACCCGAATCCGACTCCGAAGCAATGCAAGAGGCCAATGCCGACTTCGATCTGACAAGAATCGAAGCCATTGAGCCGAGCCGGCCGAATCGGCCAAAGGCCAAATTCATGTCAGCACACCTGGTGCTGAGTCGATCACAAGTCGGCCAGACGGATCTGAGCCCAGTAATTGAGACATCTCCATCCCTACCACCCATGGAGCTGAAACCATTGCCAAGTCACCTAAAATACGCCTATTTGGATAGTGAACAACAGTTTCCAGTTATTATCGCCAACAACCTCCTCCAGGAGCAAGAAGATAAGCTGTTGAAAGTCCTAAGGCAACACAAAAAGGCAATCGAGTGGAAACTCTCTGACCTTCCAGGCATAAACCCCTCCATTTGCATGCATAGAATATTAATGGAGGAGGAAATCAAGCCCATAAGGCAATAGCAACGAAGGCTGAATCCTACCATCCTAGATATGGTCAAGAAGGAAGTCACGAAACTCCTCGCCGCAGGCATTATCTACCCAATCTCAGATAGCCAATGGGTGAGTCTTGTGCAGGTAGTTTCGAAGAAGTCTAGGATGACAGTTATGAAGAATCAACAGGATGAGCTGGTACCTACAAAATTCAGAACAGTTGGCGAGTCTGCATCGACTATAGAAGACTGAATCGAGCGACTCGCAAGGACCATTTTCCATTGCCTTTTATTGATTAAGTCCTGGAAAAGCTATCTGGGAAATCCCACTACTGTTTTCTAAATGGATTCGTAGGATATATGCAAATATACATCGCACCTGAAGATCAGCATAAAACCACTTTCACATGCCCTTTTGGAACATTTGCGTACACCTGCATGCCATTCGGCCTATGCAATGCTCCAAGCACATTCCAATGTTGCATGACAAGCATTTTCTCGGACTTGCTACAAGATTGCATGGAAGTGTTTCTGGATGACTTCACGGTGTATGCCGATTCCTTTGAAGCATGCCTGAGCAACCTATCTAGGGTGCTAAAGAGATGTATTGACACAAACCTAGTGTTAAACTTTGAAAAATGTCATTTCATGGTGACCGAGGGAATAGTGTTGGGACATCTAGACTCCAACCGAGGCATCGAGGTGGATAAAGCCAAGATAGATGTTATCACCTCCCTTCCAAACCCCGCTTCTGTGCGGTAAGTTCGCTCATTCTTAGGACATGTAGGCTTCTACAGAAGATTTATTAAGAACTTCAGCAAGTTAGCCTTGCCTCTGTCCAAACTGCTACAAAAGGATGTGGAATTCAACTTTGATCAGCCTTGTATTAAAGCATTTCAGGAGCTGAAGAACAGGCTCACATCCGCCCCTATCTTGCAAGCACCAAATTGGGACCTACCATTTGAGCTAATGTGTGATGCATCCAATTCGGCATTGGGAGCTGTTCTCGGCTAGAAGGCCAGAGTTGGCCAACCAGAGCACGTAATTGCTTATGCATCCAGAACTATGGACCCGGCCCAGCAAAACTACACAACAACTGAGAAGGAACTTTTTGCAATTATGTTTGCCTTGACAAATTTCGCTCTTACCTTCTCGGTTCCAAAATAATCATGTTCTCTGACCATGCCGCCTTAAGGTACTTGCTGAAGAAGCCTAACATTAAGCCGAGACTGATAAGGTGGATGCTTCTTCTCCAAGAATTTGACTTAGAGATCAGAGATAAGAAGGGTACTGAGAATTCTATGGCAGACCACTTGAATAGAATCGAAAAAGAAAGTGAACCGATGCCTATCCGAGATGAATTCCCTGATGAGAAACTATTTCTGACATCACGTCGTGCAACATCTCGTTTCCCACCTGAGGCATCTCGGGCCTACAAGGACAAAATCCGAAGTAATGCCAAATACTACATTTGGGATGACCCCTACCTTTGGAGACTGTGCAGCGACAAGATTATCCGCAGGTGTATTCCTGACACCGAGACCATTTTGGTCCTCCAGTTCTGCCATTCGGTCCCTAGAGGAGGCCATTACAGATAATTTCGGACTGCTAGGAAAGTGTTGGATTGTGGCCTCTATTGGCCCTCTATTTTTAGAGACCCGTCATCAATTCGTCTCCACCTGCGAAAGGTGCCAAAAAGCAGGAATGGCCATGAATCGAAGGCATGAAATGCCCCAGCAACCTATTCTATTTTGTGAAGTCTTTGACGTTTGGGGTATAGACTTCATGGGACCATTCCCAGTCTCCAATGGCTATTCATACATCTTGCTTGTCGTTGATTATGTATCAAGATGGGTAGAAGCCATTGCCACCAGAACCAATGATACCAAGGTAGTAGTGGACTTTCTCAAGTCCAATATTTTCTGCAGGTTTGGTGTGCCGAAAGCGCTCATCAATGACCAAGGGAGTCACTTCTGCAATAGAGTCATGGCCTCCCTTCTTCAAAAATACGGGGTGGCGCATAGGATAGCTACAGCATATCACCCCCAAACAAACGGCCAAGCTGAGGTGTTTAACAGGGAAATTAAGCAAATATTACAAAAGATGACAAATCCCATCAGGAAAGGATTGGAGCCGACTCCTTGAGGACGCTCTATAGGCACATAGGACTACATACCGAACACCGTTAGGGATGTCTCCCTACCGGATCGTTTTCGGCAAAGCCTGCCACCTCCCTGTGGAGCTAGAACATAAAGCTTACCGGGCAGTCAAACAATACAACATGGCCTATGACCAGGTAGGAGACCAGAGGAAATTCCAACTTCAAGAATTGGATAAACTCTGCTTGGAAGCTTATGAGAATGCTAGGATCTACAAGCAAAAGGTTAAGCAATTCCACGACCAAAGGATCTTGAGGAAAGACTTCCACATCGGCCAGAAAGTATTGCTATTCAATTCAAGATTAAAGCTTATAGCAGGTAAGCTTCATTCTAGATAGGGTGGACCTTTTGTTATCACTGACATATTTCCCCATGGTGCAGTCAAGCTAAAAGATGAACATACCAACCGCACCTTCCAAGTCAACGGGCATCAAGTCAAGCCATTCCATGAAGGTCCAGCATCACCCAAAAATAACATGGAGATCATCTCATTGGTGGAACTAGCTCCACCAGATGGCACGGCCTAGGCCAACTCGGCCATACCCCTTCAATCTATGCATTGGGGACAATGCCGAATTCAAGTATGTGTGTGGAGGGGGGGGTTTTGACCATTTGGGACTGACATTCATATCTGCCTCACTACTACTCACTCACCTTTAGTTTTTCTTTAATAAAAACGTTTTTTTTCCAATTGTATTCACTATTGAAATTTTCCAATAAAAAGCTTCCTAGCCGATCCCATCCCGGCCTTGTGCTGAGTCGGCCAAGCCAGAATGACCTCGGCCTAGCAGAATCACAGAGCCAAAGTGAAAAGAAAGAGAGAAATTCCTAATTGAGTTGGGAAGTTTGATGAAACGGTAGAAGCAATCTCTTCAATCCTGGAAAAAGATGATCCCTGCCTAAAGGGAACCAAACCTATGGGTCCTAAGCGACAAGTGACAGAAAAATGGGATAAGGAAACCTCCAGAGTGAAGGAGCAAAAACAACCCGTGTGAGAATTTGAGCCTTGCAACAGTGATGGCTTACATTCTCGCCATCTTCCTTCTTCTTGAGTGATTTTTGCAAGCAAGTTAATTGTATATTCTGCATTTTGCCTTAACTCTCCGGATACAACTATTTTTCACATGCAGGAATGACATGATCTAGGTCATGTTTCTTATGAGCTCTGAGCCAAATAAGTTGTCCGAAAATAATTATACCCTTGTTCACCCCCTTGGGCCTAATTTGACCATTCTTTTTTACAGCTCACTACAAGTTGAGGCCAGAAAAACCATAATTTCACCTCACCCTTGGGAAGCCGAGGAGCCTTAGAATTGTCTTGGGAGTGAGTTAGAATCAAGTGTGGGGGAAGTCTAGAAAGCAAAATTTGGTCAAAAATATCTGGAGGCTTAGAAGAAAAGAAAACAAAAAAGAATAAAATAAAAGGAAGAAAAAGCAGCTGAGATAAATAAGCTGAATCAAACAAAAACAGCGAGCTGCATAAATACAAGAAAGAAATAGAAAGGAAACGTAAGGGAAAGGCGAGCAAGTAAAGATGGAAGGAGACCACAGCAACCGGGACTATCCTCATGTGATAAGACTCACTCCCCATTGCTCCCCTCCTCCCCACGGGTCCTGAAGCTAGTGTCCTATATTTTATCCTACCTATGACCTTAACCTCGCTACAAGCCGAAAAAGTCCTAGTGATCATGACTGTTTGTGTTTTGTAGGGGTAAGAGGAGAGCTTTGACAAGATATGGTCATACCAATTCCATGCAATGATGAGTGTAAACACAAGCCAAACAGTTGAGAGAAATTGAGAGAATTGATTGCCCAAGTGAGGGCTCTATCACTCGTGGTCACTTCCTCCCATTTGTAGGTCACAAAGGCGTCTTGGGCCCAAAGAGAGTGGTTCTCTGATTGCATGGACACCCTGAGCTAGGAGGAAGAGAAGCCGACTCTATCCATTCAAATTGAAGAAGTCAACAAAAGAATTTTTCTCCCTCAGCCTGAAGCTCCCTTGCATAAGCCATCCTATTTTGCGCAGGAGTGCAAAAGGCTAAGTGTGGGGGTTTGATGAGTCAAAAATCATACATTAAACATGGACCTAAGAGTGGTGTCAGTAGGCAACACATGTACCTAAAAGATGATTGTTAGCCAAGATCTAGATTAAGAGACTAAAACCAGAGAAAAATGCAAATCTGTGCTAAAACAAGGTATAAGCTAACAAATCCTTCATTGCAAGTCTAGACGAACTCCCAGCCCATCCAAAGGAGGCCCAGCAAGAATTACCTCTGACTTGGCCAACTCCATCTCGGCCCAATGAAGAGCGATGCCTAGTGGCACCCCACGCCAACGAACCATTATGAAGCTACCTGGCTCCAACTCAACAGCCACGTCACCCCCTGGAGTAACTTGCAATGCAAGTAATAGCAAGGGTAGAATAGGGATTTCAATGTAATTTTGTTAATATAGTTATGGAAGTTAGTTGTAACGTCCTGTATATATTGGTGCAGCTACGAACAAATCGGGGTCTTTGGCTTCATAATTGCACTCACGCTCCCATCTACATTTTCCCTCAATTCCATCCTCTCTCTCTTACGGTGGTTTACAGTGTTGTAGTGGCATTCTCTCGATCGAAGAACGCAGGCTAGAAATCGAGAAGTCGAAGGTTGCTGGAGGTGACCAATTGGGACACCAACGCACTCCAGAGAACTTGATCCTCTGCATTCTAGCTACTCGAGGTGAACCATCACCGTCGACCATGGCGATTGTCGTAGACGGTGGAGCCACCGAAGCCAAATCCCTATGTTTGTATTCCGTTTCCATTAATGTGAAGTGATTTCTGATTCTGAATTCTGTTGCATTCCTAGGCGTTAATTCCTTATTTGTGTTGCGATTGCACACAATGAAGGAACCATAATTGAACTAAGCTGATTGGAACTGGTTTGATTAGAAATAGTAGGTAATCAACTAGATCACCTAATTGAGAACCTAAAATCAGATTGAATTTAATCCCTGCCAACTGATGAGGTAGCGATTGCGTAATTCCTTGGTATGGCAACGGACGAACATTTGACGATCGTCATAAGAATATCGAAGGCTGATATGGATTGTTAACTGAACGAAGGAACCAGAAAGGACTCGATTATTGGACTGGAACATGAACATAGTCGGAGCAGTAGCAGTAGTGTAGTTAGTGGCTGCATTTACACTTTACATTTTCCTGTATTCTACCTACCTCGCATTTCAATCCCTCGTTTATGGTGGTCCTAGTCAGACACAGAGTTAGTCCGACTCTATGGCGTCTGTTTGCACTTAGATTCTGCCTTGTTTGCTCCACATTAAAACACACTTCGAACACACTGTGTCCTTGAGAAGAATGACCTAGGGTTGACTATACTATAGTTAGCTTTAGTTATTTTATGCCCGTAAGACGATTAAAAACGAGCTTATCAACGTGTTCAACATCCACAATGAGACTCGTCGTCCAAAGAACGTATTCAATGTCTATAGCGAGACTTACTATTCAAAGGATGTATTCAGCATCCATAGCGACACTCACCATCCAAAAGACATATATCAACATTCAAAAACGTAGTTAACATCAATAAAGAGACTCAAAGTCTAAAGACGTACTCAAACATTCATAGAAGAGCTGAACGTCTATAGACGAGTTTACCGTCCACAAGTGAATTCAGCGTCCATTAACGAAGTATCTCTCTAAAAGTGTAAAGAGTTATTTAAGTTATCTAACTTATCACATGAATCATTTCTTTCATATAAAAGGCTTTTTATCATGATCTAACATTCAAATTCTACCTAATGCATTGTTTTGAGAATGTGGCAATTTTAGATTGACAAAGGGGTGCATGAAGTTTTGTTTATTGCAAATCAACTCTAAAGACCAAATCATAACTCCCATGAGAAGGAATCAACAAAAGCTTCCTCTCTCGTCAATAGAAGACAACACATTAAAATTTAGAGAAGAACAGTCTTTCTCTAACACACTCTTCTTTGTCTTCAGAAAAATAAGACCCTCTGTAGAAACTTAGAAAAATTAGAACTGCAGCATTTAATGCTGACTCGACCACTCTTCATACACAAGCAACATTCAAATTTATGCATTCTATAGGAAGGGATTAATCATGCTCAAACGAGAAACAAAGAACAATAGAACGAAAAAGAATGAGAAGCATAATAACATAAACAAAATGATATACTCTTATGCCCCTAAAATCACTTTGGAAGACACTATTTTTCATTCTTTGCAAAGCTTACTTAGCTCAGCGAAGCTAAGTCTCTATAAATTGTATTGTAATACACTCATTGTGTGAGTAAAGTTTGTTGTAAAAACTCTTTGAGTTGGTGTGATAGCCTAAAGAGGTTAAGTGACAAAGAATACTTGGTTTTCTTGTAATCAAGTATATTAAAAGGGTTGTAATACTTGGAAAGATAGAGAATACTTATTTTTAAGTCAGGTAGACTTAGTGGAATTCCTTCGTATTGAATGGATTGGATGTAGTTTTATTGAAAGAGTAAACAAGTGTAAACTCTGGGTGTTTTCTCTCTTACCCTACATTCTTTACATTTTGCACTTATTTGGACGATTTCTTTGAATGACTGCTTTAGACGCTTCCTTTGGAAAACCATATTAAACTATGTTTTAAATCTTTCAGATTTGTGAAAAACTTTTAAAAATCAAACACATACAATCCAATCCTCCCTTCTTATGTTGTTTCTAAAAACAACATATTCTCAAGGTTTGGGGTGCCAAAAGTGTTAATAAGTGATGGGGGGATCACATTTCTGCAATGCTTAGTTGAGGAAAATTCTTGAACACTATGATGTGAGACACAAGGTGGCCTCTCCATATCATCCTCAAACCAATGGTCAAATTGAGGTGTTTAATAGAGAAATTAAAAGAATCCTTGAAAAAGTTATCATCATCAAGAAAGGATGGGACAAATAAATTAGACAATGCTTTTTGAGCCCATAAAACAACTTTTGAAACACCACCATTCCAAATGGTTTATGGGAAAGTCTGTCATTTGCCTGTGGAGATGGAGCATAAAGCATATTGGGCTATCAAGTATTTGAACTTTGATGCATCTTTGGCTAGGTAAAAGAGATTACAACAGCTGAATTAACTTGAAGAAATATGTTCAGTAGTTATGAATCTTCAAAGCATTACAAATAGAAGGCCAAGGCTTACCATGATAAGAAGCTCATTAAAAGAAATTTCCAACAAGGGCAGTAGGACTTGTTGTTCAATTCCAGGTTGAGGTTATTTCCAAGGAAGTTGAAATCCAAGTGTTTGATAAGTCATATTTTATACACCTCACAAGGGCTTAAGATGGGTATTAGTAAGACTGTTTAGTGATTAAGAGTCTTGTCTTAATTAATATTTGAATTATAGGCCTAGAAATTGGAAAAATATAAATATGTGCAAGAATGAGGATTTTAACTGATAAAAATGTTAGACTTGTTTTGCAGGCCTGAAGCCGAAAGCATCTCGGCCCAAAAGGAGCATCTTGGCCCAGAAGAAGCGGTCCCGGCCAGGATCGATATCAGCGGCAAAAATCACTCCAACATACAAGGAACAACGCGTGATCATAGGAAGAGTAAATTAGGAAATATGTAATTCGGATAACTTAGCAAGAAATCTGTTAAGATCAGGGAAATATCTAATTCGGGTAACTCAGTAAGAAATCTGTTAGGATCAGGGAAATATGTAATTCAGGTAACTCAGTTAGAAATCTATTAGGATCAAGGAATCATCAATTTTTTAGGATTACGTTTAGATTTAGCGTAGCTGCCTTACATGTTTATAAGGACACGTAAGGCATGAGTTTAGTATGTGGAATTTTAGCAGAATTTAGACCTAGTGTCGTTAGCAATTACAACTCGTCCTAGCTAGCATGGTGGTACACAAAGCTTCAGTAAGGTGTCTCTCTAGATTGAGGAGGTGTAGGACCAAGAATTGGGAAGCTGGAAGCTATCAGTGGTGATTGCTCAGTATAGCCGACGCACTCCAGTGGGCAGAAACCTCAACATCTGGCCATCAGTGGTGAACCATCGCCATCCTTCCAAGGCGATCGTCGTGGAAGGCGGATTCTCTGGAATCTTTGAATTCTCACCTTGTATTCAATGTTGTTTTCAATAACACAACTAGTTTGCAATTCTATCTTTTAATTTTAATCCCTGCGATTTAATATGTTGTTTCTTTGTCGTGATTACACATTGTGAGGAGTGGATCACATTAGACTAGGACCGATTGGAATTGGTTTAATAGCCTTGTTAGGTAAGAGAACCTAAAATCAACCAAGTACATACTCTCTACCAACTGATGAGGTAGCGATTGTGTAAATCCTCGGTATGGCAATGGATAAACGTTCGACGATTGTCATAAGAGTTTCAGGTTGATTCAAAGTATAATCTTAGGTAAGGAATTAAGGATCAACCGTGTGTTGAATTCTGATTTGATACAATAGTTAGCTTAGCATAGTTTACTTTACTTTTACTCCTTAGTTATTTCTCTACACTCAAACGCAAACCTCCCCCCCCCCTTTATTTACTGCATTTTAGTCCGAGATCGAGTTAGTTCGAATCCATCGCATCTGTTCGAGTCTGCACTTAGCCGAGATCGTGTTGGATTCGTCTTTATCGAGATCGGATCAGATCAGTCTTTACGAAGAGCAAATCAGCATTTTACAGTTGGTGTTTTCTACTTTAACTCTAGTTTTCACATCTAGCCATATTAGAACACACTGTGTCCTTGAGAGAATTCGACCTAGGGTTAGCTATACTATAGTTAGCTTTAGTTTATTTGATAAACAAAACACGACTAAAAACGAGTTATCAGGGATCTAGACCATTCACCATCAAAGAGGTGAAGCCTTATAGAGCTGTATAAGTAGAAGAATCGTCTTCAAAGAGAAGTTTTCTAGTCAATGGCCAGAGACTCAAGCCTTATTTAGGTGGTAACCTATAAAGACTCACCATAGTTCTTCACTTGAAAGAACCTTAGGAGCCTTATGTGTCTAGCTAATGACGTTAAACAAGTGCTTACTAGAAGGCAACTCAGAATCTCTTACCCTTGTCTTTTTAATTTCTATTGTTTGTTGATTCTGTTGGAATCCTTTGATTCGTATTGGGGAGGATTGAATAAGCTTAGTGTTGTGTGCCTGCTGCTTGGCATTTCACTAGGCGAGAGCCACCTTTTGCCCAATAAATGTGTGTGCTTTTGGTCCTAGAGGTAAAACTCCTTGGACGAGAGTCCAAATTCCCTAGGCGTGATTTACAATTTCTATCAAGAGGTTTTATAATTCGCTAGATGAAATATTGGCCCAGCAAAGCATTTAAAGTTGCAATAAATCTTTTCATCTATCATACCTAGTTGTCTGATGCTACTCATTCGCCCAACGAATGTAGCACCTCAATTCTTTGTGCCTCAACTCACCAAGCGAATTGGGATCTTAGCCAAAAGATACATGACTTCTATCTCATCTTCACCAAGCGAACCACAAATTTACCCAACAGAAACACACAAAAAAGGAGAAAACTAGTGTGATGTGGATCATCTAGGCCTTCATTACATGGGAAATATGGGTCCTGAGGACCCTTACTTGCTGAGCGAAAGAGTGGCATCACCCAATTGATTAGGCCAATTGGGCCTTGAGATCCATCCTCTTTGAGCAAAGGTAGATGTTCGCTTGGAAAAACAATTCAAATCTGTTATTATGTTTTTTTGTTGATTCTATATGATGATTGTGACATTGTTTATGATAGTTTGATTAATAGATGAATACATGACTATTGGTTAATTATGATAATTATGATGTGAACAAAGATGACAATTTAGGTGAAAAGTCTCGAATACCTCTGTTTTACCAAAAAAAAGATGACAATTTAGTTTTAATTTTTAATTTTAATTTCAAAATTTAACCCTAAAACTACAGCTGGATCACGGTTTCAAGTGACTTGAGGGAAAAGTGAGTAATTAATATAATTTACTTATGGATGAATTAGTAAATTAGGAACGACAAATTTAAAAGTGTTACAATTAATAATTAAACTAAATGGTGATAGCATAAATTTTAGGCAATTTTAATCTTACGGCTGGATGGCTTGTTACTAAAACAAAGATGAGGTAAATTTTGTGCAATTAAGTGTGATATGGCCGTATTGCATTGAGCACTAGGAAAGAAATTGAAATTAAGGATTAATATTAAAGAAAACATAATTTTATTATTAAAGAATTAAAAATGAAAAATTCAAGTAGAAAGGAAAATAAAAAAAAAAATTGGATTTTGTATGTAGTGTAAGATTAAGAACCTTTGTGGAATTGATATTAAGTAATTTTAATGTGGATAATTATTAAATAAGTATTAACTTAGATAATTTATTTGGATTTGAAATTAACGTGAGTAACTAATAATGCTACATGAATATAGGACTTTAACCTTTATACGGTTACTTATAATATATTTTTTGGGGCTAAAATATGAATTACACTAATAACTTTGGCTAAAATATGAATTACAATGACAACACCAAGATTCGAGACTAAGACCTTACACATACTTGTAATATTTATATAAGTGTTGAAATTGTATTATAGAGTATAATTTTATTAGATGCAATTAAGTTAATTTAGTCAAATTGAAAGTATGGTGTGATTTAATATTTTTATGAGTAATACTTAATTATATGTAAATAAAATGAAGATTATGATTGATTGTCGAGATATTTGTTGTTTTTTTATTGGAGCTAAATGTTCGTTGAACATACCTTTGATAGTATGTGTTCTTGGAAGTATCAATTTACATAGAAAATTTTGTCGAAAATTTTAGAAAAAAATTGAGAAATTGTGAAACTCTAGGTTAGAGGCTTGAGTGATGATGTTTAGAACCATGCATTGATCACATGTGTTAAGATGAGTTTGGGAGAGTACAATTTGGTATACTCAGGGTTGTAAGTAGGGATCAAGTAGGGTTGTAAGACCAATGGTCAAGCTAGCAACCTAGAGCCGAGAAAATCACATAACTAACTTGGTAACTATGACAACTACTGAACTTCACTAGGATTAGTTGAGAGTATTCCTTTATAAAAGCCCTTGATGTGGCTTAGTTCTTGAGAAAAAAAATATCATGGTATTGTTGTGGAAATAAATATGGGCTTTCAATCATTCTCCAAAGTCATTAATATTTCGAGAATGGACATAAGGTAGAGTATAGATCTACATAAGTCATATTATAACTTAATTCAAACCTTAGGGACCCTGATATTTAGTATACTATTTGATTAATTTGTAGTGAATTGTGTGTGTCACAACCTAAATTGTGACGTTGGGCGGAGTCGGCCGAAACCGAGTCGGCCAGGTAGGAGTCGCCACCGGCGTTTTGGTTTAGGGAACGCTAGGAAACCTTTTGGCAAGGCTGGTCTCGAATCAGACATGTGGGTTCGGGAGTTGGTTACACGCTAAGGGCGTGGGGGCCCCCAACATGCCTATCACTTGATAGTTACCTCAGGCTAGCTATATGGGAGGAGGGACGGTGTTTGGCATTTTGGATTTTTTTTGGTTTTTTAAGGTTTGACTTGATAGGGGTGTGCCCCCTAGGCCTACGTACCTCGGCTCTAGAGGATTCAAAGTCCACGTAGTTCTGGCTGGGGGAGGTTTGACTGGTTTCTCCTTTTAGTGGGAGGTGAGTAAAAGGGGATAAGGGATGGCTTGTTCCGTCTCGGCTCCGCCGGAACCAAGTCGGATTAGGCATGATGGTTTGTAGTGGGGATCAGGCTGACTCGTGTCGGCTCGGCCCTGCCATGTCGGCTCGGCCCTACTATGAGCGGGTCCGAGTCGGCCTCGGCCATCAGGCGTGACCGAGACCGAGTCGGCTTGGAGGAGGCCGGGTCGAAGTCCGCTTGAGGTTACGTAGGCTGGTGCTTCTAGGCGGCGAGATGGACTCGGCCCAGGCAGGTGAGGATTTGGGTTTGAGAAGGGTGGTAGGGAACTCGACTTGGACTGAGGTAAAAAGAGGATTAAGATACTAACCTGGTGCTTGGAGATGGTGGACGTGTCTTCCCTGTCTTTGCCCGATGCTTGATCTTTCTTTCTTCCAGGCCCTTGGGGTCCTCCTTCGGGCGCGGGCGTCGTCGTCAGCTCTCTTGGTTGGTCGCCCTTCTTCCTTGGTCTCTGCCAGTATCCTCTGCCTCTTCTCTCTCTCTCTGTTGATGTCCCTTTCTCTTCTCTGCCTGGGCTTTATATAGGGTCTGGGAGAGGCTGCATAACAACCGAATCCCAAGATTTTCTCAGATATTATTCTCTCTCTCTTTCAGTTTCTCCCATGACGCCTGGGGCCCACTGGGATGTGCGGAGACTCAGTCAAGCGGAGACTGAGTCAAACGGAGACTGAGTCAAGCGTGGACTCTGGGCGCGTCTCAGCTTGGAGCCGTGCCGGAATGGCCCAAATGCCAGAAATTGGGCCGGCTTCAGGGGGGAAAGGCTGGGACACATCCAGCCCGGACAATTTAGGGGTACTACAGTTGCCCCCTCTTTATTTGCATTCAGTATTGGGTTTGTGATAATGAATGCGGATAAAGACTCTGAGCCTTCCTGGGGAGCCGACTGACGGGGCGGTCCTAGGACTGGGCTGCGAGTAGTGAACTGTTCTGGAGTAAGTGGCTGTTGGGCTTTCCATTGGGTGCCCATATTTGAAGAAGCCGTCAGGATGGTTGCTTTCGAGTGGTCACTAGGCTTTCCACTTGGCGCCTAGGCTTGATGGTGCTGTTGAATTATCCTAACTGGATTGGCCCTTGAGCTTTCCTTTAGGTGCTCAGGTTTGAAAATGGCCATTGGGGTACTTGTTTTTGAGTGATCGCTAGACTTTCCGCTTGGCGCCTAGGTTTGATGATGTTGCTGACTTGCTTTGACTTGGTTGACCATTGGGCTTTCCACTAGGTGCCCAAGTTTGAGGGCGGTCATTGGGCTGTTTGTGTCTGAGGATGACTTGCTAGGCTTTCCTTTAGGCGCCTAGGTTTGATGGTATTTCTGATCCTACCTTGCTTGGAGGGGTGAATCATCTATTGGAACTTGGTATGATATTGGGTAGGATGGTTTGATGGAATGCTGGCCGAGTCGTCTTGACGCTGGCCGAGATGGATTGAATGCTGTCCGGGTTGGCTTGTCATTGGCCGAGATGGATTGAATGCTGTCCGAATCGGCTTGACGTTGGCCGAGATGGATTGAATGCTGTCCGAGTCGGCTTGTCATTGGCCGAGATGGATTGAATGCTGTCCGAATCGGCTTGACGTTGGCCGAGATGGATTGAATGCTGTCCGAATCGGCTTGACGTTGGCCGAGATGGATTGAATGCTATCCGAATCGGCTTGACGTTGGCCGAGTCGAATGGACTGCTGCCGGGTCGGCTTGACGTTGGCCGAGATGGATTGAATGCTGTCCGAATCGGCTTGACGTTGGTCGAGTCGGTTTGACTAGATTTATTAACTTTCCTTTTTTTATTTTCTTCCTTTATGTTTTGTTTTTTTTTTCATTTTATTGCTTTATTATTATTTTTTTTGGAAACTCAAAGGTCGCGCCTGAGGGCACGCGCCTCTCTGGCTTGTCTTTTCATTTCTGAGAGGCGCATTAATGGCGTCTTTTCATTCCTCGGGGTGCATTGATGTGTCGTTTCGTTCCTTGGGACGCATTAATTCCAGGGGTGATGATTGCGTCGTCTTGGGGAGTTGCGCCTGTTTAATGGCGCGTCGCTGCTCGTTCCAAGGTGGCTTTTGGCTCCTATAAATAGGCGTTTAGCTACCCGTTGGCACTCATTTCCCCATTTTCCAGATTTGAGCCCAGGATTTTTTTTTTCTCTCGCTTGTTCTTCAAGGCTTCTCTTCCTTTCAACTACTTTTCCCACCGTCAGCCATGTCAGGTGCTGTAGAAGTTCCAGCTTCCTCGTCTTCTTCTTTTTCTTCGGTTCCCAGTCTTGAGGCCATAGCTGCCATTCCTGTGGCTATGGCGGACAAAGCAGTATCGAGCCCCAGTGCCCCCACTTTGTCAGGGGAGGAGCACTATGAGTGGGTCCACCAGGACGTCTTGTCCTATGGCTCGAAGATGACACCCGAAGAGGTGGAATCCCTTGCTGCCAGGGGGGATTGGGTGTGTGGGCCTCACGCCCCTAGATTGGAGATGACCCACTGTTTTCCTTCGGAACGGGTCTGCCGTGTGCGGGGGGAGAACGATTTCGTTTACATGTACTGAAACCGTTCTCTTGGATTTGGGGGTGACCTTCCTCTGGGACCGCTTTTACAGCGGGACGTTTTGAGGTTGGTGGGTGTAGCTCCTTCGCAACTTCATCCCAATGGGTGGGCGGCTCTTCAAGCGTTCAAGGTAGTGTGCGCTGCGTTGACTCTAGCTCCTTCAGCCCCGGTGTTCCTAAGCCATTACGCCATCCGAGTGGGGAAGAAGGTGGGTTGGGTTTCCTTGGCACCCTCCCCAATACTAGTTTGTTCACCGCTTTACACAGCGTCCTACAAAGGCTTCAAGGACCGTTTTTTGAAGATAAGGGCCCTAGCCGAAGGGTCCTTGTGCACGGATGGGCAGCCTATGCCATTGTACTGGAGGCTGCCTTTGAAGGCCTCGAGGGGCCTTGAAGAGCCGACTTTTCGTGAGGAGAAAGCGACTCTCCAACTGTTGGATGAGTTGCCCGAGGGATGAACTGCAAGGAGATTGTGGCTTTGGCTCTTGGGAGGAAGCACATTTCCTATTTGAAAAGTGAGTCTTGTTTTTTTTCTTATTTGGGCATAGAAGAGTTTCTAATGTCTTTATTTTTTTTTTTGCGTTGTGAGGGGTGATTGAAGATGAGGGATCGACATGGCCGCCCCTAATCAAGAAGGTGAAATTGGCCCAACGGGCCGAGTCCGGAATGAAGTCGGCAGTGCGGCCAGCCGAAACGGAGTCGGCACCCATGGCCGAAGTGCAAGCGGCACCAGCGAGCCGGCTCCCCTTGCCGAGACGTCAGTGCCTGCCGAGACGGAGTCGGCACGTGTGGCCGAGACGACTAGGACTCCTGCTGTGGTTGCCATGCCGACCACTTCGGTGCAAGCGGAAGGCATGCCTGCTCAGGCCGAAGCGAGGCCCCTTGCTTCAGATGTGCAGACACGAGGGGCCAAGAGGAAAGCTGAAGCCCTCGCTGCTGAAGAAGCTGCTAGGAAGAAGGGGAAGAGCGTCGTGCCCCCTAGTTCGTCTCCGATCAGCTTGACGGAGAGGAGCAAGGTTACCATTACTGCGGGACCCGAGTTGCCTTCGGGGGGGCTGTCCTGTTTCAAGGCCCCTGATAATGTAAGATCTTTGTGGGGAGCGAACGTGGACCTCCGAGGGTGGTTCCCCCCAAGCTCAATTCCTCAATATGACCGCAGGCTCTTGGTCGCTGCTGGGGTGGACGGGACGTTTGATACGCTGGAAGCCTATCATCTCAGGTCGTTGGCTTCTTTAGAGGTGTCAAGGGGCCTGGTGAAGAAGGCGGAGCAAATTGTGCTGAAGGAGGCTCTGAATAAAAAGGAATTTGAAAAGGTGGCTAAAGCCAACCAGGACCTAAGGGCCGAGGTTGAGAGGGTGAAGGCAGAAGCAGCCAAGCTGAGGGATGACCGAGAAGGTTTGTGGGCTGACTTGGCGAAGTCTAAGTCAGAGGCGGCATCCATGGGGGGCAAGGCGGCCGCGGCTGAAGCCGAAGTTACTCAACTGACCCAAAAGATGACAGAGGCGGAGGCCGAAGCCGCAAACTGGAAAATTGAAGCGGCGAGGCTGAAGGCGGCGTTGGCACTTGCACAACAGTCTGCAGAGACCTTGTCTAAGGATCTGGACGCAGCCCGCTCCCGAGCGGCTTCGGCGGAGGCGGTCGTGGTGGCTGACAAGGAAACCAAGGCCAAGCTGGGGACTGCACTGAAGGCCGCGGGGGTCAAGGCTACTGCTCTGGAGGCCGAGGTTGCCGCCTCAGCAAAGGAAAGGCAACGCCTTGCTAGCAGAGTGGAGCGCTTGGAAGGTGCTATCGTAGCCCAACACGAGGCGGGTTTCGAGAAGGCCCTTCAGCAGATAGCCCTTGTGGCCCCGGACTTCGATTTGAGCCCATTTTCCATTACTTTAGAAATCAAGGATGGGAAGCTTGTTTCCCTCCTTGACTCCCCTCCCCGATGATTATGTAAAAGCAACTTATTATTTATGAAATGAGAATTGATTTATTATCTCTCTTGTTTTTTTGGTCGTTTCTTTTTATTTATTTATTTATTTTTTTTTTTTTTTTTTTTTGTGAGAATACCTAATTAATTGACTTGGCCAAACTGAGATGGAATCAACCTAGGGCAAACTTAGAATGCAGAATTTCTCCTATTTCATGGGAATGCGTGCTTAGTGTTATTATTTTCTGTTGTTTTTTTTTTTTGGTTTTTTTTTTTTTTTTTTTTTTTTTTGACTGTGCTTGGCCACCCCGACCAGGATATCGCCGCGTTATTGAGCCATCAATGATCACGAGGGTCCGTAACGGAGACGGTACCTTTGATTGCGAACTATTCTTTAGCAATGTAGATTCTTTTTGTTGAATTAATGAAGCTTAGCATGTAAAAACAAAGGAGATAAAAATGAAACGAGGCTTTATTGACAATGTGTGATTTACAAAGTGAAAACATGGTTTTGCGCATTCTTGCGCGGGATGGGTTGTTTGATGGGATCAACGAGGTAGCCTCGCACTTGGTTTCCCTAATCCTATTTTGGTTCCGGTTGGATGCGGACGACTTTCCACTGCTGCTTAGGCGAGATTTCAAGGGAAAAACTTCTTGACTGAGTCCGAGTTGACGGGGTGTTTGAGGTCGCGCCCTTCAACGTCAGTTAGGAGTAGCGCCCCACCTGAGAAAGCGTGCTTTACCACATATGGCCCTTCGTAGTTGGGTGCCCACTTTCCTCCCGGGTTGCGGGCGTTTGGTAGTACCTTTTTGAGGACCATGTCCCCCGTCTGAAACATCCGAGGTTTCACTATTTTGTCAAAGGCACTTTTAACCCTGCTCTGATAGAGCTGACCGTGGCATAAGGCCGTGAGACGTTTTTCCTCGATCAAGTTTAGCCGATCGTGGCGCCTTTGGATCCATTCAGCGCCTTTCTAATTCTCGCTTCGGCCGGGACCCTTAAAGAGGGTATTTCAATCTCTATTGGGAGGACCGCTTTGCACCATAGACCAAGGAATAAGGTGTTGCTCGGTGGAGGTTCGCATGTAAGTCCTATATCCGTAAAGGCGTAGGGTAACATTTCATGCCAATCTTTGTAGGTTACCGCCATTTTTCGTATTATTTTCTTGATATTTTTGTTGGCGGCCTCTACCGCTCCATTCATCTGGGGACGGTAGGGAGTAGAATTGTGATGACGGATCTGGAATTGTTCACAAAGTTCCGTCATCATCTTGTTGTTCAGATTGGTGCCGTTATCTGTAATGACGTGGGATGGGATACCGTAACGGCAGATGATGTCCTTTTTGAGGAATTTTACCACTACGCTACGTGTTACGGCCGAATACGACGCTGCCTCTACCCATTTAGTGAAGTAGTCGATGGCCACTAACATGAACCTATGCCCGTTAGAAGCCTTGGGCTCGATGCTATGGCGCGGCCAAGCTGTGTAGGGAAGAAGGAGCGACATTGATACGGTCGGCGTGGACCTGGCATTTCAAACACCTTTGGACATGTTGGTGATACCGATTCCAACTTAGTCCAGTAATACCTGCGCGGAGTATCTTGCGAGCCATGAGTATGGCCGCTTGCATGGTGCCGAAGGTCCCTTCGTGGACCTCTTCTATTATCTGTTCGGCCTACTGTGGCGATCTCACGCAGAAGTGTCATGTCTGCGCTCCTTTTGTATAGCACGTTTCCGCTCAAGAGGTAGCTGGTGCCGCCCTTCTCAACGCCCTTTTGCTATTTTCGGCGCCCTTCCGGTATTCCCTTTTTCCAAGTACCTTTTTATGTCGAGGTACCAGGGTTCTGGGTCCGTTTTGGGTGCTCGAGACCCGTGTGGTGGCAATAGGCTGTGCGAGGGAGTTGTCGGACATGTATGGTCATCTCCGCCCGTCATTTACTGCACCATGGCTGATAGTGGTCGCCAAGGCATCCGCCATTTGATTTTCTTCGCGTGGCACGTGGTGGAATGTGACGTGTCGAAGGCTTCTGTCATCTCCCTCACGAAGTCGTGGTATGGGATAAGTTTGCTGTCCCTCGCTTCCCATTCTCCACTTGAGCTGGTAGATCACCAAGGCCGAAGTCTCCGTGAGACCCGGAGTCTTGACCCGGTGCTCCAGGCCATGGCGAGTCCCATGGTGCAGGCCAGACTGCCATGTTGTTTGTACAATCGAACCCCAGGTTGGCGGGCGAAAGGGAAGTAGTGGTCGGTTGGAGAGGCCAAGACCACGCCAATCCCATTCCCCAACACGTTAGACGCCTGGCCGAACCACATCGCCCATTCGCTTCTTTGGTCGGGGCTCGTCTCTTGTTACCATGATGTGTTCGTGCTGGGAATTCGTGAGCCGGGGCTGTGGATCCGCCAGTGGGTGATAGGCCAAGTGATCTGCTAGGGCGCCCCCCTTAACAGCGTGACGGCTCACATAAGTGATGTCAAACTCGGATAGAGCCATTTGCCAACGTGCTATGCGTCCGGTCAGTGCAGGCTTTTCCAGTATATATTTAATGGGGTCAGTCTTGGCTACTAGCCGGACTGAGTGGGACAACATGTATGGTCGAAGCCTCTTGGCAGCCCAGACCAAAGCGCAACAGGTTCGTTCCAAGGCTGAATATCTTCTCTCGCAATCTGTGAACCTTTTGCTGAGGTAGTAGACTGCTCGTTCTTTTCCAGCTTCATCTTGCTGTCCTAGCATGCAACCCATGGACTCGTCGAGCACCGTGAGGTACAGGATCAGAGGTTTTCCAGGGGTGGCGGGGACGAGGACCGGAGGACATTCCAGGTACTGTTTGATCCTCTCAAAGGCTTCTTGACATTCTGCATCCCATTCGAACTTATGCCGTTTCCGAAGGAGTTTGAATATGGGGTTGCATGTTGCCGTTAATTGGGAAATAAATCTGGCTATGAAATTTATTCGTCCCAGGAAGCCCCGGACTTCTGAGTCTGTTGTGGGAGGGGGCATTTCCCTGACCGCTTTTGCCTTATCTGGGTCCATTTCGATACCCCTTTCGCTTACCACAAAGCCCAACAATTTTCCCGATGTTACTCCGAAGGTGCATTTGGCCGGGTTGAGTCTTAGCCTGTACTTGCGAAGTCTACCGAATAATCTTCGTAGGTCTTTGATGTGCTGCTTTGGAGTTTTTGATTTTGCAATCAGGTCATCGACATATACCTCGATTTCCCTATGCATCATGTCGTGGAACAGGGTTACCATCGCTCTTTGGTAGGTTGCCCCGGCATTTTTGAGGCCAAATGGCATTACCTTGTAGCAAAACGTTCCCCATAAGGTGACGAAGGTCGTCTTCTCCTGATCTTCCTTCGCCATTAGAATTTGATTGTACCCCGAGAAACCGTCCATGAGGGAGAAGAAGGCATGACATGCCGTATTGTCTACGAGCATGTCGATGTGGGGTAAGGGAAAATTATCCTTGGGGCTGGCCCGGTTTAGATCCCTATAATCGACACACATGCGTACTTTTCCGTCCTTTTTGGGTACGGGTACGATGTTTGCCACCCATTGGGGATAGTTAGATACGGCCAGAACCCAAGGCCCCATCGCTTTTTACTTCCTCCTTGATTTTTAAGGCCACGCGGGTTTCATTCTTCGCAACCGTTGGCGAATCCGGGGTTGCTTTGGGAGCATGGGAGTCTATGTTCCACTATGCTGCGGTCGAGGCCTGGCATGTCTCGGTATGACCACGCAAATATGTCTGAGAACTCTTGTAAGAGTTCTATGAGGGCCTTTCTCGATTCTTGTGACATCTGACTTCCTATTCGCACTTCTTTCTTATTCCTCTCGTCGCCTAGGTTCACGCTTTCTAATTCCCTGGCCAAGGGTTGGAACTTTGGTCTTTCCAGTTCTATCTGCCTTTCTACCTCGGCCAAAGCCTCAGTTTCTGCGTCTTCCTCTCCTACCGGTTCCTCAATAGGACTAGGGTCCTTGCATACGTAGGCTGTATCGCTGTTTAGGGACAGGTTCGTTATTGGTGGTGTTTTTTAAGGGAGTTTCCTCCCGTTTTTTTTTTTTTTTTTTTTTTTTAGCGAAATTTAAGTGTGAAAAGAACGCGGAAAGGAAAAGAAAGTGACTGGAAATGGATGAAAAATGCATGCTAAGTTTTATTAATTCAAAAGTCGCCCCGAAAGGCGAGTTACAAAAGGAATTACATTGCAAAGAGAAATTCGTCCGCGAGTGGCTCCGTCGTCCAATTAGCTAGCTGTCCCTCGAAAACGTGGACTCCCCCGGACTGACCTTTGGGCCCGCTGCCTATCATTGCCACATTTTCACGAACAAAATGTTGGCCCCACGCTGCCTGGGTTGGACGTGTTCTTGCCTGGTTGCCGGCTTGGTACCCGAGTCCAGCTCTCCCTTTATTTTCCTGGATTTCAATTGGCGCTGGGATTCCTCTAGAAGAGGACCGAGCCCTTGCCAGGTTGGTACCCCTTTTTGATCATGACGCGAATGCCATGTTTTCCGCCATGCAGACGGGGACTCCTTCTAACATAGCGATCTCGAGTGCTTGGAAGGAAGTTTCCAGGGCCTCCTCCTCTCCCTCGAGGTATCCATCAGGTGTGGGGGTGCTAATCATCAATTCTTGTTCCCCCATTACGCTGACCAACTGTTGGTCGGCGATGAATTTAACCTTCTGATGAAGGGAGGAAGGCACAGCTCCCGCACCGTGGATCCAAGGCCTTCCCAGGAGGCAGCTGTATGCAGGGCGAATATCCATGACTTGGAAGAGGACGTGGAACAGGGAAGGGCCGATGTGGATGGGGAGAGTGATTTCTCCCATGACGCCCTTTTGAACGGGTCGAATGCTCTCACTATTAGTGGGCTCGCCTTCAGTTGCATATGGGTGGTACCTAGCTTGTCCAGGGTGGCCTTCGGCAGGACGTTGAGGGAAGAGCCATTATCGATTAGTACTTTGGTGATCATGTAGGTCCCGCATTTGACAGCAATATGAAGGGGCTGGTTATGCTGCCTCCCTTCGGCCGGGATCTCCTCGTCCGAGAAGGTCAACCGTCCTGAGCTAGTGAGACTGCCAATAATGCCCCCAAATCTTTCCGTGGTGATGTCCGGGGTTACGTGGGCTTCTTTTAGGACTTTCAGCAAGAGGTTGCGGTGGTTTTCCGAATTCAGCAGTAGTGACAGAAGCGAGATGCGTGCCGGGGTCTTGTTCAGATGGTCCAACACCAGACTTTGAAGCGGATGAGTTTGAGGAATTCTTCGGCCTCCTTTTCTTTAGGGGCCCCTTTCGGACTCCCCTTAGGGTCTTTTCCTCCGAGGTTGGCCGGGGTATAGATTCTTCCGCTACGTGTCATTCCCCCGGGTCCTGCAATATTAGTAACCTCCTCGGCTGGGAGATCTTGGTTTTGCTCTCTAGCTGGTTCCTCGGGCACCGGGTCGTAATGCCATGGGACAGCGTGATTATCCTTGTAAGCAGGCCTAGGTGGGGCCGTAATGATCAAGGGTGTGGGGCGGACCGGGTCGCATCGGATGATCAGTGGTTGAAGGAGCGGTCTTTTTGTCGACCTACAACGGACGATTCTCTTCTTCGCACTCGGAGTGCCGGTGTTATGACTTAGCGCGTTGATGGTCTGTCCTTCGTGGGCGGGGAGAGGGTTGGTACTAATATTGGGCTTATTCCCTTCAAACCCAAGCCACCCTGCCTCTATCAGGTCCTGGACTTTATGTTTGAAACTCCAGCACCTTTCAGTGGAATGCCCCACGGCTCCCCGAGTGATAGTCGCACTTTGCACTGGGGGTCGAAGACGGGGGTAGGGGAGGCTCTAGCGGTTTGAATGGCATAACCGCTATCATGCCTTTTCCGGAGTAGGAGAGGGAAGAGGGTAGAGTAAGGCATCGGGAGGGGAGTGAAGACTCTCCTTTGTCGGGCCACACGGGGGTTTTGGGTTTCCTGTGTAGCTGCTGCCCCAGCTTGGGGTGACGGGTCAGGTAAAGAGACTATCCCCGTGCTGCTCAGGACGAGCTTACTCTGGCCTTGTGGGCGTGGGGGATCCGTTGTTACGGCATTCGTATCTCCCCTCCTTTTCTCTACTTTCTTGACGAAGCTTGCGCTTCCCCGGTCTTGTGTAAACCTTCCCCGCTTAATGCCGGCTTCTATTCTTTCTCCTATGACGACTAGGTCGGCAAAGTTGGAAGCTACGCTTCCCTACGACCTTGTCGTAGAAGGGCGAGGGGAGGGTGTCGATGAACATGGAAGCCATTTCCCTTTCTGAGAGGGGTGGCTGGACCTGGGCAGCTAACTCCCCGCCATCTGGCTGCATCTTTGAAGCCCTCCGCGTCGGCCTTGGACAAGTTTTGCAGGCGAGCGGTCCTGGGGCCATATCCTCATTGTACTTGTATTGCCGTAGGAAGGCGTCTGCGAGGTCTCTCCAAGTCTTTATGTGCCCGTTGTCTAGACCGACGTACCATCGCAATGCTGCCCCCGAAAGGCTGTCCTGAAAGCAGTGCATCAAGATTTTGTCTTGTTGGGTGTAGGGGGCCATCTTTCGACAGTACATGGCTAGATGTACACGTGGGCAAGAACTTCCTTTGTACTTTTCAAACTTGGGAACCTTGAAATCGGGCAGTAACTCGATGTCGGAACCAAACATAGATTGGCAGCGTCAATGCCATGGCTACTGGTTCCTTCAATGGCTCGCATGCGCTCTTCGAAAGCGCGTTGATCTTGTCGCCACCTGATGGTTGGTTCCGGACTGCCCGGTGTGCGGCCGGTATTCGAGAGGGGTGATAGTAGATTGTGGCCCTGGGGCCGGGAAAGGCCGGACCCGATCCTTGCCCCGGCCTAGTCCCGAGGTGTTCCCCGGCTGGTTGCTCTTGGGGGAGCCGGGCGGGTTTTCTGTAGTGGCATTCCATGCCGGGGTGTGAATCCCGGGGATGCGAGGTGTCCCCGATGTGGCGGTGCTAGAGCCGCCTGGGGTGACTGGCCGGGGGCTTGGGGCTGCATTTCAGTGATGATCTCGAACATTTTGTTGATTTGTTCTTTCATTTGCCCCATTTCCATTCTCATTTCTGCCCTTATCTCGGCGTTGCTCAGCTGTTCCAATTCCTCCATTGCTTGTTCCATGTTTTTAGTCTTGGATCGCGTGTGGTATCGGTGGGGCGCAGTCGATTTCTCTTTCCTGGTATATATTTTTGATTAGTTTATGTCTTTTTCTTTTTTTTTTGTGTTTTCCTTTTTTGCGATTAGGGGACATGTATCTATATGGATGATGAATGATGCAAATGCAATGATAACATTGAGTCACGGAAATTCAAAATAATGTTTATTAGAAGGGAATGTGAGTTTATACAAGATGTTTTCCTATGGTGGGGCGGATAGCTCCTTCACCATATCATACATCGCCCCTACAGTGTTCTAAGAATTCTTTGATCTCTTGGCGTCTTAGTGGGATCCATCATGCCTTCTGCCGCTGGAGCCTTCTGGGAATGCTCATCAGTGCCTGGTTGGCGAGCCATGCTAGTTTGACATATCCGTCCTTCCAACCTTGCGCGTCTACCGTAGGCAGCTCGCACTTGTATTTCAGCCGTCCGCGATATCTTGACACCTCTGCTTCCAACTTTCTAGGATCTTTTTTCAGCTCCTCGAGTTGAGACTTTGCTTCGCCGATCTTTCCTGCCTCGACCAAGGTTAACAATCCGGACGCTTTTTGGTTTTGTAGGTGTTCCTTCGATAGTTGGGCTGCTTTAAGTTCCTCCTCGAGTAAGTGTGTCCTTTCCCGGAGGGCCTGCGTTTCTTCTTCTCTCTTGGCTTCCTAGCCTTGAGGATGGCTACTGACTTTCTCCAGTCGTTTTTTCGGCCATTAGTTGGTCGCGTTCTTCTTTACTCGAATGCGCTTCCCGATCAACGGCCTTTAGACACGGGCTTATTTTCGACGGCCTCCCTTCTGCCCGAAGCTTTCCTACTAAATTCATCGCTCAGCCGTCGTTCCTGTCGGGCCTCTTCTAGAGCTGCTGTTTCAATTTTCTTTTCAACGTCCCCCTATTCTGTCTTCATTTGCTCTAGGGTGCCTTGGAGTGCCTTGACTTGGAGTGTCTCCGTATCTCGTAAGCCCTGGGTTGCTTGGTCCCGGGCGTAGGATACTTCCCCCAAGGCAGCCCTACAAGGTGGACACGCTGCTCGAGCCAGGCTCAGACTCGGGTGAGGTCCCACAACTCCTGGTTCGCCACGTTGTTCCTTGACGACGCCGGCCCAAGCCCGTCGGATTTTTTCTATGATGCTCGCCTCTATGGGCTCGCGACTTTCTATCCAGAGGGGAGTGAGAACTTCCTGGACGGGGCTCGAGACCATGGGGAACCGGCCTGTCGGGCGGTTAGCCTGGGTTATAGTTGATAGCCCCCCGAGTCCCGAGGAGGGGAACATTAGGATAATCCCCCACGCCTAGTGATCATTTCCTGCCTTTCGCTCCGCATGGTACCAACGAATTGTCCTTTCGGTGGCCCTCCTAGTTGCCTTACCCACGCTCTTTGGTCATTTTCTTTATGCAGCTCCATTTGAAGTCTTCTATTGGGCAAACAGTCTTGGTCTTGCATTGGAAGAGATGGGCAGTCAGCCAGAGGTACAAGGGGGGTGCAGATCTAAGGTTCGCTGCTTTTCCGCCCACCGCAATGGCTAAGTGTGTAGTAGGTGTTGGCTAGAGAGCCATGGTGGGGTTTTCCCTCTGTCCTTCTTAGCCAAGAATGCCTCTATGGTCTGCGAGGTCGACGTAATCTTCGATGTAGGAAATAGCACCACCCCCAGAGGAGTAAGCCCAAAGACGCCTATCATGGCGCCCCAATCCTCGTTCTTCCCGAAACCGGAGCAGCTTTCTTTCCTCTACGCACACCCCCGGTATTCCTTCTATACCGCTATGTTCCTTTTCCACTTAGCAACTTCCGTGTCCGGTACTCTTAATAGTTTGGCGATAGTGGTCCAAGAAGGGCGTTGGTCTTGATGGAAGTAGAGTGGGGATTCGACGAGGGGTAATCCCATCAATCGCTCATACTCCTCCAAGGTTGGCGCCATTTGGAAGTCTCTGAAAGTGAAGCAATCAGATTGGTGAGTCGTAGTACTGGACGAGGGCTTCCAATGCGGCTGGCTGAGTTTCAACCTCCAGTAGGCTCAGAAGATTGCCATGAAGCTTCTCGAAGCGTCTTCGCCATGGGCCTCTCAGGCAGCTGCCCCAGTGGCGAAGGGTCTGGACATTCGGCGCTTTAGCCTGGACGGGTTGAGGTGATCTAGCCCAATATTGTGACCCTACTTCCATTATCTGAAATTTCCGTGATCAATGTATCATGATGCATGATTTTTTTTTTTTTTTTTTTCTTTTTATGTGGTGTATGAGATGCATGTATGCATGCTGGGTTGGTATAAGTTTTTTTTTTTTTGGGCTGATTCCATCTCGGTTTGTACTAGCCGATTCCAATTCGGTTTTGCTTGGTTATCCCTTAATCAGGCGTATGGTTGGATGGGCTATGTTCCCCCCTTCTCTCTGGGGCTTTTCTAATCATCCTCACCAACAGGCTCTTGGGTCTATAGACTTTCCCTGGGGAGCGGTACCATGGACAGGATAAATTTCCCAGAACATGATTACCCCCCTAGGACGGTCAGCCCCAAGTGGAACTATCGTGACCCCCAGTACTGAGACGCCTCTAGTATGGAGACCACTACACATTCCTCTCTCCCTAACTCACAGGCCTGGGAATAAGGCCCCTCACATTCACACTTCATTGTGCTCTGCCCCCGTGGACCCCACAGTATTGTGATGACAATAATCGAAAAGAATAAAACAATCATGCATGAAATAAGCTAAAATACAAAAAAGAAAGGGGAAACTGGCTGCTGGACTCATCAGGTCTCTCCCTCACGCTAACCTATCAAGGCTCAGCTCTCAACGATCCCCAGTGGAGTCGCCATCTGTCACAACCTAAATTTTGACGTTGGGCGGAGTCGGCCGAAACCGAGTCGGCCAGGTAGGAGTCGCCACCGGCGTTTTGGTTTAGGGAACGCCAGGAAACCTTTTGGCAAGGCTGGTCTCGAATCAGACATGTGGGTTCGGGAGTTGGTTACACGCTAAGGGCGTGGGGGCCCCCAACATGCCTATCACTTGATAGTTACCTCAGGCTAGCTATATGGGAGGAGGGACGGTGTTTGGCATTTTGGATTTTTTTTGGTTTTTTAAGGTTTGACTTGATAGGGGTGTGCCCCCCAAAGCCCACGCACCTCGGCTCAGAGGATTCAAAGTCCACGTAGTTCTTTGGGGAGGTTTGACTGGTTTCTCCTTTTAGTGGGAGGTGAGTAAAAGGGGATAAGGGATGGCTTGTTCCGTCTCGGCCTTTGCCCAGGAACCAAGTCGGATTAGGCATGATGGTTTGTAGTGGGGATCAGCCGACTCGTGTCGGCTCGGCCCGCCATGTCGACTCGGCCCTACTATGAGCGGGTCCGAGTCGGCCTCGGCCATCAGCGTGACCGAGACCGAAGTCGGCTTGGAGGAGGCCGGGTCAAGTCCGCTTGAGGTTACGTAGGTCGGTGCTTCTAGGCGGCGAGATGGACTCGGCCCAGCAGGTGAGGATTTGGGTTTGAGAAGGGTGGTAGGGAACTCGACTTGACCGAGGTAAAAAAGAGGATTAAGATACTAACCTGGTGCTTGGAGATGGTGGACGTGTCTTCCCCTGTCTTTGCCCGATGCTTGATCTTTCTTCTCTCCGCCCCTGGGGTCCTCCTTCCGCCTCGGGCGCCGTCGTCGTCAGCTCTCTTGGTTGGTCGCCCTTCTTCCTTGGTCTCTGCCAGTATCCTCTGCCTCTTCTCTCTCTCTCTGTTGATGTCCCTTTCTCTTCTCTGCCTGGGCTTTATATAGGGTCTGGGAGAGGCTGCATAACAACCGAATCCCAAGATTTTCTCAGATATTATTCTCTCTCTCTTTCAGTTTCTCCCATGACGCCTGGGGCCCACTGGGATGTGGGGAGACTCAGTCAAGAGGAGACTGAGTCAAACGGAGACTGAGTCAAGCGTGGACTCGGGCGCTCTCGGCTTGGAGCCGTCTTTTTAATGGCCCAAATGCCAGAAATTGGGCCGGCTTCAGGGGGGAAAGGCTGGGACACATCCAGCCCGGACAATTTAGGGGTACTACAGTGTGCATAGGTTTATCCGGCAAATTCATTTGTGATTGTGATTTTAAGAATTAAATCACCTCACTCTTACTTTATTTATCATAATTTGTATACATATGTGGTACAACATTATTGGTAGTAGTAGATAAAGATGGTGGGTGCTGATAATAAGGATGCTGAGATTGGGAAAAACACAAGGAAGAATATTTTGGAGGGATAGTTGTTGCCTAGCTGATGCGATTAGGAACACACTTAAGGGCAAGCGTACCCAATTGTGGTAGTAATAAATATGTGAATCTAGATATCATACCCAAGGGATTAGTATATCAGTTTTCGAAAAGTTTTCACATAGTTTAGAGGGTAAAAATTGGAAAAGATTAAGTAGAAGAAACAAGTAAAATAGAAAAGTAGGAAAATAATAGTGATAATTTGGTTTTGGTTCTTTTTGAATCAAAGGTTTTGGTTGTTATATTTTTCCTCCTGAAATTACTTTATGCAATTCCCTTATCCTACCTTTGTGTGTTACTGATTTTACTTTTTAATGCTATTAGGGGACCTTAGTCTAGTATTCCTAATAATCTTTACCTTCGGATGGTTCCTATCCTATTTAGTCATTTAGAAACACATACTTTAGTAAGTTTGAGTTTATAAAAGCTAATATTGCTAGTTGAATTAGAAGTCTAAAGGAAGATGTTGGTCATGTAGTTCCCCTAAATCTAATTATCCTATAGATCTACCGATTAATTAAGGTGTGGTTGTCTCTAATTAGTTGATTAACATGAAAAATAACTGAAGCGATAGGATAATTTAAACAATAAGAGGTAGAGAACATAAAATTGCATTCAAGAATGTAATCAAGAGTTCTAAGAACAACTACATTATAACCTTAAGAGTAAATAATTACCCATACACATGATGAAAAGACAAGTAGATATAAAAATAAATAAAGAAGGAAAACTAAAACTCATAGAAGCATGAAGTTTCGCTCCTTCACTCTATGTCACGCTTTCTACCTTGCTAATGCCTTTAGGTGACTTCCAAGGAGTCTCGAGGTTGAGGGGAACACTTGGAAGGATGAAGGTGATGAAGTGTGGAATGTTGAGGAGTGATGGAGTGGAATGACATGTGCTGAGAGTTATTTCTCCAATTGTCAAACTACCTCCTTTTATATTGTGTAAAGTGGACCTTTTAGGGACTTCATCTTTTTGGGCCAAAAGTCCTGATTTTGATTGTATTTTTTTTGAGTTTGTATTGTATTAATTTTAAGGAAAAAAGTGAATTATACATGATATATGTAAAAAAATATTTAGAATTTTACCCAAAAAGATACAATATTAATGTACAAAATATTGATTTATCACTAACATAATTATATTTGTAGTAATGTTAGGCGGGATGAATTTACAAATAGTAGATAATATCACTGTTTTGATGCTAGAAATTTTTTTTATTGTTGTGGTTGATAATGGAGATAGATCATGATGTTTTTATTTGTATATAGTTCTTTTTTAGAAACTATTATTGTTTATGGGGTTGTATCCTATAAATTTTTTTTTTTTTTGACAATGTATAACTACTTAGTCTTACCAATATGTATATGTGATCATTTCTTTTGTATTTATGTTATTTTAATTGCATAGTAATTTATATAATCTAATGATGGATTATTTCTTCAATAATGATACACATTAAATCAAATACATTAATTTAGTTATAAATAATTAAATAATAAATCATAATACTTTACAAGATAGTCACTAGTTGAGTTAATGTGATTTAAGTGTCGCAACTGAGACACATAATAAAATTTCATTTTGTGCTTTTCTTCACGTAGAAAGGGAGTTCAATACCCAATCCATTGGGTAGTAAAGGATGATAAACTTGAGGAAGAGTTAAAAAAGCTAAAGAAAAACTGGTTTGAAATTTTGAGATAAAAAAGAGGAAGTGTTGATTGAACGTTATCGCTGGACTAAGTCTCCTCATTTAGCTCTTTGATATACTGGAACCTGTGTTTGCTTCTGCCACTGCCTTGTAGCAAAATTTTCACTTCCATGGATCCGAGCGCAGGTGTCTTTAACATAGTCTTCAACTGCCTTAATTTTGAATAATCTTAATTTTATAAAATTGAGTTTTGAGTAAAATAATATATGTTTCAAAAGTTTACCTCAAATAACTTTCTATTGAATTTTCAATTCAACGTAAAAGTTACATTTTTCTTATTTGCTATTTAACTTAATTTCGGAACAAACATTTTGAAACGTGCAATTCATATATAATTTTCTTACAAACCCCGTTTAAGTACATGAACTCACGCTTGGGGAGCGACGTGCTGGATTCTTCTTTCAACCCAAACACAAGCCGAAATAGGTCTCAATAGTGTCTCCATGTAAGCACCCAGGCCCATAATAGAACAAACCTAAAATCTCTAAACCTCATTAGAGACCCTATTCTGCACCATGCACGATAAGATACCCCATTTTTTTTGTTTTTGGGCTCCATAAAAGGCTCATAAAGCAGCAGATTCTCATATTAACTAGTTTCTGTTTTCGGCTCATAACATTCATTATGGGTTCAGCCTATGGAAGCTTACTCTTCTGTTTAGTTTAGTTGGGCTTGGGTGAGTATTATACAGGGTGTAAAAGGAAATTACCTTTTATACTATTTTTTCTTAATAATCGCGTGTCACTCTCTATGGGGAACAGATTCTCTCATAGTTTTCACATTACTATATTATGTGCATGTTTTGTGATTATCTCTCTTTTTTTAGAAATTAAATAGGGTCATATTAAAAATTGCATATTTAAAGAGAAAAATATACACAATTTTCATGTGAAAATTCAATACGACAGAATTCATTAGTCATTTTATTTTAATTGGTGATCTAAAATTATTAATATTTTTTGAAAATATAATTTTGAAAGAATGTTTAATGTATTTCAAAACTAAAATTATTTTTTTACAAATATTTTCTTTTGAAAGTAATATTATATTTGAGACATGGTTAGACATTCAATGCAGACACTTTTTCAAACGAGTTCCAAAATAAAATTCTGAGAAGTATTTAAAACTCTTCGAAAACTTTATTTTTGAAATGTAAAAATTTAATACAAGAAATGATTTGGTAAATTCTGTCTTTTCTCCATGGGCTTAATTTGTTTTTACTTTTTCTTATCCTAAAAACAGGAAAAGTTTACGTTGTTTTAGTTTGACTAGATTATTTTTCTTGATTAATGGGTTGTCATGTTTCTTTCCAGTTTTTTAATGGGCATGTTAATTTATAAATGGTAAAAAATTGATAAATATTAGGATGAAACTAGAAGAGTAGGATTAGGTAGTCGAACAAAAGTGTGTTTAATTTAGTTACATGACACCCTTGTCCTAAATACTAATAGTTCTAATAAAATAAACTTAAAACAATTTAAATGTTGAAAATATACATCAAATAGCAAATGATTCATAAAATCTAGTCACGCACGATAATGACAACAACATGTAGTTTTAGTGGTACTCTAAATGCCAATTTGTAATGTAAAAAAAAATAAATCAAATTACATATCATAGAGTAATTTCAATTGTGACATATTCTATTAAAACGTAAATCCAAAAATAAAAAAAAAGTAATAAATGAGATAGTTTAATCCTCACACTCCTTTTCAATGTCACCTGTAAAGTGGTGGTGTTATTCAGCCTAAACATAGATAACACAACAAAAGAGAGTAAGAAATGTACCTTACTTAAGTTTGTGGTATAAGCATAACATAAATAGAACACAGATATACAATTGACAGACAATAAGCAATCACAATTAGCGCACAATAACAAATAAGTATGTACATTAATGCTAACAATGCACTCCTAGTACTTCTTCAAATGTCATGTGGTACCAAATATTAATCCAAGAAGTAGGCTAAAGACAACCCTTCTAATCTTCGCCTCAGCAATTAGCCATACCACACTAGCATTTGGTAGCTCATTAGGTACTACTTGGCTTGCATAGTTTTGTCTAGTTCATAGGATCATTCACAATTGTTGGAATCTCCATACCAAGTAGTCCCTAAGAGGTCTAGTAATCTTACTACTCAGGTTCGCATCTACTTCCTTACACACTTGTTCATTAAATGATGCTTGAATGTGGTCCAATTAAATCGTTATTTCACTTTTTAACATTGGATCGATGATGACCATTTTTACCTCTCACAAGTTAGGTCACTCACTAGAGAAATGTACCGCATGCCCATTCTTGTCTCTCGTAGACTAAGTCACCCTCCAAGCACATTTATCCTTATTACTCATTTTTATATCACATCCCATTATCCTCAATGCAATTTCAACAATAACAACACTAGTATATATTTCGTACAAACATATACGTTAAAAGATAAGCAATAAATTCTAACTGTAGCACATAACTCATACACAGTATAGATAGGACATCATGGACGTGCTCCCATTAGCACAAGTGTGCACAATCAACATGACTCTACACAGACGTGCATAGGCATACACAAGCATGCACAACTTGGACAAACTATTCTTCATAAGTATGGTTGTGCTCGATAGCCTGCTATCGAGTTTCTTGGATTTTTGCTCAAAATTTCGAATCTAAAAAGGAAACCTATGGCTTTCTACGTTTTGCACACATACAACCAATTATACAATCAATTTCACAAATAACAATAAACACAAACAACCTAATCCATAGAGTTCAATCCCTTCAAAGAACATCAAAGATATACAGTTTGCAACTACATGATTATCAATAATATTAATATTCAAGAATGCTAATCGAGGGAGTTCAATCTCTCCTTTAGATAATCCAAAGCATATTCTTTTGGAGTTTAGGGGAAAAACCCTCAATCCACGACCTAGATTAAGAGTCTTGTAATCTATAAACTGAGAGTGATAGACAAATGACAAAGACAAAAAATGACAAACAAACAACCAAACACTTTCCCACTCATAGAAGTAGTCAAACATAAGCACTAAATAGAAAATTGACTAAATACTCTTTGGATTGACAAAGGCAGTCAAACGTAAACACTAAGCAATGTCTAGGGCCAACCCCTTTACCCACCGTCATACTCATATCCTTGAGCAAGGTTTCTCACTCCCCCTTTATCTGGAGAAGCGTAGTAGACATAGAGAATACATTCCTTAGGGTCGTTCTTCTTGTTCCTTGGTGGTTTCCTCAAGAGGTTCTTCTTCCTCTACTCTCTAGTTTGAAACCAAGTGTTTGAGAAAACTAACTCAATAATAAAGGTCTTTCTATTTCCTTTGGTCGCTGATTTATATAGCCCTAAAATGGGTCTCACAGCTCCTTATGTGAAACCCAAACAAAAGATCCCCACACCTCTTGAAAAAACTCTAAGAAATGAAAAAATTTAAACTATCTAGGTTCAATGCTTCTTAGAGGTTTGCCTTCCATATTGCTTGGTATTCAACTTCTTATATAAAAAAAATGAAAGGATGCCTAAACTCATATTACCCTATGTGGGACTTGAGCTATCTCATTCTTTATATAGGAAAAGGAGGTGAGTCATGAACTTATTTTGTTTAATGTTGAACTTAAGGTTTTACCATATTTAAATAATCTATTTTTTAAGTTAATTAATTAAAATTCAATTTAAAACTGAATCTATATTTCTTTCAAAATATTATTTATTTAATTATAAAACAATTAAACCACTTATTAATAATAATTAATAAAATATAATATTTATAATCAATAATAAAATAGAATAAAAATTAAGGTGTTAGAAGATATGATTATAAAATTACATTTATAAAAGTCATTGCTACGAGAAAAGTGTTAAACAAACTAAACTGGTGAGATAAAAGTAATAAAACCACCTCTTCCACTCTTTTCCACACATTCTCTTCAATATGATGAATTTTTTTTTATGAATTCATATATGCACAAAATTGTTATAATTCCAATCATTTGTGATTTTTTCCAAGGCTTTATTTTTTTTATTTTTTAAAGATAATATTTAATCAATATATACATACTCAAAAATCAACCAATAACTTAAAACATTTTTTTTTATTAATTTTCTGCAAATATTTTCGTAATATAATATTAATGTTAATTGAAATTTATCTGAGTCCTATTAAATATGTAAGAGTCTTTATTTTATTCTATATTGTAGGACCCCAAATCTGTCTACCCCAACACTGACTCAACACAAAAAAAAAATGTCGAGTAGGCTGATCGGATTACAGAAATCCAAATTGGGCCCAAAAAGTAAGAAGAGCCGGACCAGCCCATTGATCAAGGAAGCCTAGCTGACTCGGCCTGCCTTGCCGAGAGAAAAGCCCAAGATAGCGGGCACGGGTCAACGGACCAGTTCATGCGAAGGAGGTCCAACATCAGCCATCCACACAAATTCGGCCCAATCTGGCAAGGCGCGCTATGACCAGCCCAAGACCAGATTCGAGAGGCTCCAACTCAGCGTTGGCGGAGCCAACCACGTCAGCAAGACCAAGCAAGGTCTGTCGTCCCAGATGAGGAATGCCACCTCGCAGTTCCTGAGCCATTAGATTCTCCAAAGGACGCGAGGATGAAGCCACATAAGCGAACCCAGGTCCCACACATCAACAAAACTGAGATCCTCGCCAATCACAACAAAGGAACATGCCACGTCAGCCACTATCCGCAAAATGCGCCACAATTTTAGGAAGAACGTGCCACGATTGGGCGCGAGACCCAACGAGCATCAGCTTGGGGATTGCCAAGGCTAACAAACTGAATTAGGAGCCTGAGGTAGCTCCACGTGGCGAGATCAAACGCACCTTCATCACCCTTCTGAAGGCTATAAAAGGTCTCAACGCGAAGAACTCGGGGCCAAGAATTCAAGAGTACAACATATCAAACGAAAGTGCTGAAGAATTGTTGCGCAACTAGCAAGTCAAGGTTGCATAAGGATTTCCGACTACGAGCGAAAAGCGCAGATCAGCTCTCTGGAGACCACGTAAGTCCCTTAGCCTAACTCCAAGCATGCTATAGATAGTGTCCCTTCCTGCCACGATTACACTTCAGATGGCAGGTAGCTAGCTCACCTTAACCTGAACCGTGTCGATTACACTTCAGATGGTAGGCACGTAGCCGACCTTAATCCAAACTAAGTCGATTACACTTTAGATGGCAGGCATGCAGATCGCCTTGGCCTAGGACCGAGTCAGCCACAGTCCCCTGTTCATAACATACTATGCATTCCACTCGGCTAGATACACGTCCAAACCAACCTAGCATACATAGTCATAAAACACCACTTAGCACCGAGACAGGACGCCTAATGGACAGTCCTAGCTCTAAAACAACCTTCGAGGGATGAATGCTCAAGAGAAAGTTCAATCCCTATGTCTCAGACTCTAGTGGACGCCTAGAGGAAAGTCCAACCATACAAAACCAGCATTGCACCCCTATAACCAGGTCCCTAGCCAAGAGGAAGGACGCCTAACGGAAAGTCCGACTTTGTCCCTCATTCCATGCATCCAAAACTACGTGAACTTTGACTCCTCTGCGCTAGGAGAGGTACGTAGGAGCAAGATGCCTACTCTTGTCAAGTTATGCATTCCAAACATTCGAACTCTGTACCAACACATTCCCGTAGTTCCAGTCAGTCAATAACAATAAAGGTAAAGGTTACATTGCATGCATTTCATAGAGTACTACCAGATGGTAGGCGGATGGGGTGATCCCCATGCGTAACTGGCTCCTTACCCAGACTCTACCTTCGCCGACTTGTCTTATCCATCCCTGGACTCCAACGTGCCTTTAAACGTTAATGGCGACTCCAGTCCTAGCCGGATCAGGTTTGATCAATCTCCCTGGATTGGCCGAATAGGTGCTGACTCGTTGAAGCCGACTCTTCCCCGAAGATGGATTTGACTCCCCTTCAAATTTTCAACCAAATCAAATTCTATTCAAAAACAATTTCTCTTTCTAAATTGCCTCGACGCAATTTAGGTCGCTTCATACTGTGGGACCCCAAAACTGTCTAGACCAAGTCTCCTGCACGCCTTCGTAGACCCAACCATGACTCATGTTGAGGAAAGGATCATGTGGTAATGGAATCAGCTCCCACAACCAGGTAACTGCCATGACCATGAGGGAATCATGGGATCATGGGGAGTTACATTTGGCCAGCCTCGGGGCCTATAAAAGGCCTCGAGACGAAGAGCACGGGGTCGAAAATTGAAGAGAGAAAGGAGAGGCTAGTGAGACAATTGACGAGAGAGAACCCGCGAGAGATAAAGGAGAAAGCTGACGATCGCACGAAGGAGACCAGGCAGGAACCCCAAGGTTAGATCAAAGGAGAAGCGAAAGTACTAGACGAAAGGACGAAGATGCTTGACTCCTTTGGATACCAGGTTAGTACCGCGCATTTATAAACATTCTCCTAGGTTAAAATCCCCTTTTTGAGTAAAACCGAGACCAAATCTCACATACTCTCCCCTGACTCGGCCCAATGGCCGAGGCGACACACCCCTGTTGTGAGCCTTGAACCTATCTCGTCCTTCACCAACTAAAACCATCTCAGCACACTCGCCGAGACGAAACAGTCTCACCCCCACCAATGCTCTTCGCACTAAGGCCGACTCCATCTTGGCTCCACGTGGTGAGTCATCCTCCTGAAATTGTCCTTCCCCAATGTCGAGTTCATCTCGGCCTTAATAAGGTTTAGCTGATACAAGTCAGCTTCACCCTTCCATGAGCCCAAGAACTAGCCAGAACTACGTGGACTTTGATTCCTCTAAAGCCGAGGTACGTAGGCACAGTAGGCATACTCCTATCAAGTTATAAAATTCAAAAAAAACCAAAAACACTCTGCCTTTACCCTTGCTACTCCACGAGCCTAATAACACCTAAGCATAAGCATCCTTTTCTCTTCCTTTGTAACTAGTCGAGGGTAACAATCAGGTAATAGACGTGTTGGGGCACCCTATGGTCCCTTCGCGTAACCAACTCCCAAATCCATAACTCTGATCATAGACCAGACTTTTACATCAGGCTTCCTAGCATTCCTCGAACCAAAACGCCGATGGTGACTCCCAACGGTCGAGTCAGTTTCGGCCCATTTTGGCTCATCTCACGCTGCATCACAATTTAGGTTGTGACAGATGGCGACTCCACTGGGGAGTTTATTTATTGAGAGTTGAGCCCTGTTAGGTTAGTTGCATAAGGAAGTCTGATGCATGTGCTTTAATTTGTGTACTTCTTTTATATATTGCCTATGACAATGTTACCATGACAATACTATGGCTGGGGCACCTGTTGGGGAAGATTGTTTTAGTCTGTGATTGTGAATGTATCCATGAGAGGGGTCCTATTCCTAGGCTTGTGTGTTAAGGAGTGAGGAACGTGTAGTGGTACCCATACTAGAGGTTTTCTCTGTACTGGTCATTGATGAGTCATAAAATACACATCTTAGTGGACCTAGGAAGAGTGTCATTAAGAAACTCATGCACTTAAAGGATGATTGTTAGCTAAGATTTAGACTAAGGGCCTAGAATCCAAGAAAAGCACAATTTATGTTAATTCAAGGCATTAAGCTAACTATTCATTGCAGGTCCAACTAATCTCGCAGCCACCACTGGAGGCCCAAGCCGAGAGCATCTCGGTCAGACCAAGACTCAGCCCATGCAAGCAAATAGCCCAATAGGAGCTAGTTCCAATGGCACTCCACGTCAGCCATCCATTCAGAAGCCACCTCGGTTCCAGCTCAGCGCCACATCACTGCCTAGAGTAGCTTGCAACGCAAGTTATAGCAAGGGTAGAATAGGGATTCCACTTGTAATTCTGTTAAAGTAGTTAGCTTCGTGCCTTGTATATATAAGCGCAACTCTGAACGATTAGGGGTCTTTGGCTTTCATAAATTTTTCCCGCTTTCCATTATCTCCATTCTCTCGTTTTCCTCTCCTACACTCACGGCGGTGCACGGTGCTGTCAATGGCGTTCTCTCGATCGAAGAACGCAGGCTAGAACTGAGAAGCCGAAGGTTGCTGGAAGTGACCGATTGGAATACCAACGCACTCTAGAGAATCTGATCCTCTGCACTCTAGCTACTCAAGGTGGACCATCGCCGTCGGTCACGGCGATCGTCGTGAATGGTGGAACTACCGAAGCCAGAGCCCTGTGTTTGTATTCTGTTCTACTGATCAATTCTATTTTGAGTTTCGCATCTCCATTCCTGTTCTCTACTCTAATTCATAATTTGATCTGCGATTGCAATTGAATTGTGAACGATGTTGGATTAAGCCGATTGGAATTGGTCTAACTAATTCAGTAGGTAACCATTTAATGATTGTTAATTGAGAATCTAAAATCAGTTGAACCTAATCTCTGCCAACTAATGAGGTAGCGATTGCATAATTCGTCGGTATGGTTAGGGTCGAACCTTTGGTGATTGCCATAAGAACACTAAAGACTGATATGGATGGGGAATTGACGTGTGGACATTGAACTGGACTTGGACTGATGGTAACGAACATGAACACAGTTATATTACATTAATAATAGTAATCGTAAACCAGTAGCCCTAGTATATGTTTACCGCGTTTGTAGTCTTAGTTTATTTTCTGCTTATTCGTATTTCAAACCCCCTATTTACTGCTTTCTAAGTCTGAGACAAAGATAGTCCATCTCTGTAGCGTTTGTCCGCACTCAGCCGAGACCAAGCCAGATTGTCTCTGCCGAGATCATCTCGGCCCTGTCTATGTCGAGAGCGACTCGGTCAACGCCGAGGAGAGTCAGTACTTTACACTTAGATTTTGCTTTCGTTTACTCCACACTGAAACACACTTAGAACACACTGTGTCCTTGAGAAGAATGACCTAGAGTTGACTATACTATAGTTAGCTTTAGTTATTTGATAAGCGCGTTAAAACGACTAAAAATGAGCAATCATTAGTGATCACGATAGTTCCACCTAGGGTTGACCGCCTTAAGGGACGACCACATTCTAGGACTCTATCCTGTCTATGGTAGTGTTCCTTAGGAGGTCCATAAACCCAGGAGCCTAATAGTGAGGAAACTTAGAAACCTAGTGGTGAGAACCCTGGGAAACCCTTTACCAAACCGATTGGGTAGGGCATCGGCCGAGTTGGAATCGACCAGCAAATCTCAGTTGGAATCGGCCAGTAAATCCGAGACAGAGTCGGGCATGGAAACGGCCAAAACCGCACCCTACCTTCCTTACCAGACATCATATTAACCCCGCATCTATACACACATAGAAATAAAAGTCTCATGCATTGCATTCACAACCCCACCCTACCTATCAAGAATTACATTAGTATACAAAAACCCAAAAAACAAGTACATGCATCATATCATATTAAACTAATCATGGAAATTTCAGAAGATGGAAACAGAAAATCAGTATCAGGTTAAGCAGTGGTGCACAATTCAGGCTAAAATCCCAGATCTTCAATCTCTCCATTACTAGGGTAGTTGTTTAAGAGGGCAGTGGCATAGAGCCTTTGAAAGGAAGCATGGCAACCTCCTGCGTATCCTTGAAGTTGAGGTGTAGTCGGCAGCACTAGAAGCCTTGGTCCAGTACTATGATCCGCCCGCGCGATGCTTCACCTTCAGATATTTTCAAATGGCCCCCACCTTAGAAGAGTATGAGCGCCTATTGGGACTACCTTTGGCGGAATCCCCACATCACTTCCACCAACGACAGCCCCCTTCATGGGCTACGGTAGCTAAGTGATGAGTCGTATTTTATACACCTTACAAGATCCTAAGATGAGTGTTTTAGAGATCATTCGGTGCCTAAGAATTGAGTATTAGCTAAGATTCATATTATGAACCTAAAAATAGAAAAAATATAAATCTGTGCTAATTCGAGGATCTTAGCTAATAAAAGACTTGTTCTTCTTTTCTTGCAGACTCAGCCGAGATGATCTCAACCATCATAAGAGGTCTAACCGAGACGATCTCGGCCCATCACAAGAAGACTCAGCCGAGATGAAGTCGTCCCGGCCAGATCGACTCCACCTCGGCCAGGCCAGGCTTCTCGGTCTAGCCGACTCCTTCTCGGACAACCGACTCAGCAGTCCAGCATCCCAATAAGGAGCGGCCTAAAGGTGTATCCACCTCAGCTCCAGCTCAGCTGCCATGTCACTCTTGGAGAAGCTTGCAGCACAAGTTACACAAGGGTAGAATAGGCAATTCAGTTGTAATTCTATTAGGAATCGTTAGGAGTAGCAGGTCACAACTTTTGTATATATAGGAGGAGCTATGCACTTTTTAAGGGCCCTTGGAATTCATATTTTCCCGCTTTCATTGTTTCCATTCTCTCGCTCTCATCTTCTACGCTCACGGTGGTACACGGTGCTATCATTGGCGTTTCTCTTGATTGAGGAAGTGCAGGTTAGGAACTGAGAAGCCGAAGGTTGCTAGAGGGGACCGATTGGATTACCAATGCACTCTAGTGGACTTGATCCTTAGTGTCCTAGCTAGCGGTGGTGAACCATCATCGTCGACCATGGCAATCATCGTGGAAGATGGAATCATCGAATCCAGGCCTTGTGTTTGTATTTCGTTTCCAATAATATAAGTATTTTCTGATTTCTGATCTCTGTTGCATTCCTAAACCCTAATTCACTGCTACGTCGCGATTGCACAAAGTAATGTGAACGATGTTAAGCTAAGCCGATCGGAACTGGTTTAACTAATTCAGTAGGTAATCAACTAGAGCACCTAATTGGGAACCTAAAATCAACTCTGGACTTAATCCCTGCCAATTGATGAGGTAGCGTTTGCGTAAATCCTTGGTATGGCAATGGACGAATGTTTGGCGATCGTCATAAGAACATTAAAGGTTTATGAGGACTATGGATTGAGTGAATGAACCAGAAGGACTTTGGTTATTGGACCAAAACATGAACACAGTAGTAGTAGTAGCAGTAGCAGTAGAGTAGTTAGTTTAGTTGCATTCGCATCTTAGCTTAATTGCATTTTACCTTACTCGCACTCTAAATCCCCTTGTTTCTTGCTTTTCAGTCTGAGATAGAGTTAGTCTGACTCTGTAGCGTCCGTTTGCACTTAGCCGAGATCGTGTCGGATAAGGCTTGCCGAGTCCATATCGGACCAATCTCTGCCGAGAGCGAGTTAGCACTCTACACTCAAGAGTTTTAGTTTTACTTCAATTTTCACATAAAATCACAATTGAGCACATTGTGTCCTTGAGAAAATTCGACCTAAGGTTGACTATGCTACAGTTAGCTTTAGTTTATTTGATAAATGGAATACAACTAAAAACGCTCTTATCACTAAGCTGTTAAAGATACCCGAGTCAGAAATGGAAAAAGAGAGAAGGAATTGAAACGACTTAGAAAGAATCCACAGGATCTACTTAGAGGAGAGACTACTTTGGCTCCAGGAGGAAGGGGATTGGTCAGCAGTCATCGATGTTTACGAACTATTACTTTATGGGATATTACTATTCCTTCACTTGGAGAGTTACATAGACCTCGTGGCTATAGAAGTATTTATAGCCAAAAGGGATAGAGGAGAAAATCCCACCATGGTTATCTTAGCCAATACCTACTACACCCTTAACTATTGCTGCGAGAAGAAGGAGGGAAGTCTTAGATGTTGCACCTACTTATTATATTTATGGTTGGCGACCCATTTATTCCACAGCCAGAGAAAAACTACATGTCCAGTGGAGGACTTCAAGTGGAGTTGGATCAGAACTATGTCAAAGGAGCGTTGGGTCAGACAATTGAGTGAGGTTTTCGAAAGAGCAATACGATGGTACCCCCCGTGGAACGAGCGAGAATAGATGATCGTTAGATGTGGGGGATATCCAAACGTCCCACTCTTAGGAACCCAATGTGCCATCAACTATAATCCTAAGTTGACATCACGGCAGGCTGATACCCCGTGATCAGGGCTCCCCCGGAAGAAGTCATGACGCCTTTTATGCTACACGGTTCAGAAGCCCATAGAGGAGAGCATCACAGAAAAATCTGACATGCTTGGAATAACGTTGTAATGAGAGGAGCTGCATGGAGAACCAGGAGTTGCGCAGTTTCCCCAAGCTACAAAGCATGGCTTGAGAGTCGAACCAAACTGGTGGGGCTACCTGGGAGCAAGATTCAATACCCAGACCAAGAAGCTCAAGTCTATGAATTCCAAGAAACACTCAAGATAGTGGAGCTTAAGGACGCCCTAGAACAAATGAAGACTGAATAGGGGGTCCTAAAGAGGAGACTTGAAACAGCCTTGGAGGAGGTCCGCCTGGAGAGACAATTAAAAATGAGACCAATAAAAGGGCTCGAGCTGAAAGGGAAACTCGCCTAAAGGTAGGCAATTGCCTGAGAGCAGCATATGAGGAAATGTATTCCAGAAGAACAGAACGTGATCAGATAGCTGCCGAAAAGGATCAGTCAAAGGAAACTCTACTAGGCATTAAGGCGAGAGAGGCAGAGCAGGAAAAGAAATTCCATCGTCTACAAGAAAGAATGCACTTGCTAGAGGAGGAATTGGCAAGGACCAAACACTCTAAAGAGTACTTAGAGGACCAAAGACAAAACAGCTTGTTCGAATTAGTCAAAGCACAGGGAGAGGTAGATAAAGCAGAATTGCAGGCCTAGGCAACCATCCGAGAATTGAAGGGGGACCTAAAAAGTTGGAAACGGAGGTGTCAGGAAATGGCTGATGATGCTGTAGAGCAGGCGTGGGCCGCTACGGTGGAAACCCCATTTTGGAAAGACTGGCACATTAATCTGGCATGGTTGGCAAACCAATCATTAATGGACATCCCCAGAATTCTTCGCACCGCGGAAGGCATGGTTGACCCCACAAAGACGCCAAGGGAAATATCACATTTTTAGAGCTATGTAGGGGGTTGTATGACAACCTGAAAAGAATGTCCACACCACCCTAAAAAGGGGAACGATTATGCACTATTCCATGTCCAAGCACTGCTTGATTAGTTTAATGAAACTCTTTTCTTTCCTCTTCTTGAAATATTCTATGATTAAAACAACTAAGCATGCATCATTCATCCCATTTCTTTTTTACATCCTGCTTCGGATAAAGTAAAAAAAAGAAAATAAAGGTGATACCAAACAATGCCAGGAAAGAGAAAATGACTACGCCTCGCCACCGGTACCACTCCCGATCCAAGACCAGAGACATGGAACAGGCAATCAAGGACCTCGAGCAACAAAACCTGGAACTAAGAACAAAGATAGGACAAATGAAGGAGCAGATTAACAAAATGTTCAAGCTCCTCACCCAAAACGCAGCCCTGAACGCCACTGTGGCTGCCCAAGGAGCAACCCTGAACACATTTGCAATCACCCAGGGGACCCCTACCTATCCTCCAGGGTCCACCCTTACGAAATGTCTGCCAGCTGAAACGTCAATACCGAGGAACAACCAATTGTTGAAGGACACGAGTAGGCAGACGTAAACAGCTCAGGGGCAAGGGTTACGCAAGGGTCAGGAGTGCTACCCCCTCCAATATATGTAATGGGTCCACACGCGCAAGTTACTAGGGCCCCTCACCTAATTGATCCTAATAGGCAGATGGGACCTACCCTCGGGACCCAAGGAGCTATCCTCTTGGGAGAAGAAATGCTAAATCCCCTTTAAGAGCGTGTGCGAATCATCGAAGGCACTGACAGCCACGGCTTGGATGCCGCCAATCTCTACTTGGTGCCCGACATAGTACTTCCTACGGACTTCAAAGCACCCAAGTTTGAAAAGTATAAAGGAAGTTTCTGCCCTCGTGTGCACCTAGCCATGTACTGCAGGAAGATGACATCCTACATCTACCAGGACAAGATTCTGGTGCACTACTTCCAGGACAGCTTGACGGGAGCTGCCTTGAGTTGGTACGTCAACTTGGAGAAGGGGCGAGTGAAGACATGGAAAGACCTTGCTGAAGCCTTTGTCTATCAGTACAAGTACAACGAAGACATGGCGCCTAATCGCTCTCGGCTCCAAAATCTATCAAAAACAGAGTCCGAGGGGTTCAAGGACTACGCTCAACGGTGGCGTGAGTTGGCTGCCCAGGTCCAACCGCCACTAATCGAAAAGGAGATGGTGACCATGTTCATAGACACACTCCCATCCCCCTTTTATGACAAGGTGGTGCCATGACCAGGAATTGTTGTTCATCACCTAGGTAGGCGTACTTCAGATGGTTCGACAATGGCTTCAACTCAGTGGGTAGTCCTGGTGGCGAGACCTCTCCTATTGGTCTGGAAACTGTTTGGTCGACTTGGTTGGAGTCGGGTAACTGAGTTGCCGACATGATTCCGGCATCTGATTACTCCTTGTGCTGATTGGCCGACTCTGTTTCGGCTTTGATTCCGGCTTGCTTCTAGTCCTTTTTGGCCTCATTGGTGTCGGCTTCCGTGACCGATGTGCTTTCAGTCTTCGTCCAGTCTTGGCTTATGTTGGCCGACTCGTTCTCAACAAAAGTGTTTGCTATTTGTGCTGGTTGTTGTTTCGTGGTCCGAGCGACTAGGACTCCTGCATGTTCAAACACTCTACTTTTTAATTCTTGCGATCTTGGTCAAATGAATCGATGCTTTTAGAGTCGTGCTCCAAGTGTGCAAAGGCGGTGGTAACTTTTGCATCATGCACTCCCCAAGATTCATCATAGTCGGATTCCTCAGATACAGATCCGAGGCAATCGAGTACATCGGTGTTCCCAGCAACCTAGAAGGATTCGGTACTGCCAGTGTCCGCTTGCATGTATTCCTTGACGAGTTCATCGATCAAGTCAATGCCAAAGAGGGAGGTGTCCTCCACATGGTGCTTCATGGCTTCGAAAATGTTGAACTGCACCAGAGTGTCACCAAACTCCATTGAGAGTGTCCCGGCATGCACATCAATCTTGTTCTTGGTGGTCATTAGGAATGGTCGTCCTAGGATCAAGGTAGACCCTTTCCCTGGTGTCTCGTCCTCCATATCTAGCACGTAGAAGTCGGCTAGGAAAATTAGTTCATCAACTTGGACCAGGACATCTTCAAGAACACCTAAGGGCTGGACGATGCTTCTGTTTGCCAACTGTATGGTCATCCCGGTGGGTTCCAGGTCTCCGCAATTCAAGGACTTGTAAATTGACGTCGGCATGACGTTTATTAAAGCTCCTAAGTCCAGCATGGCATCGATAAAGGTACAGTCGCCAATGGTGCATGGGACCGAAAAGATTCTGGGGTCTCGGCATTTCTTTGGCAAGGCTTGTCTCGTGCCGGCAGTGAGGTTGTCATTTCTGGTTAGTACCGACACTATCCCTCCTAGTTCCACTCCTCCTTTCATCTTCTTCCTCTTGTGCACACACAACTCCTTAAGGAATTTTGCGTACTTGGGTATTTGCTTTATGGCATCCAAGAGGGGAATATTGATCTCTACCTTCCGGAACATCTTCAATAGCTCTTCATCAGATTCAGGCTTCCTTGCTGAGAGTGTCCTACTTGGAAAAGGGACTGGGACGGGACTAGCCTGCCGTGATAGTTGTGAGTTGGTGTCCGAATTTGACTCGGTGCTGGCGGATCTCGGTTTCTGCTGCAGTGCTGCTTGTAATTCCTTACCACTTCTCAATGATACTACGCTCGCATTCCCTCTCGAATTTGCGAGGGGAGATTTCCGGATTCGGCTGACTGTAACTGAGTTATAGAGTTGGCTAGTTGGCCCACTTGCGTCTTGAGATCTTGGATAGTGGCGTTCATATTTTGTTGGAATTGCAAGTTACTAGAGCTTATGGTCTGTTGGAACTCCAGGTTGCTTGCTACTATCTGCTTCACCAAATCCTCCAAGGAAGATGAATTACCTGGTGGTGGTGTCTTTTGTTGTTGTTGTTGGAACGGGGGCATCTGGTGTCTTAGATTCGACTGTTGATAGCTGCCTTGACTTTGTGGCATGCTTCGATTTGAACTGAATCCTTGAGCTGCATACGGCCCTTGGTATGGTGGCCGTTCGTATTGTTGGCCTTCAAATAGCTGGGTTGCATACGACTGCTTCCCGTACTAGTAACCACTTATTGCTCCAACACTTTCGGGATGATCCGGCTCGGTTTCTTGCAATGTGGGGCACATGTCAGTAGGGTGCTCCACTAAAGTACATATACCACATGCTTTTACTATTGCGTTGGGTTGGTGTTGGGCGATGGCAAGTTGTATCACTAGTGATGTCAGCTTGGTCAACTGATTTTCCAATCTTGGATTGTCAATCGTACTGATTTCATTCACCATTTTGGGTGCTATGATTCCTCTGGTCCTAAACTGTTGCGTGTTGCTGGCCATGTTCGAGATCAAATGTCATGCTGCTACCGGCGTCTTATCCATCAATGCTCTTCCACTTGCAGCATCAATCATACTTCGGTCCATCATCATCAAACCTTCATAGAAATATTGAATCAGTAACTGCTCACTGATCTGGTGATGTGGACATGTGGCACAAAGCTTGTTGAACCTCTCCCAGTATTCATGCAGTGTCTCGCTGGAGTGTTGCCTGATCCCACAAATCTCCTTCCTTATTGTCGTTGTTCTGGACGCTAGGAAGAATTTCTCCAGGAACATGCGCTTCATATCCCCCAGGTATTGAAGAGAACCGGCTGTAGATACAGCCAATCTTTTGCAGCTCCATCCAAAGAGAATGGGAACGCTTTCATTTTAACGTGGTCTTCTGGTATCCCTTGCGGCCTCATCGTGGAACAAACCACATGGAACTCCTTTAAGTGCTTGTGAGGATCTTCACCTGCAAGACCATGAAACTTAGGTAACAAATAAATTAGACTGGACTTTAATTCGTAACTTTGAGCTGGCTCTAATGGTGGGCATTGAATACACCATGGTTGATACACCACGTCTGGTGTGGCCAACTCCTTCAGAGTTCTATCATTGTTCTCCATTGATCCTGCCTCTTGGTGCTCAAAAGAAATAGATTCGTCAGTAGTAAAATTACTATTCTCAGAATTCCAAATAGAATTAGGACTACTGCTATCAAGTGTTATAGTATGACTAGTTTTCCTTAAACGATGCAAAGTTTTTTCTATCTCAGGATCAAAAGCATACAATGATTCATAACTACTTCTAGTCATACATCATTAGTTTATGCAAGAGAAGTAAAGTACAAAACAAAATGCAGAATATAATGCAGAAAAATAAAATGTAGCAAAGATAAGGTGCAGTAAAAGAACAGACTCGGTATACCCAGACGACTTAGACAAAAGATAGACTTTATAATTCAAAAACAAAAGCAGCATTCCATAGACTCGGGATTCGGCTTAACTCAGTTTTGACACACAAAGACACAAAAGAACTTGTGTCCTCGGCAACGGCGCCAATTTGATAAGCGGGTTTTTAGTCGTCTTACACGCATCAAATAAAACTAAAGCTAACTATAGTATAGCTAACCCTAGGTCGATTCTCTCAAGGACACAGTGTGTTAAATTGTGACTAAGTGTAAAAATTAGAGTTTTGCAGAAACGCTAAGTGTTGTGAAATGCCGACTTGACCTCGGCGACACTAAGGCCGACCCACTCTCGGCAATCCGGTCTCGGCTAATGATGAGTCATAAAATGAACATTTTAAGTGGACCTAAGAAGAGTTCCATTGAGCAACTCATGAACTTAAAAGATGACTGTTAGCTAAGATCCAGATTAAGGGCCTAGAATTACAGAAAAACACAATCTGTGCTAATTCAAGACATTAAGCTAACTATTCCTTCATTGTAGGTCCAGCAAAGCTCAGCCCGCTACTGGAAGCCCAGGTCGCGAGCCTGTCAGCCAGGTTGAAGACTCGGCCCATACAGCCAAAAGCACAATCAGGAAGCTTGGCCTAGGTGGCGCTCCACGTCAGCAACACAAAGCCACCTCGGCGCCAGCTCAAGCACCACATCATCTCCTAGAGTAGCTTGCAACGCAAGTCACAGCAAGGGTAGAATAGGAATTCTACTTGTAATTCTGTTAAGTCAGTTAGCTGTATAAATAGGCAGAACTCTGAACGATTAAGGGTCTTTGGCATTTATATTTTCCCCGCGTCCATTATCTACATTCTCTCTCGCTTTTCATCTCCTCCGCTCACAGTGGTGCATGGTGCTTTTAATGGTATTTCTCTCGATTGAGGAAATGCAGGCTAGGAACTGAGAAGCCGAAGGTTACCAGAGGAGACCGATTGGAGCACCAATGCACTCCGGTGGACCTAATCCTCGGCGTCCTAGCTAGAAGAGGTGGATCATCACCGTCGTCCATGGCGATCGTCGTGGAAGATGGAATCACCGAATCCATACCCTATGTTTGTATTTCGATTTCAGTAATATAAGTGTTTTCTGTATCCTGATCTCCATTGCATTCCTAAACTTAGTTCAATTACTACGTTGCGATTGGACATAGTAGCGGAACAATGTTAAACTAAGCCGATTGGAACTAGTTTAGCTAATTCAGTAGATAATCACTTAACGATTGTTAATTGGAGATCTAAAATCAGCTTGAACTTAATCCCTGCCAACTGATGAGATAGCGATTGTGTAAATCCTCGGTATGGCAAGGGACGGACCTGTGGCAATTGCCATAAGAACACTGGAGGCTGATATGGACTGTAACTAGAGTGATTGAACCAGAAAAACCTTGATTATTGGAACTAAACATGAACACAGTAATAGTAGTAGCATTAGGAGTAGCGTGATTGCATTTGCATCGTAGTTAATTTCTGTTTTGCATGGTAGTTGATTTCTGTTTGATTTCGATTGTATTCCAACCCCCCTCATTTACTGTTTTCGAGTCTGAGACAGAGATAGTCCGTCTCTGTAGCGTCCATCTGCACTCAGCCGAGACCAAGCCGGATTATCTCTGCCGAGATCATCTCGGCTCAATCTCTGCCGAGAGCAACTCGGTCAATGCCGAGGTGAGTCAGCACTCTACACTTAGATTTTACTCCTGTTTACTCCACATTGAAACACATTTAGAACGCACTGTGTCCTTGAGAAGAATGACCTAGGGTTGACTATACTATAGTTAACTTTAGTTATTTGATAGGTGTTTAAGACGACTTAAAAGAATTCATTATCAAATTGGCACCGTTGCCGGGGACACAAGTTCCTTTGTGTTTTCGTGTGCCAAGTAAACCGAGTCAAATCCGAGTCTGTAGAGTTTTTTTTTAGCGTCTGTTGAGTCTATATTTGTTCAATAAATCTCTATGTGAATTCACTGTTAAAACAAAAATATATATGTATAGATATATTGGAAACAATTAACTCTGCATTACATATTAACTACATTCATTTCCTTACCTATTTTGTTCTTGGTAGAATTAATTGTTGCTTTAGTTACTTTAATTTTGCATGATGCATGACTAGGAGTAGCACTGACCCATTGTATACATTTGATCCAGAGATAGAGCTAACTTTACGTAGATTACGGAAAATCAGAAATACCACAGTAAATATTAGTAGTAGTGTAGATCCTGTCATTAACTCTGACCAATCTTGTACTAACCATTCTGTTGCTAGTATTAACATTTTTTCAGAGCCAAGGCAGATGGAGAACCACGACAGGACGTTGAAAGAGCTAGCCACTTCAGATGTGGTGTATCAACCATGGTGTATCCAATATCCACAATTAGAGCCGGCTCAGACCTATGAACTAAAGTCTGGTCTAATACATTTGTTGCCCAAATTTCATGGTCTTGCAGGAGAAGACCCACACAAGCATCTCAAAGAATTCCACGTGGTTTGTTCCAGGATGAGGCCGCAGGGGATTCCAGAAGACTACATCAAGATGAAGGCGTTCCCATTCTCCCTGGATGGAGCCGCAAAGGACTGGCTATATCTGCAGCCAGCACTCTTCAACACCTGGGGAGATATGAAATGTACCTTCCTGGAAAATTTTTTCCCAACTTCTAGGACTACGACCATCAGGAAAGAAATTTGTGGAATAAGGCAGCACACTGGAGAAACTTTGCATGAGTACTGGGAGCGTTTCAACAAGCTCTGTGCCACCTGTCCTCACCATCAGATCAGCGAGCAACTACTGATCCAATACTTTTACGAAGGACTGTCAATGATGGATAGGAGCATGATTGATGCCGCCAATGGAGGAGCGTTAATGGACAAAACACCAGTAGCAGCAAGGCATCTGATCTCGAACATGGCGAGCAACACTCAACAATTTGGGATCAGAGGGCCGAATCCGTCTCGGCCAGTGAATGAAATCGGTGCAGCCTCCAACCAAAGGCTGGAGAACCAGCTAACCGAGTTAACATCCTTGGTGAGACAATTGGCTGTAAGTCAACATCATCCAGCCATGGTAGCAAAGATCTGTGGCATTGGTACCTCAGTGGAGCACCCCACCGATTTGTGCCCCACCTTACAAGAAACCAAGTCGGGCCAAACAGAAAGTGTTGGAGCCGTAGGAGGATTCCAGTACGAGAAGCAACCATACCAGAACCGGCAATTCGATAACCAACCATATGGGAAACAACCATTCCGGCCAAGCCCACAACAAGGACCATATGCAGCTCAAAGAGCCGGATCCATGCCGAATGCACCCTATGGAACAGCTGGTTACCAGCAGCCGAGTCCGCAATACACAGCACCATCCTTCCCACCACAGCAACAGAGAACTCCTACTCAAGGCAACTCACCATCACTAGAAGACTTAATGAAGCAGCTGGCAACAAGTACTTTGGAATTTCAACAATCAGTAAGTTCCAGCAATCTATAATTCCAACAAAACATGACCGCCACCATCCAGGATCTCAAGATGCAAATAGGACAGCTAGCAAATACTGTGAGTGAGTTACAGTCAGCCGGCTCAAGCAGCCTTCCCTCTCAATCCATTCCGAATCCGAGAGGGAATGCTAATGCAGTGACACTGAGAAGCGGCAAGGAACTACCTCAGCCTGCACAACATCAGGTGTCGTAGCCAGCTGAAGCCGACTCCGAAGCAGTAGCCGACTCACAGTCTCATCCACAGACAATTGTCCCATTGCCGTTTCCATCCCGAACCGTCTCGGCAAGGAAACCAGATTCTGATGACGAACTGTTGAAGATGTTCCGGAAGGTGGAAATCAACATTCCACTTCTCGATGCAATCAAGCAAATCCCGAAATACGCAAAATTCCTCAAGGAATTATGCGTACACAAAAGAAGGAAGATGAAGGGGAGTCGAGAACTTGGAGGCGTTGTGTCAAGCTTAACGAAGAATAACCCCACTGCAGGAATCTTATAGGTCTTGCCAAAGAAGTGCCGAGACCCCGATATCTTCTCGGTCCCATGCACTATTGGTGATTGTACATTTGTTGATGCTATGTTGGACCTAGGAGCGTCAATCAACGTCATGCCAACATCAACTTACAGGTCCCTTAATTTTGGAGATCTGGAACCCATAGGGATGACCATCCAGCTCGCTATCAGGAGTATCATGCAACCCCTAGGAGTTCTCGAAGATGTCCTCGTCCAAGTGAACGAGCTAATATTTCTAGCTGACTTTTATGTGCTTGACATGGAGGACGAGCCATCAGGTAAAGGATCAACCTTGATACTGGGGAGACCACTTCTAATGACAGCAAGGACGAAGTTTGACGTGCATGCTGGAACACTCTCAATAGAATTCGGTGATACGTTGGTGCAGTTCAACATCTTTGAAGCCATGAAACACCCTACCGAAGACCATTCTCTCTTTGGCATAGATATAATGGAAGAACTAGTTGAAGAGTACTTCCAACTAGACAGCTGCAGTGAAAAAGTGGAAGATTGCGCTGAACTCTTTGAATCAATTAGCTGTTTAAAGACCGACAATGATAGGTACAAGAGCTCCCACACTCTGAGGATGATCATAGCGACATCAGCGACTTGATATTTGAAAGAGAATTGACAGAGTTAATAAATCAAGTCTACTACCATAAGACCTTAAAAAGCACGAACAATGCAGAGGTAAAAGTTGCCGAGATTAAAAAGCCTCTACTTGCACAGCTGGCAACCATATTCACGGTCGAAATGAAGTCGGCCAAAGAAGGCCGAGTCAACGCAAGGTTAAAAGTCAACTCGGCCAAAGAGTCAAGCATGAAGGCCGACACGTTTGCCGAAACCATCTCGGCCAATAAAGATCAGACTCAACCCGAAAAGTTCACTGTTCCACCCAGATCCGAGACCAAAGCTGGACAAGAAGTCAAAGCCGACCTCAATCCAACAAGAACCGAAACCATCCTGCCGAGTCAGCCGAAGCAGCACAAGGCCGAGATCATGTCGGTAATCTTGATGCCGACTCGAGAACAAGCCGGCCAGACGGATCCAAGACCTATAATTGCAGAATCTCCACCTCTACCACCCATGGAGCTGAAACCATTGCCAAATCATCTGAAATACGCTTATTTGGACAGTGAACAGCAGCTCCCAGTCATTATCGCCAACAATCTCCTCCTGGAGCAAGAAGAGAAGCTGCTGGAAGTCCTAAGGCAGCACAAAAAAGTAATTGGGTGGAAACTCCCTGACCTTCCAAGCATAAACCCCTCCATCTGCATGCATAGAATATTAATGGAGGAGGACATCAAGCCCATAAGGCAACAGCAACGAAGGCTGAATCCGACACTCTTGGACGTAGTCAAGAAAGAAGTCACAAGGCTACTTGCTGCAGGCATCATCTATCCCATCTCGGATAGCCAGTGGGTGAGTCCTGTGCAAGTAGTACCAAAACAATCCGGGATGACTATCATGAAGAACCAACACGACGAGTTGGTACCTATGAGGATTCAAAACAGCTAGCGGGTGTGCATCGATTACAGAAGACTAAATCAGGCAACCCGCAAGGATCACTTCCCCTTGCCTTTTATTGACCAAATGTTGGAGAAAATAGTAGGGAAATCCCATTACTGTTTTCTGGATGGATTCTCGGGATACATGCAAATACACATAGCACCTGAAGATCAGCATAAGACCACTTTCACATGCCCCTTTGGCACATTTGCATACACCCGAATGCCATTCGGCCTGTGCAATGCTCCGAGCACATTTCAACGTTGCATGATGAGCATCTTCTTAGACCTGCTACAGGATTGCATGGAAGTGTTTATGGATGACTTCACGGTGTATGCCGATTCCTTTGAAGCATGCCTGAACAATCTATCCAGGGTGCTAAAGAGATGTACTGACACGAACCTGGTTCTTAATTTCGAAAAGTGTCATTTCATGGTGACCGAGGGAATAGGGTTGGGACATCTGGTCTCAAACAGAGGCATCGAAGTGGACAAGGCGAAAATAGACATTATCACATCCCTTCCTAACCCTACTTCTGTACGAGAAGTTCGCTCATTCCTAGGACATGCAGGTTTTTATAGAAGATTCATCAAGGACTTCACCAAATTGGCTCTGCCTCTGTCCAAGCTGCTATAGAAAGATGTAGATTTCAACTTTGACCAGCCCTGCATTGAGGCATTTCAGAAGCTGAAGAACAAGCTTACATCCGCACCTATCCTGCAAGCACCAAGCTGGGACCTGCCGTTTGAATTAATGTGCGATGCATCCAATTCAGCATTGGGAGCTGTTCTCGGCCAGAGAGCTGAAGTTGGCCAACCAATCCATGTCATTGCGTATGCGTCCAGAACTATGGATTCGGCCCAGCAATTGAGAAGGAACTTTTGGCAATTGTATTTTCCTTGGATAAGTTTCGTTCCTACCTTCTCGGTTCCAAAATAGTCGTGTTCTCTGATCACGCTGCTCTAAGGTACTTGCTGAAGAAACCGGATGCCAAGCCGAGACTGATCCGGTGGATGCTTCTTCTCCAAGAATTCAACTTAGAAATTAGAGATAAGAAGGGTGCCAAAAACTCTGTAACAGATCACTTAAGCAGGATTGGAAGAGAAAGCGAACAATTGCCTATCCGAGATGATTTCCTTGACGAGCAACTCCTGCACATCAATTCGGCCACACCATGGTTTGCCGACATCTACAACTTCGTGGCAACATCTCAATTTCCACCTGAGGCATCTCGGACCTACAAGGAGAAGATCAAAAGTGATGCCAAATACTATGTATGGGATGACCCCTACCTATGGAGACTATGCAGTGATAAGATTATCCGCAGGTGCATTCCTGACACCGAGATCAATTTGGTCCTCCAATTCTGCTATTCAGCCCCTGGAGGAGGGCATTACGGATCATCTCGGACTGTTAGGAAAGTGCTGGACTGTGGCCTTTACTGGCCATCTATCTTCAGAGATGCTCATCAATTCGTCTCCACCTGCGAAAAATGCCAGAAAGCAGGGATGGCCTTGAACCAAAGATATGAAATGCCCCAACAACCTATCCTGTTCTACGAAGTATTTGATGTCTGGGGTATAGATTTTATGGGGCCATTCCCAGTCTCTAATGGCTATTCATACATCCTGCTTGTCGTTGACTACGTATCAAGATGGGTAGAAGCCATCCCCACCAGAACCAATGATGCCAAGGTTGTAGTGGACTTTCTTAAGTCCAATATTTTATGCAGGTTTGGTGTACCAAAGGTGCTCATCAGTGACCAAGGAAGTCATTTCTGCAACAGAGTCATGGCCTCCCTTCTTCAGAAATATGGGGTGGCACACAGGATAGATATAGCATACCATCCCCAAACTAATGGGCAAGCTGAGGTGTTTAACAGGGAAATTAAGCATACACTACAAAAGATGACAAATCCCAACAGGAAGGACTGGAGCAAACTCCTTGAGGATGCTTTATGGGCACATAGGACTGCATACCGAACACCGCTAGGGATGTCTCCCTACCGGATTGTTTTCGGAAAGGCCTCCCACCTCCCTGTGGAGCTAGAACACAAAGCTTACTGGGCAATCAAACAATGCAACATGGCCTATGACCAAGTAGGAGAGCATAGGAAATTCCAACTTCAAGAATTAGATGAACTTTGCATGGAAGCCTATGAAAATGCCAGGATCTACAAGCAAAAAGTAAAAATGTTCCATGACCAAAAGATCCTGAGAAAAGAGCTCCATATTGGCCAAAAAGTGTTGCTATTCAACTCCAGATTAAAGCTCATAGCAGGTAAGCTTCGTTCCAGATGGGATGGACCTTTTGTTATCACTAACATATTTCCCCATGGTGTAGTGCAACTAAAAGAGGAACATACCAGCCGCACCTTTCGGGTCAATGGGCACCAAGTCAAACCATTCCTCGAGGGTCCAGCACCAATTGGAGAGAACATGGAGAACATTTCATTAGTGGAGCCGACTCCACCAGATGGCACAGCCTAAACCTACTCAGCGACCCCTTGTATCTTCACATTGAGGACAATGCCAAAATTAAGTGTGTGGGGGGGGTTCTGACCATCTGAGATTGATCATTCATATCTGCCCTTCTCTTCTTTAAACTTTTTCATTCTATTTCTTTCGTATTTGATATACTATTTTAAGTTTCATTAGTACCTTCAATTTCTGCTACTTAAGTTCTTTGTTTAATAATATCCACTACCGAGTCGGCCACAGCCGAAATGGTCTCGACTTAGCAGAATTACGTGGCCAAAACTAAAGAGAAAATTCTCTATTGAGTCCGAGAGTCTGACGAGCCAGCAGAAGTAATCTCCTCATGCCCGAATAGAAGCTGCCTCTGCCTGAAGGGGACCACACCTTGGGTTTCTAAGCGGCAAGTGATGGAAATGGGAAGAGGAAACCTTTAGAGTGAAGGAACAGAAACAGCCAGTGTGAGAATTTGAGCCTTGCAGTAGTGATGGCTTACACTCTCGCCACCTCCCTTCTTTTTGAGTGATTTTTGCAAAGCATGTTAATTGTGTATGCTATATTTTGCCTTAACTCTTCGGATACAACTGTTTTACACATGCAGGAATGACATGATCTAGGCCATATTTCTTATGAGCTCAGAGCCAAATAAGCTGTCCGAAAACAAACTGACCCTTGTCACCCCCTTTGAGCCTAAATTAACCATTTTTTTTGCAGCTCACTACAAGCCGAGGCCAGATAAACCATTATCTTACCTCACCCTCGGGAAGCCGAGGAGCCTTGGAAAAGTCTTGGGAGTGAGTCAGAATCAAGTGTGGGGAAGTCGAGGGAGCAGAATTCGGTCAAAAAGCATCTGAAGGTTCAGAGGAAGAGAAAAAGGGAAGGAAATTGAAAAAAAAGGGAAAGAAAAGAAAAGAAAGTACATATAAATAGAAAACAGACAACTGAAATAAATAAGCTGGAATCAGCAAGCTGCATGAGTAGAAGAAAGAAAGAATGTAGAAAGGGCAAGTAAATAAAGATGGAAGGAGACCACAGCAACCGGGACTGCCCTCATACTGGTTACACTCACTCCCCATTGCTCCTCTCCTCCCCATGGTCCTGAAGCTAGTTCTCTTACATCTATTCGACCCGTAACCTCAACCTCGCTACAAGCCAGAAAAGTCCTAGTGATCATGACTGTTGTGTTTTGCAGGTGTAAGAGGAGAGCTCTGTCAAGATATGGTAACGCCAATTCCATGCAATGCTGAGTGTAAACACAAGCCAAACACTCGAGAGAATCGAGAGAATTGATCACCTAGTGAGGTTCTACCACTCTGGGGCACTTCTTCCCATGTGTAAACCATGTAGGCCTCTAAGAACCGAAGAAAGTAGCTCCCTGATGGCATGAGCACTTTGAACCGGGATGAAGAGAGACCGACTCTGTCTAGTCAGCTTAAGGAGTCAATCAGAAGAATCTCCCACCGAAATCTCCCTTGTCTAAGTCATCATATTTTGCCCAGGAGTGCAAAAGGCTAAGTGTGGGGGGTTTGATGAGTCATAAAATGCACATCTTAAGTGGACCTAAGAAGACTGCCATTGAGCAACTCATGAACTTAAAAGATGACTGTTAGCTAAGATCCAGATTAAGGGCCTAGAATTAGAGAAAAACACAATCTGTGCTAATTCAAGACATTAAGCTAACTATTCCTTCATTGCAGGTCCAGCCAAGCTCAGCCCGCCACTGGAAGCCCAGGCCGAGAGCCTGTCAGCCAGGTTGAAGACTCGACCCATACAGCCAAAAGCACAATCAGGAAGCTTGGCCCAAATGGTGCTCAACGTTAGCAACACAGAGCCACCTCGGCGCCAGCTCAAGCGCCACATCATCTCCTAGAGTAGCTTGCAACACAAGTCACAGCAAGGGTAGAATAGGAATTCTACTTGTAATTCTGTTAAGTCAGTTAGCTGTATAAATAGGCAGAACTCTGAACGATTAAGGGTCTTTGGCATTTATATTTTCCCCGCATCCATTATCTACATTCTCTCTCGCTTTTCATCTCCTCCGCTCACAGTGGTGCATGGTGCTGTTAATGGTATTTCTCTTGATTGAAGAAATGCAGGCTAGGAACTGAGAAGCCAAAGGTTACCAGAGGAGACCGATTGGAGCACCAAAGCACTCCGGTGGACCTAATCCTCGTCGTCCTAGCTAGCAGAGGTGGATCATCACCGTCGTCCATGGTGATCGTTGTGGAAGATGGAATCACCGAATCCAGACCCTGTGTTTATATTTCGATTTTAGTAATATAAGTGTTTTCTGTATCCTGATCTCCATTACGTTCCTAAACTTAGTTCAATTACTGCGTTGCGATTGCACATAGTAGCGGAACAATGTTAAACTAAGCCGATTGGAACTGGTTTAGCTAATTCAGTAGATAATCACTTAACGATTGTTAATTGGAGATCTAAAATAAGCTTGAACTTAATCCCTGTCAACTGATGAGGTAGCGATTGTGTAAATCCTCGGTATGGCAAGGGGCAGACCTGTGGCGATTGCCATAAGAACACTGGAGGCTGATATGGACTGTAACTAGAGTGATTGAACTAGAAAAACCTTGATTATTGGAACTAAACATGAACATAGTAATAGTAGTAGCATTAGGAGTAGCGTGATTGCATTTGCATCGTAGTTAATTTCTGTTTTGCATTGTAGTTGATTTCTATTTGATTTCGATTGTATTCCAACCCCCCTCATTTACTGTTTTCGAGTCTAAGACAGAGATAGTCCGTCTCTGTAGCGACCATCTGCACTTAGCCGAGACCAAGCCGGATTATCTCTCCCGAGATCATCTCGGCTCAATCTCTTCCGAGAGCAACTCGGTAAATGCTGAGGTGAGTCAGCACTCTACACTTAGATTTTACTCATGTTTACTCGACATTGAAACACATTTAGAACGCACTGTGTCCTTGAGAAGAATGACCTAGGGTTGACTATACTATAGTTAACTTTAGTTATTTGATAGGTGTTTAAGACGACTTAAAAGAATTCATTATCAGCTAACAGGGAACCGATATGGTTTCGGCCAAAAGTGATTTAGACACGACGGAGTCAGACTGACTCGGTCTCGGACTTTGGGAAGCAGTAAATAGGGGGGTTTGTGTTTGAGTGCAAGAAAATAAACTAAGTGCTGAAAGTAAAATAAACTAACTAATCTAATGTACTTATTCGGGAATCAGAAACACATCACAGCTTACCATTCCTATTGGGAGTTATATTCCGAATCAACCTTAGATTCTTACGACGATCGTCGAACGTTTGTCTACTACCATACCGAGGAATTACACAACCGCTACCTCATCAGTTGGCAAAGAGTATGCACTTGGTTGATTTTATGTTCTCTACCTAATCAGATTGCTAAACTAGTTCCAACCGGTCCTAATCTAACATGATCTACCCCTAACAGTGTGTCACGGCAAAATTAAGAGTAGAATTAAAGCGCAGAAATTATAAAGAAATTTAGAATTGCAAACCAACTATATTTATTGATATACCGAACCGAATACAAAGGTGAGAAATTAGAGTCTCCAGATAGTCCGCCTTCCACGACGACCGTCAATGGAAGAATGGTAGTGATGCACCAATGGTGGCCAGATGTTGAGGTTTCCGTCCAACAGAGTGCGACGGCTATATCGAGCGATCACCTCTGAAGGCTTCCAGCTTCCCAAATCCTGGTCCTGTACCTCCTCGACCGAGAGAGACACTGTATTGAAACTTCGTGTACCCCTGTACTAGCTTGGAGTGTCTGCGATTGCTGACGGCGGTAGCTCTAGATTCTGCTGAAAATTCCACCTTGAAGACGTGGCCTGGTGTGCTTATTTATACACAAGCTGGATAAATCTAAATCTAATCCTAATAACAGAAATTGAAATCCTAAAGATTTCCAATTCGAATTACAGATTACAATCTCCTCAATCTTAGGAGTTTTTCAATTTCCTAATTTCTAGCAGAATAATATCTGCATTCCTAGTTACCCGAATTACAGATTCCTTGATCTTGGCAAATCATATATGCATCACAAATTCCTTAATCTTAGCAAATCATATCTGCATTATAGATTCCTTGATCTTAGCAAATCATATCTGCATTCTTGCTGGAGTGATTTTAGGCGAGATTTCCGTCATTGATGTCTGCTTGACCGGGAGCGTTGGACTGGTCGGGATGTTCCCGGCTTGGGCCGAGATGACTTGGGCCGAGATGATCCTATTGGTCCTGCAAAACAAGTCTTAACCTTTTGTTAGTTAAAAACCTCATTTTAACACAGATTTGTATTTCTCCTGTTTTTACGCCCATAATTCAAATCTCGATTAAGACAAGACTTTTAATCATTAAACATTCTTAACAACACCCATCTTAAGCCCTTGTGAGGTGTATAAAATACGACTTATCAGGAACCTTTTGTTACAAGGTGATGTCGTTCAGGCTCAAGAATGCTGGTGCAACCTATCAGAGGGCCATGGTGGCCTTGTTCCACGACATGATGCATAAAGAGATCGAAGTATACGTGGACAAGATGATTGCAAAGTCGAAGACACCAAAGCAACACATATAGGACCTACGGAAGCTATTCACTAAGCTCCAGAAGTATAAGCTAAGGCTGAATCCAACTAAGTGTACCTTCGGAGTGAAAACGGGCAAACTACTCGGTTTCATGGTGAACGAGAGAGGCATAGAAGTGGACCCAGACAAAGTAAAAGCCATCAGGGAAATGCCAATCCCCAAGACCGAATCAAAGATCCGGGGCTTCTTAGGCCAGGTAAACTTCATAGTCCGGTTCATTTCTCAACTAATGGCCACGTGCAATCCAATCTTCAAGCTCCTCCGAAAGAAACAAAACTCGAGTGGGAACTCAGAATGCCAAGAGGCTTTCGAGAAAATCAAACGGTACCTTGATAGTGAGTTCTTTTAGTCGTTTTAAACGCCTATCAAATAACTAAAGCTAACTATAGTATAATCAACCCTAGGTTATTCTTCTCAAGGACACAGTACGTTCGTAATATGTTTCAATGTGGAATAAACGGGAGCAAAATCTGAGTGGAAGGAATTGACTCACTGATGAGTCACAAGTTATACATCTTTTAGACACCTAAGAAGGAGGTTTGCAAGACTATTATGTGATTAAGGATGGACTATTAGCTAAGATTCAGTTTATGAGCTCGAATATAGAGAAAATACAAATCTGTGCTAATTCAGACTTCTTAGCTAATAAAAGTATCACTCCTTCTTCCTGCAGGTCAAGCCCGAGTTGACCAAGGTCAAATTGTAGTGTCTCAAAGCCAAGATGAAGTCGTCCCGACCAGACCGACCTCAATCTCGGCCAAGCAAGAGTCGCCTCGGCCGGCCCGTTGACTTGCAGCCCAGCAGCCCAGAAGTGAGTGGCCCAAATGTATTGGCCACATCAGCTATCCAGCTTGAGGCCACCTCAATGCCAATTCATCTGCCATGTCACTCCTAGGAAATCTGCCATGTCACGTGAAAAGATCTGCATAGGGGTAGAATCGGACATTCACTGTCATTCTGTTAGGATTCGTTAGGATTAGCTAATCATAGCTCGTGTATATATAGGAGGAGCTGTGCCTTTGTTTAGTAGTCTTTTGAATTCACTTTAATTCCACACTCACTATATCCATTTTCTCTCGCCCTCCCGCTCTCTCCATTTTCACGGTGGTGCACGGCGCTGCATTGGTGCTTCTCTCGATTGAGGAAGTGCAGGTCTAAGACTGGGAAGCTGGACGTTTACCAGAGGGGACCGATCAGACTACTGACGCACTCTGGTGGAACTGATCCTCAACGCTTAGGCTAACGGAGGTGAACCACCACCATCAACCTTGGCGATCGTTGAGGAAGATGGAACCATCCGAACTCAGGACCACTGTATTTGTACTCTGTTTCTGTTAATTGATTTCGTTCTGCATTTCATATCTCTGTTCTCTTCCTCTACTTTAATTCACGTTGAATCCGCGATTGCAATTTAACTGTGAACAATGTTAAGCTAAGCCGATTGGAACTGGTTTAACTAATTCAGTAGGTAACCATTTGACGATTGTTAATAGGAAACCTAAAATCAGCTCTGAACTTAATCCCTGTCAACCGATGAGGTAGCGATTGCATAAATCCTCGGTATGACAATGGATCTAACCTTTGGCGATTGCCATATAACTACCCAAGGCTGATATGGACTATGAACTGGGGATTGGAACCTGGACTGGACTTAATTAATGGAACTGAATCTGAATACAGTTATATAATATTAATAGATAAGTAGTAAACAGTAGTATACATTCACTGCATTCATAGTCTTAGTTTATTTTCTGCTTACCTGCATCCAAAACCCCTGCATCTGTTTTTCCTTACTATTATTTTCTGGTTGGGACAGAGGTAGTCCCCCTCTGTAGGCCTGGCTCAAGGCCACCGAGACCAAGCCGGATAGTTTCTGCCGAGACCGTCTCTGCTCAGTCTCTGCTGAGTATGACTCGGCTACAACCGAGGAGAGTCAACACTTCACATCTCAGATTCTGCATTGTTTAACTTGACACTAACTCACAATTGAGCACACTGTGTCCTTGAGAAGAATGACCTAGGGTTGACTATACTATAGTTAGCTTTAGTATTTGATAAGCGCGTAAAACGACTGTAAAAACGCCCATCATCAAATTGGCGCCGTTGCCGGGGACACAAGTTCTTTTGTGTTTTTTGTGCCAAGCTAAGTAAGGTCGAATCCCGAAGTCCGTGAAGTGTAAGTCAGTCTTGAGTATTTTGAATTTGTCTATGTTTCTTCTGTTGTTTCTGGATCCTGAATAAAAAGCATGCCCTATATCAATAATTTTTCTGTGTAAAACCATTTTGTAGTACTTAGAGGTAGCATTTTGTTTGCATATATTACTGCATCTTTCTTTTCTGCATAATCTGCATGATGCATGACTAGGAGTAGTACTGATCCATTGACTGCTTTTGACCCAGAAATAGAATTAACCTTACGGAGATTACGTAAAATTAGGAACACTGTAGTAAATAATAGTGCCGATATAGAATCTGTAGCTAATTCTAACCAGTTTTGTACTGATAATCTTGTGTCTAGTTCTAACGCTTTTGCAGAATCAGGACGAATGGAGAATAACGATAGGACGTTGAAGGAGTTAGCTACTCCAGACGTGGTGTATCAACCCTGGTGCATCCAATACCCACAGCTGGAGCCAGCTCAAACATATGAGTTGAAGTCTGGTCTTATACACCTGTTGCCCAAATTTCATGGTCTTGCAGGAGAAGACCCCCACAAGCACCTGAAAGAGTTCCATGTGGTCTGCTCTACCATGAGGCCGCAGGGGATATCGGAGGACTATATCAAGATGAAGGCATTCCCATTCTCCCTGGATGGGGCAGCAAAGGATTGGCTGTACCTTCAGCCGGCCCTTTTCAACACCTGGGGAGACATGAAGCGTGCATTCCTGGAGAAGTTCTTTCCAGCATCCAGAACAGCGACCATCAGAAAAGAGATATGTGGGATAAGGCAGCATACAGGTGAAATATTACATGAATCTTTGGGAGAGGTTTAATAAACTCTGCGCCACCTGTCCACATCATCAGATCAGCGAACAGCCTGCTGATCCAATATTTCTATGAAGGACTATCTCTAATGGACAGGAGTATGATAGATGCAGCTAGTGGTGGAGCTTTGATGGACAAGACACCAGCAGCAGCAAGGCACCTGATTTCCAACATGGCTGGTAATACACAGCAGTTCGGAATCAGAGGGCCGAGTCAATCCCGGATGGTGAATGAAATCGGTGCAGCTTCCAATCAAAGGCTGGAGAATCAGCTGACCGAGTTGACATCATTGGTGAGACAGCTTGCTATTGGACAACACCAACCCGCCATGGCAGCAAAATTATGTGGCATATGTACTTCCGTGGAGCACCCCACTGATATGTGCCCCACTCTCCAAGAAACCGAGTCGGAATACCAGCCAGAAAATGTTGGAGCCATAGGTGGATTTCAGTACGGGAAGCAACCGTATCAGAACCGGCCGGTTGATAACCAGCAGCATGGGAGACAACCATTTCGGCCAGGACCGAATCAAGGGCCATATGCAACCCAACAATTCGGATCCGCACCGAACACTTATCAGCGGCAAGCAGGTCATCAACAACCGACCCAGCAATACCCAGCACCACCTTTTCAGCAACAACAACAGCAGAGAGTGCCTACTCAAGGCAACTCTCCATCTCTGGAGAACCTAATGAAGCAACTTGCAACCAATAATCTGGAGTTCCAGCAATCTGTGAGCTCCAGCAACATGCAGTTTCAGGAAAATATGACCGCCACCATCCAAGACCTCAAAACGCAAATTGGTCAGCTAGCTAACACAGTGAGCCAACTTCAGTCGGCAGGATCTAGCAATCTCCCTCTCAAAGCATTCCAAACCGAGAGGTAACGCCAGATGTAGTCACTCTCCGAAGTGGAAAAGAACTACCTCAACCTACACTGCAGCAGATGCCGAGATCACTAGAAACCGACTCAGAGAGCATAATGCCGACCTACAGTCTCGGCCAGAAAAAGCTGTTCCATTGTTATTTCCATCTCGCCCACTTCAGCAAGAAAGCTAGAGTCGGATGACGAGTTGCTGAAGATGTTCCGTAAGGTGGAAATCAACATTCCACTCCTTGATGCCATCAAGCAAGTTCCCAAGTACGCAAAGTTCCTCAAGGAACTCTGTGTGCACAAGCGGAAGAAGATAAAAGGGAGTGTAGAGGTTGGAGGTGTGGTGTCGGCCTTAACAAAGAACGAAACTTCCACCACAGGGACAACAACACTGCCAAAGAAATGCAGAGATCCTGGAATCTTTTCTGTTCCATGCACCATTGGTGAATGCACTTTTGCCGATGCCATGCTGGATTTGGGAGCCTCAATCAATGTCATGCCGGCATCAATCTACAGGTCCCTGAATTTTGGAGATTTAGAACCAACAGGGATGACCATTCAACTTGCTAACAGGAGTATTGTCCAGCCCCGGGTGTTCTTGAGGATGTTCTCGTCCAAGTTAATGAGCTAATTTTTCCAAATGACTTTTATGTTCTTGACATGGAGGATGAGACAGTAGGAAAGGAATCAACTTTAATTTGGGAAGACCATTCTTGATGACGGCACGAACAAAGATTGATGTATACTCTGGGACTCTCTCAATGGAATTCGGTGACACTCTGGTGCAATTCAATATTTTCGAAGCTATGAAGCATCCCACCGAAGACCATTCCCTCTTTGGCATTGACCTTATTGAAGAACTGGTTGAAGAATATCTTCAACTAGACAGCTGCAGTGGAAGCATGGAAGACTTTGCTGAAGTTACTAATATTATCAGTTGCTTAAGAATCTATGAAGAAGCCGACAAGAAAGAAGTACATACCCTCTCCAAGCTCGAGGACTAATATGATGACATCGCTGACTTGGAATTCAAGACCGAATTATTCAAAACAATGAACCAAGCATGCAATCAGACAAACCCGAGTGCTCAGTGAAAGTGAAGAGGCTGAAGTTGCCGAAACTAACTAATACTTATTTGCACAGCTGGCAACAATCTTTTCATAAGAACCGAAGTGGCCAGGGAAGGCCGAGTCAATGAAGGAGCCATAGTCAACTCCGGCCAAAGAAACCAAGGCCGACAAACCCACCGAGATCATTTCGCCAAAGAAGACTCAACTCACACTGTGGAAAACACTGATGTTCCATCCAGATCCGACTCAGAAGGACAACTCGGCCAAGGCCGACTCCACTCCCCACGCTGATTGAGCCCATGAAGTCAAGCCGTCGAAGCAATCAAAGGTCGAAATCATGTCGGCACACCTGGTGCCGAATCAAGACCAAGTCGGCCAGTCGGATCCAAATTCAGATATTGACAAATCTCCATTGCCACCACCACCCATAGAACTAAAACCATTACCTAGTCACTTAAAATACGCCTACTTGGACAAAGAACAGCAACTCCCGGTTATTATTGCTAGCAATCTCAACCAAGAGCAAGAAGAAAAGTTGTTGGAGGTCCTAAGGCAGCATAAGACGGCAATAGGGTGGAAACTTTCTGACCTTCCTGGCATAAACCCCTCCATCTGCATGCATAAAATATTAATGGAGGAGGAGATCAAGCCCATAAGGCAGCAGCAAAGAAGACTGAATCCGACACTCCTAGACGTGGTTAAGAAAGAAGTCACAAAGCTCCTTGCAGCAGGATCATCTACCCCATCTCGGATAGCCAATGGGTGAGCCCCTGCAAGTGGTGCCAAAGAAGTCCGGCCGACTGTCATTTAAAAACCAGCAGAATGAGCTGGTACCAACAAGGATTCAGAACAACCGGCGAGTGTGCATTGATTATAGAAGATTAAACCAAGCAACTCGCATAGGATCACTTCCTCTGCCTTTCATTGATCAAATGCTTGAAAAATTGGCAGGGAGATCCCATTACTGTTTTCTTGATGGATTCTCAGGCTACATGCAGATACATATTGCACCTGAAGATCAGCATAAGACGACCTTTACCTGCCCATTTGGTACCTTTGCGTATACACGCATGCCATTCTGGGCCTGTGCAATGCGCCGAGTACATTCCAACGTTGCATGACGAGTATCTTCTCGACTTGCTACAGGACCGCATGGAGGTCTTCATGGATGATTTTACCGTATATGCTGACTCATTTGATGCATGCCTGAATAATCTGTCAAGGGTGTTGAAAAGATGCATTGACACAAACCTCGTGCTCAATTTTGAAAAATGTCACTTCATGGTGACTGAAGGAATAGTATTGGGTCATCCGTATCCAATAGAGGCATCAAGTAGATAAAGCCAAGATAGACATCATATCTTCCCTTCCAAACCCCTCTTCGTGAGGGAGGTTCGCTCATTTTTAGGACACGCAGGTTTCTAAGAAGATTCATAAAAACTTCAGCAAACTTGCCTTGCCTCTGTCCAAGCTGCTACAGAAGGACGTGGAATTCAACTTTGATCAACACTGTATCGGCGTGCCAGGAGTTGAAGACCTGGACTCACGTCCGCTCCCATTCTCGCAAGCACCCAACCGGGACCTGCCATTCGAATTAATGTGTGATGCATCCAACTCGGCATTAGGAGCTGTTCTCGGCCAAAGAACCGAGTCGGCCTCCCAAATGCGGGTAATTGCTTATGCATCACTTAACTATGGACTCGCCCAGCGGAATTACACAACAACCGAGAAGGAACTATTGGCAATTGTGTTTGCCCTGGACAAGTTCCGCCCATACCTTCTCAAGCACTAGAATAATTGTGTTCTCTGATCATGCGGCCTTGAGATACTTGTTGAAGAAGCCGGATGCCAAGCCGAGACTGATTCGGTGGATGCTTCTCCTTCAAGAATTCAACATTGAAATCGAGATAAAAGAGGTGCGGAGAACTCAGAGCAGACCACCCAAGCAGAATCCAAAAAAGAAAGTGAACCGATGCCTATCCGAGATGAATTTCCAGATGAGCACCTTCTGCACAAAAAAACGTCTTCACCATGGTTTGTCGACATTTGTAATTTTGTGGCAACATCTCGGCTTCCCACCGAGGCATCTCGGCTGTACAAGGATAAAATCCAAGCGATGCCAAGTACTACATTTGGGATGATCCCTACTTTGAGACTGGCAGTGACAAAGTCATCCGCAGTGCATTCTTGAAGCCGAAGTTCAATTCGGTCCTCCAGTTCTGCCACTCGGCACCTGGAGGCGGCCATTATGGATCCACTGACTGCCAGAAAGTGCTAGACTGTGGTCTCTACTGGCCAACCATCTTCAGAGACGCGCATGAATTCGTCTCCACTGCAAGAACTGCCAAAAAGCAGAATAGCCATGAAGAAGGCATGAAATGCCCCAACAACCCATCCAATTCTGTGAAATCTTTGATGTTTGGGGGAATAGATTTCATGGGACCATTCCCAGTCTCCAATGGCTATTCATACATTCTGCTGGCCGTAGATTATGTATCAAGGTGGGTAGAAGCCATTGCCACCAGAACCAACGATGCTCGAGTAGTAGTGGACTTCCTGAAGTCCAACATCTTCTGCCGGTTTGGTGTGCCAAAAGCAATCATAAGTGACCAAGGCAGTCACTTACGTAACAGAGCTATGGCTTCCCTTCTTCAAAAATATGGAGTAGCACACAGAATTGCTACTGCCTACCACCCGCAAAACCAATGGCCAAGCAGAAGTGTTCAACAGGGAAATCAAGAAAACACTACAAAAGATGACCAATCCCAGCAGGAAGGACTGAGCCGCCTCCTTGAGGATGCTCTCTGGGCACATAGAACCGCATACCTGGGACACCTTTAGGGATGTCTCCTACAGGATTGTTTTCGGCAAAGCCTGTCACCTTCCTGTGGAACTAGAACACAGAGCATACTGGGCTGTTAAAGGCAATCTGGCCTATGACCAAGCAGGGGAGCAGAGAAAATTTCAGCTACAAGAGCTAGATGAACTCCGCTTGGAAGCATATGAAAACTCTGGGATCTACAAGCAGAAAATCAAGCGATTCCATGACCAGCAGATCCTCGAGAAAAGAATTCGAGTTGGCCAGAAAGTCCTCCCTGAATTTAACTCACGCCTTAAACTCATTGCAGTGTAAACTACGTTCTAGATGGGATGGGCCTTTTGTTATCACTAATGTGTTTCCCCATGGTGCAGTACAGCTAAAAGACGAACACAACAACAGCACCTTCCAGGTCAATGGGCACCAAATTAAGCCATTCCATGAAGGCCCAATGTCAATCATTAGGAAATGGAGGACATATCATTGATGGAACCAACAGCTCCAGATGACCCTCCCTTGCATTGAGGACAATGCAAATTTTAAGGGGGGGGGTGGGGATGATCCAAATTCCAATTTTTTCTTTTCATTCCTTCATCCTGAACTCTGCCAGTTCTAATTCTCTGTTAGTTTTAAGGCTGCTAGTTTAAATTACTTGTTATTTCTTTTCATTGCGAATTTCATTTTTTCTGGTTTTTCAATCTCTCGTTTTTCAGAATTTAAAATCTCAATTTTGTTTTTCCTCCTGAACAAGAATTCCAAGTGGATTGTCAATAACAAGAATGTCATGAAAAGAGTTTTGAATTGGTTTCTGAAAGTTTGAATAAAGTCAGTGAAAGCATATCTGCAACTTTGACAAGAGAATTTCTAGCTCAAGAGAATGAAACTTTTTGTGTTCTAGGCAGTAATCGACTGAAAAATTGAAAAGAAAACCTTGAGTCAGAGCTGATACAACCTGTGTGAGATTTTGAGCCTTATAAATATGGATGGCTCGCATCTTGCCATTCTCTTCTTGTTCTTTAGTGTGATTTTTGCATTCATGATAACTGTATATTCTGCATTTTGCCTCAACTCTCTGGATACAACTGTTTTCACATACAGGAATGACATGATCTAGGCCATGTTTTTATGAGCCCTAAGCCAAATAAAGCCTACCTGAACAAATGTATCCGTTGTTTCCCATTTGAGCCTAACTAACCATTTTTTTTTGACAGCTCACTACAAGCCAAGGCCAGAAAAACCATGAATTAACCTCACCCTACGGGAGCAGAGGAGCTTTGGAATTGTTTTGGGAGTAAGTCATGATCAAGTGTGGGGAACTCCAGGAAGCAAAAACGTTGTTCAACACTCTCCCAAGCTCAAAGAGCAATAAAGGAATAAAAGCAAGCGAAAGAAAGAAAAGAAAAGTGGAAAGCAGCAGCTGAAAATCTGAGCTGAAGCAAATAAAGAAAGAAAGCAGATGCATAAATGAATTGTATAAGAAAAAGAAAAGAAAAATGAGCTGGTGGCAGCAAGAAGGAGAATTGGCAGCATCCCCGAGTTACCTCAGGCTGATTTAAACTTACTCCCCATTGCTCCTCTCTCCTAAAGGGTCCTGAAACCAGTTTTTCCCATATATTATCCACCCCATGACCCAGCCTCGCTACAAGCCAAAAAGAAGTCCTAGTGATCATAACTGTGCGTGTTTTTGCAGGTGTAAGAAGAGAGCTTTGTCAAAGTGTGGCAATTTCAGTTCCATGAATGTTGAGTGTAAATACAAGCCCAAGCACGAGAGAAATGAGGAATGATTTGCCCAAAAGCTCTGTCACTCTTGGTTATCTTTTCCTGTTTGCAGGTCATTAATTTGCCTAGAGCGTAGAAGGAGTAATTTCATATTGATAGAGCATCTCAAGCTCAGAGTGAATGAGTGCCGACTCTGTCTCGGTCGAACTAAAGGAAGCCAAATGAAAAATTCTTTTCTATCTTTAAAATTTCCCCTTGTTGATTTTCATTTTATTTTGCCCAGGAGTGCAAAAGGGTAAGTGTGGGGGTGTGATGAGTCAAGTTATACATCTTTTAGACACCTAAGAAGGAGGTTTGCAAGACTATTATGTGATTAAGGATGGACTATTAGCTAAGATTCAGTTTATGAGCTCGAATATAGAGAAAATACAAATCTGTGCTAATTCAGACTTCTTAGCTAATAAAAGTATCACTCCTTCTTCCTGCAGGTCAAGCCGAGTTGACCAAGGTCAACAGAAGTGTCTCAGCCAAGATGAAGTCGTCCCGACCAGACCGACTCAATCTCGGCCAAGCAAGAGTCGTCTCGGCCGGCCCGTTGACTTGCAGCCCAGCAGCCCAGAAGTGAGTGGCCCAAATGTATTGGCCACATCAGCTATCCAGCTTGGAGGCCACCTCAATGCCAATTCATCTGCCATGTCACTCCTAGGAAATCTGCCATGTCACGTGAAAAGATCTGCATAGGGGTAGAATCGGACATTCACTGTCATTCTGTTAGGATTCGTTAGGATTAGCTAATCATAGCTCGTGTATATATAGGAGGAGCTGTGCACTGTTTAGTAGTCTTTTTGAATTCACTTTAATTCCACACTCACTATATCCATTTTCTCGCTCCTGCTCTCTCCATTTTCACGGTGGTGCACGGCGCTGCATTGGTGCTTCTCTCGATTGAGGAAGTGCAGGTCTAAGACCGAAGCTGGACGTTTACCAGAGGGGACCGATCAGACTATCGACGACTCTGGTGGAACTGATCCTCAACGCTTAGGCTAACGGAGGTGAACCACCACCATCAACCTTGGCGATCGTTGAGGAAGATGGAACCATCCGAACTCAGGACCACTGTATTTGTACTCTGTTTCTGTTAATTGATTTCGTTCTGCATTTCATATCTCTGTTCTCTTCCTCTACTTTAATTCACGTTGAACTGCTGATTGCAATTTAACGTGAACAATGTTAAGCTAAGCCGATTGGAACTGGTTTAACTAATTCAGTAGGTAACCATTTGACGATTGTTAATAGGAAACCTAAAATCAGCTCTGAACTTAATCCCTGTCAACTGATGAGGTAGCGATTGCATAAATCCTCGGTATGACAATGGACGAACCTTTGGCGATTGCCATATGACTACCCAAGGCTGATATGGACTATGAACTGGGGATTGGAACCTGACTGACTTAATTAATGGAACTGAATCTGAATACAGTTATATAATATTAATAGATAAGTAGTAAACAGTAGTATACATTCACTGCATTCATAGTCTTAGTTTATTTTCTGCTTACCTGCATCCAAAACCCCCGTTTACTGTTTTCCTTACTATTTTCTGGTTGGGACAGAGGTAGTCCCCTCTCAGAAGGCCTGTCTGCAAGGCTCAGTCGAGACCAAGCCGGATAGTTTCTGCCGAGACCGTCTCTGCTCAGTCTCTGCCGAGTATGACTCGGCTACAACCGAGGAGAGTCAACACTTCACATCTCAGATTCTGCATTGTTTAACTTGACACTAACTCACAATTGAGCACACTGTGTCCTTGAGAAGAATGACCTAGGGTTGACTATACTATAGTTAACTTTAGTATTTGATAAGCGCGTAAAACGACTGTAAAAACGCCCATCATCACTCACCTCGGCACCGGTCGAGTCGCTCTCGGCAGAGACTGAGACGAGATGATCTCGGCAGAGACAATCCGGCTTGGTCTCGGCTAAGTGTAGGCAGACGCTACAGAGACGGACTATCTCTGTCTCAGACTTAAAAACAGTAAATGAGGGGGTTGGAATGCATTCGAAATCAAAACAGAGATTAACTACAATCAATACTGAAATTAACTATAATGCAAATGCAATTACGTTACTCCTAATGCTATTGCTATTACTGTGTTTATGTTTAGTTCCAATAATCAAGGTCGTTTTGGTTCAACCACTCCAATTACAGTCCATATCAGCCTCCAGTGTTCTTATGGCAATCGCCAAAGGTCCGTCCCTTGCCATATCGAGGATTTACACAATCGCTACCTCATTAGTTGGCATAAATTATGTTCAAGCTGATTTTAGATCCTCAATTAACAATCGTTAAGTGATTAACTACTGAATTAGCTAAACCAGTTCCAAGCGGCTTAGTTTAACATTGTTCCATTACTATGTGCAATCGCGACGCAGTAATTGAACTAAGTTTAGGAATGCAATGGAGATCAGAATGCAAGAAACACTTATATTACTGAAATCGAAATACAAACACAGGGTCTGGATTCAGTGATTCCATCTTCCACAACGATCGCCATGGACAACGACGATGATCCACCTCTGTTAGCCAGGACGCTGAGGTTCAAGTCCGCCAAAGTGCGTTGGTGCTCCAATCGGTCTCCTCTGGTAACCTTCGGCTTCTTAATTCTTAGCTTGCATTTCCTCAATCGAGAGAAATGCCATTAACAGCACCATGCACCACCATGAGTGGAGGAAGGGTAACGAGAGAAATTGGAGATGATGGACACGGGAAAGTATGAATGCCAAAGACCCTTAATCGTTCAGAGTTCTGCCTATTTATACAGCTAACTGACTTAACAGAATTACAAGTAGAGTCCCTATTCTACCCTTGCTATGACTTGCGTTGCAAGCTACTCCAGGTACTGATGTGGTGCTTGAGCTAGTGCTGAGGTGGTTCTATATTGCTGACATGGAGTGCCACCTGGGCCAAGCTTCCTGATTGTGCTTTTGGTTGTATGGGCCGAGTCTTCAACTTGGCTGACAGGCTCTCGGCCTGGACTTCCAGTGGCGGGCTGAGCTTGGCTGGACCTGCAATGAAGGGATAGTTAGCTAAAGGCCTTGAATTAACATAGATTGTGCTTTACTCTAATTTTAGGCCATTAATCTGGATCTTAGCTAACAGTCATCTTTTAAGTTCATGAGTTGCTCAATGGCACTCTTCTTAGGTCCACTAGAGATGTGCATTTTATGACTCATCATACCTGCAGAACCCTCCATTTCTCATTCCTACAGTACCAAGAAAGCCTTTGATCCTCTATTTAACAGTACTGGAGGAGTCAATGGGCTGTATGTTGGGAAAACAAGACGCCACAGGAAAGAAAGAGCAGGCCATTTATTTCCTCAGTAAAAAATTCACAAATTACGAAAAGAGGTACCTCATAAGGCTCGTTCTTAGTCGTTTTACGGGCATATAAAATAACTAAAGCTAACTATAGCATAGTCAACCCTAGGTCATTCTTTTCAAGGACATAGTGTGTTCGAAGTGTGTTCTAATATGGAGTAAACGAAGCATAATCTAAGTGCAGAGTATTGACTTGTCTCGGCTAAGTGCAGACAGACGCTATAGAGTCGGACTAACTCTGTATCAGACTAGGGCAACAGTAAACGGGGGATTGGAATGCGAGTAAAGTAGAATATAGTAAAATACAAAGTGTAAATGCAGCTACTAACTACACTACTGCTACTGCTATGGCTGTGTTCATATTTCAGTCCAATAATCAAGTCCTTTCTGGTTCATTCGTTCGGTTAACAATCCATATCAGCCTTTGATATTCTTATGACAATCACCAAACATTCGTCCATTGCCTTACTGAGGAATTACGCAATTGCTACCTCATCAGTTGGCAAGGATTAAGTTCAAGCTGATTTTAGGTTCTCAATTAAGTGATCTAGTTGATGACCTACTATTTCTAATCAAACCAGTTCCAATCGGCTTAGTTCAATCATGGTTCCCTCTCTTTGTGCAATCACAACACAGATAAGGAATTAAAGTCTAGGAGTGCAACAAAAATCAGAATCAAATATCACTTCACATTAATGGAAACGAAATACAAACACAGGGATTTGGCTTCGATGGCTCCACCGTCCACGACAATCGCCATGGCCGACGGCGATGGTTCACCTCGAGTAGCTAGCACGTTGAAGATCAAGTCCTCTGGAGTGCGTTGGTGTTCCAATCGGTCACCTCCAGCAACCTTCGGCTTCTCAGTTCCTAGTCTACGTTCTCCGATCGAGAGAACGCCACTGCACCACCGTGGGAGAGAGAAGATGGAATTGAGAGAGGACGTAGATGAAAGCGTGAATGTGATTATGAAGCCAAAAGACCACTGATTTGTTCATAGCTGTACCTATATATACAGGACGCGAAATCTAACTTCCCTAACTAACTTAACAGAATTACATTTGAAAACCCTATTCTACCCTTGCTATTACTTGCGCTGCAAGCTACTCCAGGAGGTGACGTGGCTGTTGAGCCGGAGCCAGAGTGGCTTCATAATGGGTCGCTGACGTGGGGCGCCATTGGGCCTTGTTCTTCATTGGGTCGTTCCTCCAATTGGGTTGTTTTGCGTTACTGGGCCGAGATGGAGTTGGCCAAGTCAGAGGTGTTTCCGACTGGGCCTCCTTTGGATGGGCTAAGAGTTCGTCTGGACCTGCAATGAAGGATTTGTTAGTTTATACCTTGTTTTAGCACAGTTTTGCATTTTCTCTGGTTTTAGTCTCTTAATCTAGATCTTAGCTAACAATCATCTTTTAGGTGCATGAGTTGCCCACTGACACCACTCTTAGGTCCATGTTTAATGTATGGTTTTTGACTCATCAAACCCCCACACTTAGCCTTTTGCACTCCTAGGCAAAAAATGACTTATGCAAGGGAGCTTTGGGCTGAGGGGGGAAAATTCTTTCATTGACTTCTTCAATTTGAATGGATAGAGTCGGCTTCTCTTCCTCCCGGCTCACGGTATCCATGCGGTCAGAGAACCACTTTCTTTGGGCCTAAGACGCCTTTGTGACCTACATATGGGAGGAAGTGACCACGAGTGATAGAGCCCTCACTTAGGCAATCAATTCTCTCAATTCTCTCAAGTGTTTGGTTTGTGTTTTCACTCAGCATTACATGCAATTTCTAATTACCATGTCCTGCCAAAGCTCTCCTTATACACCTGCAAAACACAGACAGTTATGATCACTTAGGATTTTCTCAACTTGTAGCAAGGCTAGGGTCACGGGTAGATTGAAGATGGGCAGTTGGCTCAACACCCATGGGGAAGGGAGAAGCAATGGGGAGTGAGTCTTATCAGCATGAGGACAACCCCGGTTGCTTTGTGGTCCCCCTTCCTCTTTGTTGCTCGCTTTCCTTTTTATTTCCTTGTATTCAGGCAGCCTGCTGTTTTTGTTGATTCAGCTTAACTTTCAGCTGCTCATTTCTTTGCTACTTATGCTGGATTTTTTTTTCTTTTGCTCTTGTTTCTTTCATTCAATTTCTTTCTTTTCTCCGTCTTTTTTTCGAACTTTTGGAAGTTTCAGACCGGTTTCTGCTTCTTGGGCTTACCTCCACTCTTGATTCTGACTCACTCCCAAAACAATTTCAAGGCTCCTCGGCTCCCCAAAGGTGGGTGAACTTATGGTTTTTCTGGCCTCGGCTTGTAATAAGCTGCAAGAAAGAATGGTCAAATTAGGCCCAATGGGGTGAACAAGGGTAGAATTGTTTTCGGACAGCTTATATGGCTCGGAGCTCATAAGAAACATGGCCTAGATCATGTCATTCCTGCATGTGAAAAACAATTGTATCTAGAGAGTTAAGGCAAACCGTAGCATACGCAATTAACATGCATGCAAATCACTCAAGAAGGAGAGAGAGATGGCGGAATGTAGGCCATCATTGTTGCACGGCTCAAATTCTCACTCGGTTTATTTTCACTCTTTCACCTTGGGGTTCCTCTTCCCTTTTTCAGTCACTAGGTGCTTGGGACACAAAGTTTGGTTCCCTTTAGGCAGAGGCCACCTCTTTTCGGGATTGAGGAGATTGCTTCCACTAGTTCATCAAACTTCCGAACTCAATTAGGAACTTTTCTCTTTCTTTTCATTTTGGCTCTGTGATTCTGTTAGGCCGAGGCCATTCCGGCTTTGGCCGACTTGCCACAAGGCCGGGATGGGATCGGCTGGGAAGCTTTTTATTGAAAAAAAAAACTTATGCAACAGAACTTTAAAAAAAAAAACTTATGCAACAGAAGCTTTTTTTTTCAAAAAGGAAAACTAAAAGTGAGTAAGTAGTAGTGAGGCAGATATGAATGTTAGTCCCAGATGGTCAGAACCCCCCCCCCCCCACACACACACACACAAACACTTGAATTCGGCATTGTCCTCAATGCATAGTTGGTTCCACCAATGAAATGATCTCCATGTTATTTTTGGGTGATGCTGGACCTTCATGGAATGGCTTGACTTGATGCCCGTTGACTTGGAAGGTGCGGTTGATATGTTCATCTTTTAGTTGTACTGCACCATGGGGAAATATGTTAGTGATAACAAAGGGTCCATCCCATCTGGAACGAAGCTTACCTGCTATGAGCTTTAATCTAGAGTTGAACAGCAACACTTTCTGGCCGATATGGAAGTCTTTTCTCAAGATCTTTTGGTCATGGAATTTCTTGACTTTCTGCTTGTAGATCCTGGCATTCTCACAGGCTTCCAGGCGGAGTTCATCGAGTTCTTGAAGTTGGAATTTCCTCTATTGTCTCGCTTGGTCATAGGCCATGTTGCATTGCTTGACTGCCCAGTAAGATTTGTGTTCTAGTTCCATAAGAAGGTGGCAGGTTTTACCGAAGACGATCCGGTATGGAGAAATCCCTAACGGCGTTCGGTATGCAGTTCTATGTGCCCACAGAGCGTCCTCGAGGAGTCGGCTTCAATCCTTCCTGCTGGGATTTGTCATCTTTTGCAATGTTTGCTTGATTTCCCTATTAAACACCTCAGCTTGGCCGTTTGTTTGGGGGTGATATGCTGTAACTATCCTGTGCGCCACCCCATATTTCTGAAGAAGGGAGGCCATGGCTCTGTTGCAGAAGTGACTTCCTTGGTCACTGATGAGCGCTTTCGGTACACCAAACCTGTAGAAAATATTGGACTTGAGAAAGTCCACTACTACCTTAGCATCATTGGATCTGGTGGCAATGGCTTCTACCCATCTTGATACATAATCGACGGCAAGCAAGATGTATGAATAGCCATTGGAGACTCGGAATGGTCCCATAAAGTCTATACCCCAGACGTCAAAGACTTCACAAAATAGAATAGGTTGCTGGGGCATTTCATGCCTTCGATTCATGGCCATTCTTGCTTTTTGGTATCTTTTGCAAGTGGAGGCAAATTGATGAGCGTCTCTAAAAATAGAGGGCTAGTAGAGGCCACATTCCAGCACTTTCCTGGCAGTCCGGGTTGATCCGTAATGGCCGCCTCCAGGGGCCGAATGGCAAAACTAGAGGATCGAATTGAACTCGGTGTCAGGGAATGCACTGCGGATAACCTTGTCACTACACAGTCTCCAAAGGTAGGGGTCATCCCAAATGTAGTATTTGGCATTACTTCGGATTTTGTCCTTGTAGGCCTGAGATGCCTCAGGTGGAAAACGAGATGTTGCCACGTAATTGCAAATGTCGGCAAACCATGGTGTGGCCGACTTGATGTGCAAGAGTTTCTCATCAGGGAATTCATCTCGGATAGGCATCGGTTCGCTTTCTTTTTCGATTCTACTCAAATGGTCTACCACAGAATTCTCAGCACCCTTCTTATCTCTGATCTCTAAGTCAAATTCTTGGAGAAGAAGCAGCCACCTGATCAGTCTTGGCTTAGTGTCAAGCTTCTTCAGCAAGTATCGTAAGGCAGCATGGTTAGAGAACACGATTATCTTGGAACCGAGAAGGTAAGAGCGAAATTTGTCTAAGGCAAACACAATTGCCAAAAGTTCCTTCTCAATTCTTGTGTAGTTTTGTTGGGTCGGATCCATGGTTCTGGATGCATAGGCAATCACATGTGCTAGTTGGCCGACTCTGGCTCTCTGGCCGAGAATAGCTCCCAATGCTGAATTGGATGCATCGCACATTAGCTCAAATGGCAGGTCCCAGTTTGGTGCTTGCAAGATAGGGGCAGATGTGAGTCTGCTCTTCAACTCCTGAAATGCTTCGATACAAGGCTGATCAGAGTTGAATTCCACATCCTTCTGTAGCAATTTGGACAGAGGCAGGGCTAACATGCTGAAGTTCTTAATAAATCTTTTGTAGAAGCCTACGTGTCCTAAAAATGAGCGAACTTCCCACACAGACGCGCGGTTTGGAAGGGAGGTAATAACATCTATCTTGGCTTTATCCACCTTGATGCCTTTGTTGGAGACCAGATGGCCCAACACTATTTTCTCGGTCACCATGAAATGACATTTTTTGAAATTCAGTACGAGGTTTGTGTCAATGCATCTCTTCAACACCTTGGACAGGTTGCTCAGGCATGCTTCAAATGAATCTGCGTACACCGTGAAGTCATCCATGAACACCTCCATGCAATCCTGTAGCAAGACCGAGAAAATGCTTGTCATGCAACATTGGAATGTGCTCGGAGCATTGCATAGGCCGAATGGCATGCGGGTGTATGCAAATGTGCTAAAGGGGCATGTGAAAGTGGTTTTATGCTGATCTTCAGGTGCGATGTGTATTTGCATATATCCTGAGAATCCATCCAGAAAACAGTAGTGGGATTTCCCAGATAGCTTTTCCAGGACCTGATCAATAAAAGGCAATGGAAAATGGTCCTTGCGAGTCGCTTGGTTTAGTCTTCTATAATTGATGCAGACTCGCCAACTATTCTGAATCCTTGTAGGTACCAGCTCATCCTACTGATTCTTCATGACCGTCATCCCAGACTTCTTCGGAACTACCTGCATAGGACTCACCCATTAGCTATCTGAGATTGGGTAGATAATGCTTGTGGCGAGGAGTTTCGTGACTTCCTTCTTGACCACGTCTAGGATGGTAGGATTCAACCTTTGTTGCTATTGCCTTATGGGCTTGATGTCTTCCTCCATTAATATTCTATGCATGCAAATGGAGGGGTTTATTCCTGGAAGGTCAGAAAGTTTCCACCCTATTGCCTTCTTGTGTTGACTTAGGACTTCCAGCAGCTTATCTTCTTGCTCTTTGGTGAGGTTGTTGGCAATAATAACTGCGGCATCAATCATGCTCCTGTCCATTATTGAAAGTCCTTCGTAGAAATATTGGATCAGCAACTATTCGCTGATCTGATGGTGTGGATAAGTGGCATAGAGCTTATTGAATCACTCCCAATACTCATGCAGAGTTTCTCCTGTGTGTTGTCGGATTCCACATATTTCCTTTCTGATGGTCGTAGTCCTAGATGCTGGGAAGAATTTTTCCAGGAAGGTATGCTTCATGTCTCCTTAGGTGTTGAAGAGTGCTGGCTGAAGATACAGCCAGTCTTTTGTAGCTCCATCCAGGGAGAATGGGAACGCCTTCATTTTGATATAGTCCTCTGGTATCCCCTACGGCCTCATCGTGGAAAAAACCACGTGGAATTCCTTGAGATGCTTGTGAGGGTCTTCTCCTGCAAGACCGTGAAATTTGGGCAACAGATGTATCAAACCAGACTTCAACTCATAGGTCTGAGCTGGTTCCAGTTGTGGATATTGGATACACCAAGGCTGGTACACCACATCTGAAGTGGCTAGCTCCTTCAACATCCTGTCATGATTTTCCATCTGCCCTGGCTTTGTAAAATTGTTAGAAATAGCAACCAAATTGTCAATACAAAACTGGTCAGAGTCAATGACAGAATCAGAACTTCTACTATTATTTACTATTAGATTCCTAGTCCTCCTTAATCTACATAAGGTTTTCTCTATTTCATGGTCAAAAGCACATAGAGGGTCAGTACTACTCCTAGTCATGCATCATGCAAGTCATAAAAAATGGTCAGTATTTCTAGACAATGATTACAGTTAACAGTTAATTCTAATGAGAACGTAAGAATGCAATGCAATGATGGATGCAGAACAGAATGCTTAGTAATATGGAATGCAGAATTATGTACAATGCAAAAACAAATTTCTTTATTTTTATTATTGACAGTGAATTCACGTAAAGGTTTATTTAACAAATACATACTCAATTTAAGACTCGACAGACTCAATAGACTCTAAAATAAAACTCCCCAGACTCGGATTCGGTTCGGTTTACTTGGCACACGAAAACACAAAGGAACTTGTGTCCCCGGCAACGGCACCAATTTGATAAGGCTCGTTCTTAGTCATTTTACGGGCATATCAAATAACTAAAGATAACTATAGCATAGTCAACCCTAGGTCATTCTTCTCAAGGACACAGTGTGTTCGAAGTGTGTTCTAATATGGAGTAAACAAAGTAGAATCTAAGTGCAGAGTATTGACTTGTCTCGGCTAAGTGCAGACAGACGCTACAGAGTTGGACTAACTTTGTATCAGACTACGACAACAGTAAACGGGGGATTGGAATGCGAGTAAAGTAGAATACAGTAAAATACAAAGTGTAAATGCAGCTACTAACTACACTACTGCTACTGCTATGGCTATGTTCATGTTTCAGTCCAATAATCAAGTCCTTTCTGGTTCATTCGTTCGGTTAACAATCCATACCAGCCTTCGATATTCTTATGACGATCGCCAAACATTCGTCCATTGCCTTACCAAGGAATTACACAATCGCTACCTCATCAGTTGGCAGGGATTAAGTTCAAGCTGATTTTAGGTTCTCAATTAAGTGATCTAGTTGATTACCTACTGTTTCTAATCAAACCAGTTCCAATCGGCTTAGTTCAATCATGGTTCCCTCTCTTTGTGCAATTGCAACGCAGATAAGGAATTAAAGTCTAGGAGTGCAACAGAAATCAGAATCAGAAATCACTTCGCATTAAAGGAAATGAAATACAAACACGGGGATTTGGCTTCGATGGCTTCACCGTCCACGACAATCGCCATGGCCGACGGCGATGGTTCACCTCGAGTAGCTAGAACGCTGAAGATCAAGTCCTCTGGAGTGCGTTGGTGTTCTAATCGGTCACCTCCAGCAACCTTCGGCTTCTTAGTTCCTAGCCTACGTTCTTCGATCGAGAGAGCACCACTGCACCACCGTGGGAGAGAGAAGATGGAATTGAGAGAGGACGTAGATGAAAGCGTGAATGTGATTATGAAGCCAAAAGACCACTGATTTGTTCATAGCTGTACCTATATATACAGGGCGCGAAATCTAACTTCCCTAACTAACTTAACAGAATTACATTTGAAATCCCTATTCTACCCTTGCTATTACTTGCGTTGTAAGCTACTCCAGGAGGTGACGTGGCTGTTGAGCCGGAGCCAGGGTGGCTTCATAATAGGTCGCTGACGTGGGGCGCCATTGGGCATCGTTCTTCATTGGGCCGTTCCTCCAATTGGGTTGTTCTGCGCTACTGCGCCGAGATGGAGTCGGCCAAGTCAGAGGTGTTTCCGGCTGGGCCTCCTTTGGATGGGCTGAGAGTTCGTCTGGATTTGCAATGAAGGATTTGTTAGTTTATACCTTGTTTTAGCACAGTTTTGCGTTTTTCTCTGGTTTTAGTCTCTTAATCTAGATTTTAGCTAACAATCATCTTTTAGGTGCATGAGTTGCCTACTAACAGCACTCTTAGGTCCATGTTTAATGTATGATTTTTGACTCATCAGTACCCGGCAATGGAACGAACATGTTGCGCTCTGGTCTGGGCTGCTAAAAGGCTCAAACAATACATGTCCCATACTACTTGGCTAGTAGCCAAGATCGATCCTATCAAATATATCTTTGAGAAACCAGCCCTGACAAGACAGATTGCACGATGGCAAATGGCTTTGTCCGAGTACAATATCTGATAAGCGGGTTTTTAGTCGTCTTACACGCCTCAAATAAATACTAAAGCTAACTATAGTATAGCTAACCCTAGGTTGATTCTCTTAAGGACACAGTGTGTTAAATTGTGACTAAGTGTAGAAATCAGAGTTTTGTGTAGAAACGTTAAGTGTAGAATGCCAACTCGCTCTTGGCAAAGACTAGTCTAATTTGGTCTCGGTAGAGATGAATCGGACACGGTCTCGGCTAAGGGAAGACTCGGATGCAACAGAGTCGGACTGACTCGGTTTCGGATGGACGCGATGGAGTCGGACTAACTTGGTCTCGAACTCTAGAAAGCAGTAAATAAGGGGGTTGTGTGTTTAAGTGCAGAAAATAAACTAAGTACTAAAAGTAAACTAAACTATGCTAAACTAGTCTATACTAACTACAGTACCAATTTGGACATCAACTCACAACAAGTTGTCATTCTTCCTTAGAATTATACTCCAAATCAACCTTAGATTCTTACAACAATCGTCAAACGTTTGTCCATTGCCATACCGAGGATTTACACAATCGCTACCTCATCAATTGGAAGGAACTTGGTTGATTTTAGGTTCTCTACCTAATCAGATTATTAAACCAATTCCAATTGGCTCTAGTCTGACGTGATCTAGTCCTAACAATGTGCAATCGCAGCAAAGTTAAAAGCAGATTAAAGTGCACGAATTATAATCAAGAGACAGAATTGCAAATCAGTCATAATCCTGAAAATAGAATTGAATACAAAGGTGGGAATTCAACGTTCTCTAGAGAGTCCACTTTCCACGACGATCGCCTTGGAAGGACGGTAGTGGTACACCAGTAATGTCCAAACATTGAGTTTCCGTCCACCGAAGTGCGTCGGCTATACCGAGCGATCACCTCTGATAGCTTCCAGCTTCCCAAATCCTGGTCCTATACCTCCTCGATCGAGAGAGACACCTTACTGAAGTTTCGTGTACCACCATGCTAGCTTGGAATGTCTGCAATTGTTGGCGGCGCTAGGTCTAGAATTCCACTGTTTTTCCACACCAAAGATGTGGCCTGGCGTGCTTTATTTATACACAAGCTAGCTAAATCTAAATCTAATCCCACAGAATCGCTAATTCCTTGATTCCCGCAGATTTCTTTCTTTGTTACCTGAATTACATATTTCCTAATCCTAACAGATTACAAATTTGAATTACAGATTTCTCAATCCTAGGAGATTGCAAATTCCTTGATTCTAGCGTAATCATATCTGTATTGCAGATTCCTTAATTCTAGGATAATCAAATCTTCATTACAGATTCCTTAGATTCAGCATAATCATATCTGCATTCTTACTGGAGCAATTTTAGCCACTAAAGTCGGCTTGGGCCGAGATGTTCTCGGCTTCTACTAAGCCGAGATGCTCTTGGCTTCTACTGGGCCAAGATGCTCCTTTTCGACCGAGATGCTCCCTTTGGGCTGAGATGCTCTCGGCTTTCAGGCCTACAAAAAAGTCCAATCTTTTATTAGTTAAAATCTTTATTTTAGCACATATTTATATTTTTCCTATTTCTAGGTCCATAATTCAAATCTTAGCTAAGACAGGACTCTTAATCACAAAACAATCTTAATAATACCCATCTTAAGCCCTTGTGAGGTGTATAAAATATGACTTATCAGAGCCCCGCACTTACACTTTTGCACTCCTGGGCAAAATCAGATTTCAAGGAAATTGAAATATGTTTTCAAATGAATTTTTCAAGTTTGACAAACAGGTCAAGCATGCAATCATCCCAGAATCCAGATTTTCAAATAATCTATGAGAGTTACTTTCTCCACACCCAAGGAAAATAAGCAATCTGCAAACATCAAAGAGTAGCCAAGAAGTAACTAAGCTCTCTCTCAAGGCATATTCTCTCAATCTCTCAAGTGCTTAGGACTGTGTATACACTCAAACATCCCATGTAACCGGCACTACCAAACTTTGACTAGCCTCTCCTTTTGCACCTTCAAAATCACATGTAATCATGATCATTAGATTTCTTTTCGGCTTGTAACGTGGCCAAGGTAAGGGTAGGATACAAGATGGTAAATGAGCTTTAGTAACCATAGGGAAGAGAGGAGCAATGGGGAATGAGTTCGAAGCATGGAGGGTATCCCCCAGGACACTGCAGTTCTATTAAGAGTATTCTTGCTCACTTCTTTTCTTTCCTTTTTTCCACTTTACTTTTCTTCTTTTTTCTCACTTCTTGTTTTGCAGCTTTATGCTGTATTTTTGCTACAACTTATAACTTTTGGCTGCTTTCCCTTTCTTTGTTTCATCCTGAACTTGTTTTTCTTTCTTTTCTTTTCCAACCCTTTTTGGATGCACTGTTCTTGCTATGTCCTTGGGTGTCTTCCACACACTTGAACAAGACCTACTCCCAAAACAATTCCAAAGCTCCTCTATCCCCCTAAGGTTGAGGTTGATCATGGTTTTTTGGCTTTGGATTGTAATGAGCTATCATGTTAGAAAAAAATTGGTTATTCAGGCTCAAAGAGGGTAAGCAAGGGATAAAATCTGCAAGGTAAGTCCATTTGGCTCGGGGCTTAATAGAAACATGGCCTAGATCATATCACTCCTACATGCGAAACGAGATGTATCCATAGAGTCAAGGCAAAATCTAGAGTAACCAGTCGTCATGAATGCAAATATCATACAAGAAAGGAAAGAATGGCAAGATGTAAAGTCATTATGTATGCAAGGCTCGAAAATTCTTACACGGATGGTTGCTCAATCACTGAAGGTTCCTCTTTTTCAGTTTTTCAATCACTCAATGCCCAAAGATGTAGAAATTACATTCCTTATTAAGTTTGAAAAATCTTTCCTCCAGGGTCATCCATACCTTTCTCTGTTTCATTTTTACTCAAAGAAATCAGTTCAGGTTTTTTCAAAATAGTTTTCTCAGTAGTTGGCAATCAGAAATCAGCTAAGGGGAAAACAAAACAAAAATCAGAATTAAAAGCAAGATATGAGACAAGGCTGAAGTCAATCTGGATTCGGTCGAGATGGATCCGGAGTCGGCATAGACTCGGCTTGGATATCATTTTATTTAGATCAAGGGAAAATGACTTGAAAGAAAAGAAACAAAATGAAATAGAACAGGAACGAAATAAAAACGAAATAACAAAACTAAACAAACTGTCACCCTCCTACGGAACACTCCCCCACACTTAAACAATGCATTGTCCTCAATGCATGACAGGAATATAGAGGGGGCTTTTGTATTGTCGTGTTGCTCAGGACGTGCCGGCCGCTGTGGTTGGTTTTGTGAGGGAGATGTTCTCCACCTCACCTACTATTGTTGTTGGGCCTTCATGGAAGATTTTGAGCTGCTGCCCGTTGGCTTGGAAGGTGCTTCTTGTGAGTTCGTCCTGTAATTCTACTACACCATAGGGTAAAACTTTAGTGATAATAAATGGACCGTCCCACTTGGAACAGAGCTTACCGGTGATGAGCTTTAATCTTGAATTGAATAAGAGCACTTTCTGGCCGACTTGGAACTCCTTTCTTAAAATCTGGCAGTCATGGAATTGTTTGACTTACTACTTGTAGATGCGAGAGTCCTCGTAAGCTTCCAAATGGAGTTTCTCCAACTCTTGTAGTTGGAGCTTCCCTTCTTCCACAGCTTGGTCGTAGGCCATGTTGCACTTCTTGACTACCCAATAAGCTCGGTGTTCTAGTTCAACTGGTAGGTGGCAGGCTTTTTTAAAAAAAAAAATCCAGTAAGGCGACATTCCCAATGGAGTTCGGTATGCCGTCCTATGTGGCCAAAGTGGATCTTCAAGGTGGTGGCTCCAATCCTTCCGGTCGGGGTTGGTCAGCTTTTGCAAAATCTTCTTGATTTCCCTAATGAATACCTCAGCTTGGCCGTTTGTTTGGGGGTGGTATGCTATGGCAATTCGGTGCACCACCCCATACTTTTCTAAGAGGGAAGACATGGCTTTGTTACAAAAGTGACTTCCCTGGTCGTTGATCAAAGCTTTTGGCACACCAAACCTGTAGAAAATGTTAGACTTAAGAAAATTCACAACTACCTTGGCATCATTGGTCTTGGTGGCCACTGCTTCGACCCATCTTGACATGTAGTCCACAGCCAACAGAATGTATGAGTATCCATTGGAGACAAGGAATGGCCTCATGAAGTCAATTCCCCAAACATCAAAGACTTCACGAAATAGGATTGGGTGTTGGGGCACCTCATGTCGGTGGCTCATGGTCCTCCTTGCTCTTTAACATTGCTCACAGGCCGAGATGAATTGGTGGGCGTCTCGAAAAATGGTGGGCCAATAAAACCCACAGTCAAGTACCTTTCGAGCTGTCCGAGTTGATCCATGATGGCCGTCTCCGGCTGCTGCATGACAAAAGTGGAGGACTGAGCTGATCTTAGTGTCCGGAATGCACCTACGAATGACTTGATCACTGCCGTGCTTCCAAAGATACGGGTCATCCCATATATAGTACTTGGCATCACTCTTAATCTTCTCTCTATATAACTGGGATGCCTCTGGTGGAAACTGAGATGCAAAAATGAAATTACATATGCCCGCGAACCATGGTGTCAATGTATCCATGTGCAATAGTTGCTCGTCCAGGAAGTTGTCTCGGATTGGCATCAGATCAGGTTCACGTTCAATCTGACTCAGGTGGTCGGCCACTGCATTGTCGGCACCCTTCTTGTCTTTGATTTCTAGGTCAAATTCTTGCAAGAGAAGCATCCACCGAATTATTCGTGGCTTGGCATCTGGCTTCTTCAGTAGGTATTTCAAGGAGACATGATCGGAGAATATGATGACTTTGGAGCCAAGCAGATAGGAGCAAAATTTTTCCAAGGCAAATATTATTGCCAGTAGCTCTTTCTCTATAGTCGTATAGTTTATTTGAGCCTGGTCCATGGTTCGAGATGCATAGGCGATCACATGTGCCAGCTGGCCAACTCCACCTTGCTGGCCGAGAATAGCTCTGAGGGCTGAGTTAGATGCGTCACACATTAGCTCGAACGGGAGCTTCCAATTGGGTGCTTGTAGAATTGGTGTAGATGTCAATCTGGTCTTCAACTCTTCAAAGGCCTGTATGCATTCTTTGTTGAAGACAAACTCCACATCTTTTTGCAGTAGTTTGGACAGTGGCAAGGCGATCTTGTTGAAGTTCTTGATGAAACACGTGTAAAAGCCCACATGTCCTAGAAATGAACGAACCTCCCGCATAGAAACGGGGTTGAGGAGAGATTTGATGATGTCAATTTTGGCTTTATCAACCTCGATCCCTCAACTTGATACTAGGTGGCCGAGGACAATCCCCTCTGTTACCATGAAATGGCATTTTTCAAAGTTCAACACCAGGTCGGTTTCTATGCATCACTTTAGTAATCGAGCCAGATTTCCTAAACATGCATCGAAAGTGTCTACGTACACTGTGAAGTCTTCCATGAACACCTCCATGCAATCCTCCAATAAATCTGAGAAAATGCTCATCATGCATCTCTAGAACATGCTTGGGGCATTGCAGAGTCCAAACGGCATCCTAGTGTAAGCAAATGTATCGAAAAGATAGGTGAAGGTTGTCTTGTATTGATCTTCAGGCGTGATGTGTATCTGCATGTATCCGGAATATCTGTCCAGGAAGCAGTAGTGGGACTTCCCGGCCACCTTCTCTAGGACTTGGTCTAAGAATGGCAGAGGAAAATGGTCTTTACAGGTTGCTTGGTTTAGCTTCCTGTAGTCAATACACACTCGCCAGTTGTTTTGAACCCGTGTTGGTACCAATTCATCATTCCGGTACTTCATCACGGTCATCCCAGACTTCTTGGGTACTACCTGCATTGGACTGACCTAGTTGCTATCTAAAATTGGATAAATGATTCCAACAGCGAGCTTAGTCACTTTTTTCTTTACTATGTCTAGGATGGTTGGGTTCAATCTCCTTTGTTGTTGCCTTACAAGACATGCTTCTTCCTCCATCAAGACTCTATGCATGCAAATGGAGGGATTTATTCCTGGGAGGTCAGATAATTTCCACCCTATAGCCTTCTTGTGCTGTCTGAGGACCTGCAGCAATTTCTCCGCTTGTTCTTGCTGAAGGTTGCTAGCAATTATGATCGGGAATTGTTGTTCATCACCTAGGTAGGCGTACTTTACATTGTCCGGTAATGGCTTTAACTCAATGGATGGTTTTAGTGGAGAGACATCACCTGTTAGTCTGGAAACTGTTTGGCCGACTTGGTTGGAGTTGGGTACCTGGGTTGCCGGCATGATCCCGGCTTCTGATCGTTCCTTATGCTGATTGGCCGACTCTGTTTCAGCTTTGATTCTGGCCCGCTTCCAGTCTTCTTTAGCCGCATTGGTGTCGATTCTTGTGACCGACGTGCTTTCGGTCTTCATCCAGTCTCAACCTATGTAGGTCAGCTCGTTCTTAGCAAAAGTGTTTGCTATTTGTTTCATAGTCCTGGCAAATTGGACTTCTGAATGTTTTGAATACTCCGATTTCTCATTCTTGCGAACATGATCCAATGAATCGATACTTTTGGAGTTGTGATCCAAGTGTGCAAGGGCAGCAGAAACTTTTGCGCCATGTACTTCCCAAGATTTATCATAATCAGGTTCCTCAATCACAGATCCCAAGCAGTCAAGTATATCAATGTTTTCAGGGACTTGGAAGAATTCGGTACTACCAGTGTCCACTTGCATGTATTCTTCGAGGAGTTCGTCGATCAAGTCAATGCCAAAGAGTGAGGTGTCCTCCACAGGGTGCTTCATGGCTTCGAAAATATTGAACTGCACCATAGTATCACCAAACTCCATTGAGAGTGTCCCGACATGCACATTAATCTTGGTCTTGGCGGTCATCAGAAATGGTCGGCCTAGGATCAAGGTAGACCCTTTCCCTGGTGTCTCGTCCTCCATATCCAGCACATAGAAGTCGGTTGGGAAAATTAGTTCATCAACTTGAACTAGGACGTCTTCAAGAACACCTAAGGGCTGGATGAAGCTTCTTTGCCAACTGTATGGTCATCCCGGTGGGTTCCAGGTCTCCGCAATTCAAGTACTTGTAGATTGATGTCGACATGATGTTTATTGAAGCTTTTAAGTCCAGCATGGCATCAGCAAAGGTACAGTCGCCAATGGTGCATGGGACCGAAAAGATTCTGGGGTCTTGGTATTTCTTTGGCAAGGCTTGTCTCGTGCCGGTAATGAGGTCGTCATTTCTGGTTAGTGTCGACACTTTCCCTCCTAGTTCCACTCCTCCCTTCATCTTTTTCCTCTTGTGCACACACAACTCCTTAAGGAATTTTGCATACTTGGGGATCTACTTTATGGCATCCAGGAGTGGGATATTGATCTCCACCTTCCAGAACATCTTTAGCAACTCTTCATCAGATTCGGGCTTCCTTGCTGAAAGTGTCCAACTTGGAAAAGGGACTGGGACGGGACTAGCCTGCTATAGTGGTTGTGAGTCGGCATCTGGTTTGGATTCGGTGCCGGTTGATCTCGGTTTTTGCTACGGTGCTGCTTGTAATTCTCTACCGCTTCTTAGTGATACTACGCTTGCATTCCCTCTTCGATTTGGAATTGTTTGCAAGGGAAGGTTCTCGGATTCGGCCGATTGTAACTGACTTACAGAGTTGGCTAGCTAGCCCACTTGCGTCTTGAGATCTTGAACAATAGCGCTCATATTTTGCTAGAACTGTAGGTTACTAGAGCTCATGGTCTGCTGGAACTCCAGGTTTCTTGCTGCTATCTACTTCACCAAATCCTCCAAAGATGGTGGGTGGCGCTTTCTACTGCTGCTGATGTTGGAATGGTGGCATCTGATGTCTTTGATTTGGCTGTTGATAGCTGCCTTGGCACTGGGGCATGTTCCGGTTTGAACTGAATCCTTGAGCTGCATACGACCCTTGATTTGGATTCGGCCGGTATGGTGGTCGTCCGAATTGTTGGCCCTCAAACAGCCGATTTGCATACGGCTACTTCTCATACTAGTAGCCACCTATTGATCCAACACTTTCGGGATGGTCTGGCTCGGTTTCTTGCAATGTGGGGCACATGTTAGTAGGGTGCTCCATTGAAGTACATATACCACATGCGTTTACTGCTACAAAGGGTTGGTGTTGGCCGATGGCAAGCTGCCTCACCAATGATGTCAACTCGGTCAACTGATTCTCCAATCTTGGATTGTCAATTGTACCTACTTCATTCACCATTCTGGGTGCTATGGTTCCTCCAGTTCCAAATTGTTGTGTGTTGCTGGCCATGTTCGAGATCAGATGTCGTGCTGCTGCCGGCGTCTTGTCCATCAGTGCTCCTCCACTTGTAGCGTCAGTCATACTACGGTCCATCATCATCAGACCTTCATAGAAATATTGAATCAATAACTGCTCGTTGATCTGGTGATGTGGACATGTGGCACAAAGCTTGTTGAACCTGTCCTAGTATTCATGCAATGTCTCGCCAGAGTGTTGCTTGATCCCGCAAATCTCCTTCCTTATGGTTGTTGTTCTGGACGCTAGGAAGAATTTCTCTAGGAACATGCACTTCATATCCCCCCAGGTATTGAAAAGAACCAGCTGCAGATATAGCCAATCTTTTACAACTCCATCCAGGGAGAATGGAAACGCTTTCATCTTGATGTGGTCTTTCGATATCCCCTACGGCCTCATCGTGAAACAAACCACGTGGAACTCCTTTAAGTGCTTGTGAGGATCTTCACCTGCAAGACCATGAAACTTAGGCAATAAATGAATTAGACTGGACTTTAATTCATAACTTTAAGCTGGCTCCAATGGTGGACATTGAATGCACCTCGGTTGGTACACCACGTCTGGTGTGACCAACTCCTTCAAAGTTCTATCATTGTTCTCCATTGATCCTGCCTCTTGGTGCTCAAAAAGGTTAGATTCGTCAGTGGTAAAATTACTATTCTCAGAATTCCAAATAGAATTAGAACTACTGCTATCAAGTGTTATAGTATGCCTAGCTTTCCTTAAACAATGCAAAGTTCTCTCTATCTCAGGATCAAAAGCATGCAATGGCTCAGAACTACTTCTCGTCATGCATCATGGAGAACATTAGTCATGCAGAAAGAATGCAAAACAAAATGCAGAATGGAATGCAGAAAAACAAAATGTAGAAAAGATAAGATGCAGTAAAAAAAAACAGACTCGGTATACCCAAACGACTTAGACAAAAGACAGACTCTATAAGTTAAAAACAAACATAGCATTCCACAGATTCAGGGTTCGGCTTGACTCAGATTTGGCACACAAAGACACAAAAGAACTTGTGTCCCCGGCAATGAAGCCAATTTGATAAGCGGGTTTTTAGTCGTCTTACATGCCTTAAATAAATACTAAAGCTAACTATAGTATAGCTAACCCTAGGACGATTCTCTTAAGGACACAATGTGTTAAATTGTGACTAAGTGTAGAAATTAGAGTTTATTGTAGAAATTAGAGTTTATTGCAGAAACGTCAAGTGTAGAATGCCGACTCGCTCTCAGCAAAGACTGATCTAATTTGGTCTCGACAGAGACAAATCCGACACGGTCTCGGCTAAGCGCGGACTCGGACACAACAGAGTCGGACTGACTCGGTTTAGGATGGATGCGACGGAGTCAGACTGACTCGGTCTCAGACTGTAGAAAGCAGTAAATAGGGGGGTTTTGTGTTTAACTACAGAAATAAACTAAGTGCAAAAAATAAACTAAACTACACTAAACTAATCTATACTACTGTACCAATTCAGGAATCAACACACAATAGGTTGTCATTCTTACTTAGAATTATACTCCGAATCAACCTTAGATTCTTACGACAATTGCCGAACGTTTGTCCATTGCCATACTGAGAATTTACACAATTGCTACCTCATCAGTTGACAAGAAGTATGTACTTGGTTGACTTTAGGTTCTCTACCTAATCAGATTATTAAACCAGTTCCAATCGGTCCTAGTCTAACGTGATCTACTCCTAACAATGTGCAATCGCGACAAAGTTAAAAGTAGATTAAAGCGCAGGAATTATAATCAAGAGACAGAATTGCAAACCAGTCATAATATTGAAACTAGAATTGAATACAAAGGTGGGAATTTAGTGTTGTCTAGAGAGTTCGCCTTACACGACAATCGCCTTGGAAGGACGGCAGTGGTGCACCAGTGATGGCCAAACATTGAGGTTTCCGTCCACCGGAGTGCGTCGGCTATACCGAGTGATCACCTCCGACAGCTTCCAGCTTCCCAAATCTTGGTCCTGTACCTTCTCAATCGAGAGAGACACCTTACTGAAGCTTCCTGTACCACCGTGCTAGCTTGGAATGTTGATAGTTGCTGACGGCGCTAGGTCTAGAATTCCACTATTTTTCCACACTAAAGACGTGGCCTGGCATGCTTTATTTATATACAAGCTGGCTAAATCTAAATCTAACCCCACAGAATCGCTAATTCCTTGATTCCCGCAGATTTCTTACTTAGTTACCTGAATTACATATTTCCTAATCCTAACAGATTACAAATTTGAATTACTGATTACAGATTTCTTAATCCTAGGAGATTACAGATTCCTCAATCCTAGGAGATTACAAATTCCTTGATTCTAGCATAATCATATCTACATTACAGATTCCTCAATTCTAGGATAATCAAATCTGCATTACAAATTCCTTAATTTTAGCATAATCATATCTGCATTACAAATTTCTTAATTCTAGGAGAATCAAATCTACATTACACATTCCTTAATTTTAGCATAATCATATCTAGATTCTTGCTGGAGTGATTTTGGACACTGAAGTCGGCTTAGGCCGGGATGCCCTCAGCTTCTACTGAGCCGAGATGCTCTCGGCTTTGAGGCCTGCAAAACAAGTCATATCTTTTGTTAGTTAAAATCCTTATTTTAGTACAAATTTATATTTTTCCTATTTCTAGGCCCATAATTCGAATCTTAACTAAGACAGGACTCTTAATCACTAAACAGTCTTAATAATACCCATCTTAAGCCTTTGTGAGGTGTATAAAATATGACTTATCAATATCATATACGTAAACCAAAAAGTCGTTAAAGAGAGTGCCCTAGCAAAACACCTGGCTTACCACCCCTTGGAAGATTCTCAACCCCTATTACACGAATTTCCAGACGAACACATCACGGCCACAACGAGCATCAAACCACAAGTGGAGGAGTGGATGATGTGGTTTGACGAGGCGTCCAATCTGCTAGGAAATGGGATAGGAGCAGTCCTAGCCTCGCCAACGAATCAGTGCTTCCCCTTTTCAGCCAAGTTGGGATACGATTGCACCAATAACATGGCAGAGTATGAGGCTTGCACTATGGGACTCTTGATGGCTTTAGAACACCAAGTGAAAAAGCTCAATGTCTTTTGCGATTCGACCTTAGTCATCTACCAGCTCTGCGGGGAATGGGAAACGTGGGATGCCAAACTAGTTCCCTATCATGATCACATAAAGGAGATAGTTGAAGCATTCGACGCGGTTACCTTCCACCATGTCCCCCGCGAAGAGAATCAAATGGTTGATGCTCTCGCAATCCTGTTTGCCATGGTGCAAGTGAACAAGGGGCAAGAGATGACGATCCATGTTCGACAGTAGCCTCGAGTGGCCTATTGTCAATATTTGAGCTGCAAAACAACAGAGGCAAACTCAAAGCCCTGATACTTCAACATAAAAAGGTACCTGGAAAAAGGAGAATATCCGGAGGGAGCCTCTGAAAGTAGTAAAAGAACTCTAAGGAGGCTGGCCTCTGGTTTCCTCCTAAGTGGGATTGTATTATATAAAAGAAATATAGACATGACACTCCTTCAATGTGTAGATCGCCAGGAAGCTGAAAGGATAATGGAAGAGGCCCGCGAAGGGACCTTCGGCACACATGCAAATAGGCATGCCCTAGCCCGTAAAATCTTTCGAGCAGGGTACTATTGGACCAAAATGGAATCAGACTGCTACCAGCACATCAAAAAATGCATGAAATGCCAGACCTATGCTGATCACATCAACGTAGCTCCTTCCGCTCTGCACAATCTGACCTCCCCTTGGCCGTTCTCCATGTGGGGCATCGATGTAATCGGGCCCATCGAGCCGAAGGCTTCTAATGGACACAGGTTCATCTTGGTAGCCATTAACTACTTCACCAAATGGGTAGAGGTAGCTTCATACTCCACCGTAACACGCAGCATAGTGGTAAAATTCATCAAGAGGGACATCATATGCCGATACGGCCTCCCAACTCATATTGTCACAAACAACGGCACTAATCTAAACAATAAAATAATGACAGAGCTTTGCGAGCAGTTCTGGATCCGCCATCACAACTCTACACCTTATCGTCCCAAAATGAATGGGACAATAGAGGCCGCCAATAAAAACATAAAGAAAATAGTATAGAAAATGGTGGTAACTTATAAAGATTAGCACGAGATGCTACCCTACGCGTTGCATGGGTACCATACTTCCATACAAACATCCATGGGGGCAACCCCTTACTCCCTAGTGTATGGTACAGAAGTAGTCCTCCCAGTAGAAGTTGAAATACCCTCCTTGAGAGTTCTGGTCGCAGTAGAATTGGATGAAGCTGAATGGATCCAACAACGACTCGACCAGCTGAACCTGATCAAGGAAAAATTACTTATAGCTCTATGTCATGGCCAACTCTATCAAAGAAGAATCAAGATGCCTTCGACATGAAAGTAAGGCCTCGCGTGTTCAAGGAAGGAGACATGGTGCTCAAGAAGATATTGTTGAACGTCAAAGATCAGAGGGGAAAATGGGTGCCCAACTACGAGGGACCCTACGTAGGAAGCACGCCTTTTTCGGAAGAGCCTAATCCTAGCTAATGCTGAAGGACGAGACCTAAAATATCTTGTCAATGCAAACTCGGTCAAGATATTCTTTTATTGACATCTCACTAGGGCAACGACAGAAGAACCAACGTCCCCACGGGGTGGAAGAAAGGCTAGGGAAATCAGGCACTAGGAGATTGTTGCCAATCTCCAATCTTTGGCATTAGGCTAGGAGGCTGGTCCTAATCATGAGACCACTCTAACCCTTCGGGGACTCGCTTGTAACCATAGTTTGAATCAATAAAATGTTCTCTTTCTTTCCATATCTTTCGTTTCCCTTTGCATGCTAAAGTTCTGTTAAAAGTCAACAAGAAAAACAAATTTTTAAGGCGGTTCAAGGAATGGAACACCTTAGGCCAGGCCAGGTAGTTGGCACCCCAAGTGGCCTCTTGAACCTAGGCCAGGTTCCTTGATCAAAATTCTGGCTAAAACGAAAAGACAAATGCTAGGGGTAGTTCACTACTACAATTCACTCGAAACAGCGCGCGCACAACCTTGAGACGCAGTCATTCACTCTTTGCCTAAACAAACAAAAAAAAAGAAAAAGAAACAAAAACTAAAAATGATAATAATAATAATAAAAAAGTTAATCATGCATACACATCAATTCCCTCCATGCATACACCCATATTAGCCTCCCATTTTACCTAAAACAAACCCAACTTATGCTGACTCCTTCTCGGATTCAGGAATGCTTACTCCTTCTCGGATTCCAGAATGTCGACTCCTTCTTGGATTCCAGAATGCCGACTCCTTCTCGGGTTGCAGACTCCTCCTCGGATTCTTGAACTTGCACACCCTTGGTCGACTTCATGTCGGATCATCCTAAGTCGACTCTAACTTGAATGACTAAGGACAGTTGATGGAACCTAGCAACCTGAATACCTAGATCTTAGGCTTTTATTTAAACTTAAGTTCACCCAAGGTACGCAAATTACAACTTAGGCATTTTGGCTCTAAGCCAATCTAGCTATCCGATTCCAAGTCTGCCTTGTCCAAAGGAAGGATCAGCTAAAGCATACTTTAAGTTAGTTTTATAGGTTAACCTTTAGGACCTAGGGTAAGGGGTCTAAACCTCAGGTAATAGTCCAAGTTCGTAGTGGGGTCAATTTTTTTCGCTCTTCTATGCAAAGGTCACAGGTCAATAGTCCCAAAAAGAAAACAAGAATAAAAGGCAATAAAACAATAAGAAGTGACATAAAGGCGAGAAATATAAACAACAACAAAAACATAAAAGCCAAAATAACAGAAAGCCCATTCCAGTGATAATACAAAGGTAAATACATTGAAGGTTCAAGGTTGAAGAGGGTCTAGAAGGGAAATAAGCTTCCCATCCTGAACCTCTTTGGTCATATCATAGAGGCTCAAATCAAAATTAGGGGCCAACAACGCAATTTGCCTAAGGGCTTTGTTGAAGTCATCCAAGCATTCCACCATATCAGCAAGACCCTACATTTCTTCCTTGGCCTTAGCAGCTTCAGACTCCAGGGTGATAATCTTAGTTTTAGCAGTCTGCAATTCACCCTTGGTAGTCTCCAGAGTAGCTCCTAATTGGACTTTGGCCTCCTTATCAAAAGCCCAAGCAGCTTCCACTTCAGCCACCCTTGAACAGGTTGCATCTGAAGTCTTCTATGCAATGGCAAGGGCAGTCTTCAACTTCGCCACTTCGTCCTACGAGGCAACAAAATCAGCCTTCCACTTTGCTGCATCAACCTCTGACTTAGCAGACTAGGATCTAGAAGCAGGAAGGTCAGCCTTCAATTTTTCCACCTTGGCCTTGGCTTTCTGATTCTCCTCCTTCAGTTTTTGGGCCTCAGCACATGATTCGGCACTAGCCTTCTACACCTTTTCGAACTCCTTCTTGTGTATGGCCTCCTTTGCCAAGATCAGCTCGGCTCTCTTCACCAACCCTCTCCATACTTCTAGGGTGGCCATGGAGCGTGCCATGTAAGTGGTCATCATGTTAAAGGAGTTATCGGCACCACTAGACACCAGCAATCTCCTATCATATTGAGGGATGCAGTTTGGAGGAAATAGGTCCCGAACATCGAATCCTAGCCCCCATAGTGAATGAGTTGTGGGGGAGGCCACGTAATAGGATAAACCTCCAAGGGGCAGCTTAGGTCCCTAAGTCACAATCACTTTGCCTTTTGGTTGAGAAGGAAAAGGAGGAGGAGGCGGTGCAACATTCTTCCCCTTATTTTTGGCGGCCTCCTCAGCAACAAAAGCTTCGGCCTTCCTCTTGGCCGCATTAGGGTCGGTGGAGGCTGGTTGCGCCTTGCCATCAGAATGTGCTGGCATCTTTGCAATCTTGGTTGACTCCCACACCTTCTCGGACATGGCAAGTGCCAACATCTTCTCGACCACAGGGGCCAACACCTTCTTGGCTTCAGCATTGGCTGACATCACCTCAACCTCAGTGGGAGCCGCCACCACGTAGGCATTGACAACTCCTTTGCTCCTAGCCTCGTTTGTTAGCCTGACCTTCCTGATTAATTTTGCCATGTCAATGCCTTGCTTTTGGAGCATACCTACAAACCAAAAACACAAAAAGTCAGCATAATCGGCACAGGACCGAGTTAGGAAGATAACATCACACACAAAACTCACACTTCAGACGGTAAATAGCGTTGTTTGTAGATGTCCAAGCCACTATCTCTTTGCAATTCATTCCTCATGGCAGGGCATCCAACAGTTGTAAGTCAACCCTTGCCTCCAAGGACAGTTGACTTCTCAAGAGCCCCTTGAACTTGAGAGGCTCCCTCCAATATAGCAGTAAGGGCCTAGGATCAACGTAGAAGTGGCTATCCTCGACGGTCTTGATCTTCACGAAGCGAATCTTAAAGCCCTTGTAAGAGGCTGTATAAGAGCTAAAGAGACCGGTGTTTGGCAGAGGTGCAAGGGATACCCAGCCAATTGCCTAGCTGACCCGTGTGGTGTAGTGGCTCAAGAAGACTGGAGCAGAAGGTATCACTACGAGTGCCAGGTACACCACTTTGAAGGCTTGTATGGCCGCCCATCCATTGGGGTGAAGCTGAGAAGGGGCTATCCCTAACATTCGCAAGATGTTAGCCTCGAAGAAGTCGAAGGGGAGAGTAACTCCCAAATCCTGTAAAACCGTCTCGTACATATACACGAAATGGCCTTCCCCCGTCTTTGCAGCATGGCACACTCGCTCCTTCTTATCGTAGTGTACTATTGTGAATTGGCTGGCATAAGGCTTGCGAAACCATTTCCCTCCCTCTGATAGAGACGCCACTTCAGAGCGAGTCATTTTAGAGTGGTTGTCCAATACGTCCTTGTGGACCCACGCCAAAGGATTTGCCACTGGCATAGCAGGGACAGGGGCCTGGGAGGAAGCCCCCTCAACCACAGCAACGGGCATGGCCTCTAAGGCCTTAGAGCTCGACGAAGAAGAAAAGGAAGAAGAGTAGGTGGAGGAAGTTTCAGAACTCGAGGTACTTGACATCTTGGTGCAAAAGTTACAGAAGAGGCTTGAAAACAAAGACAAGGAAATGCGAAGAGGACGCTGAAGCAAGTGGGAAAACTCAAGGAACAAGAAACTCAAAAGGATTAACAGAATAGGAAATAAGGGCTCTCAAAAAGAAACAAATTTTAAGTGGCGCCTTGATACCACGCACCCCCAATAAGTGCAGACCTGGGAACTCTACAACGGATGATTAAAGAGGCGCACTTCTCCAGAATGGTGCAATCATTAAAGCACCCTACATTAATGTGCCCCGAAAACGAAGTGGCATGTCGGAAGAGAGACGAACCGCCTCCCCTCACACGCGGCCCTTGGTCTTCTCCCAGAATTCAAATTTAAGCCCCACATGGCATAAGAAGAAAAAGAGAAAAAAAACAAAAAAAAAACACCTAGCCCACACCAACTGGCCCAAATCACTATAGCCCACACCAACTGGCCCAAACCGCCATAACCCACAGCAAGTGGCCCAACCTTAGCCCTCCTAGCTTGGCCCACACACACCGACCCAATCTCAGCCATACTTGGCCGAATCCATGAGTTTCCGACATGATCTCAACAGAAATAAGAGAAAACACACAAAAAAAAATCTCTCCTCTCAACCTGTGAACGTCTGCTTACGCACCCCAATCAATCTTGGACCCCAATGGATAGTCTAGTGCCTCTTTCAACTTTGGGCCCTAGAGGATAGCCCATTGATTCAATCAACCCTAGACACCAATGGATAGTCCAATGCCTCTTTCAACTTTGGGCCCCAGGGGATAGCCCATTGATTCAATCAACCCTAGACACCAATGGATAGTCTAGTGCCTCTTTCAACTTTGGGCCCCAATGGATAGCCCATTGATTCAATCAACCCTAGACACCAATGGATAGTCCAATGCCTCTTTCAACTTTGGGCCCTAGTGGATAGTCCATTAATTCAATCAACCCTGAACACCAATGGATAGTCCAGTACCTCTTTCAACTTTGGGCCCCAATGGATAGCCCATTGATTTAATCAATCCTGGACACCAATAGATAGTTTAGTGCCTCTTTCAACTTTGGGCCCCAATGGATAGCCCATTGATTCAATTAACCCTAGACACCAATGGATAGTCTAGTGCCTCTTTCAACTTTGGGCCCTAGTGGATAGCCCATTGATTCAATCAACCCTGGACACCAATTGATAGTTCAGTGCCTCTTTCAATTTGGGTCCTAGTGGATAGCCCATTGATTCAATCAACCCTGGACACCAATGGATAGTCCAGTGCCTCTTCCAACTTTGGGCCCTAGTGGATAGCCCATTGACTCAATCAACCCTGACACCAACGGATAGTCCAATGCCTCTCTCAACTTTGTGCCCCAGTGGATAGCCCATTGATTCAATCAGTCCTAGACCCCTAAAAGATAGTCCAGTGTCTCTTCCAACTTAGGGCCCCAATGGATAGCCCATGAATTCAATTAATCCTGGACCCATAACAGACCAGTTACCTTCTCAACCTTGGACACCTAAAGGAAAGTCCATAGACCTACTCAATCATAGGTGCACACTAAAACCATTATCCTCAAACCCCCAACAACTCCTCCACTTGGGCTCCCTTGTGAATCTTTATTTATGCTCATATAGGAAGATCCATACTGGATCCCCTGGATGAACACAAATAAAGATGGGGCAACTGTGGGACCCCAAAATTGTCTGGGACCAAGTCTCCTACACGCCTTCGTGGACTCCACCATGACTCATGTTGAGGAAAGGATCATGGGGTAGAGGAATCAGCTCCTACAACCAGGTAACCGCCATGACCATGAAGAAATCATGGGATCATGGGGAGTTACATTCGGCCAGTCTCGGGGCCTATAAAAGGCCTCGAGACGAAGAGCACGGGGTCGAAAATTGAAGAGAGAAAGGAGAGGCTAGTGAGAAAATTGACAAGAGAGAATCAGCAAGAGAAAAAGGAGAAAGATGACGATCACACAAAGGAAACTAGGCGGGAATCCCATGGTCAGACCAAAGAAGAAGCGGAAGTACTAGACGAAAGAACGAAGAGGCTTGACTCTCCTGGATACCAAGTTAGTACCGCGCATTTATAAACATTATCCTAGGTTAAAACCCCCCCTTTTGAGTAAAACCGAGACTAAATCGCACATACTCTCCCCTATTGCTAGGGCCGAGTCCATCTGGGCCCAATGGCTAAGGCGACACACCCCTGCTGTGAGCCTTGAACCTATCTCTTCCTTCACCAGTCGAAATCATCTCGGCACACTCGTCAGGATGAAACAATCTCACCCCCACCAACGCCCTTCGCACTAAGGCCAACTCCATCTCGGCCCCACGTGATGAGTCATCCTCCTAAAATTTCCCTTCCCCAACGTCGAGTTCATCTTGGCCTTAATAAGGTTGAGTTGATACAAGTCGGCTTCGCCCTTCCATGAGCCCAAGAACCAGCCAAAACTACATGGACTTTAATTCCTCTAAAGCCGAGGTACGTAGGCACAAGAGGCATACTCCTATCAAGTCATAAAATTCAAAAAAAAAAACCAAAAACACTCTGCCTTTACCCTTGCTACTCCACGAGCCCAATAACCCTTAAGCATGAGCATCCTTTTCTCTTCCTTTACGACTAGCCGAGGGTAACTATCAGGTGATTGACGTGTTGGGGCACCTTGTGGTCCCTATGCATAACCAACTCTCGAATCCATAACTTTGATCCCAGACCAGCCTTTTCCATCAGGTTTCCTGACGTTCCCCGAAGCAAAACACTGGTGGCGACTCCCGATGGTCGAATCAATTTCAACCATCAGATAACTGAAACCGTTTCAACCCATTTCGACCCATCTCGCGCAGCATCACAAATTAAGTTGTAACACATACATATATTTCACTTTTGGATGATGTTCAATGTTAATTCTATTCTCCCAATTTTTTTTGGTTCATCTCTATTCTCACAATAGATTGACGTTTGAAGCTAAACGGTGTTTAAAACACACCGTAAGTCTCATTCTACATTGAATTAGTCTTTCCATTAATAGAAAGAATATATTATTAAAAAGTGCCTCGCTAGCTGTACGGTACTCCTATCATGGCAAATAATTAAGACAGGGCCACGCTTCACGCGGAGAGAAATCTACCACCAACATGTTTTGTCTTTTTCTTCTTTTTGATGAAATGTTTTGTCTTTTTCTTCTATCCAACTAACATTGACATATGAATAGATTTTTAAACTAAAAAGGAATGTGGCATACTCTATTATGGAAATAAATATAATTAGACCTATAAAAATAGAAATGAATAGAATAACTCAGTAAATCGTTCCCCGAGATTCACCATCACTTTCGTATTAATCCTTAAAAAATTATTATAAAAAGTCCTGCCCAGACGTTAGCTTACTATTATTATTAACGGGAGTTGGATATAATAGAAGTTAATTTTTCATAATTAACATGACGAATTAGATATTATCTTGAATGGAATTATCTAAAAAATGAGACTAACATTTTAAATGTATTTTACGTTTTGTAAATATAATTTTTATTTTAATTCTTGTAATTTTTCTAATTTTATATTTTTATAATATTTATCATCAATTATTTTGATTCTCACCTTTGATGACAAAGACTTAAAGCAAAAATTGTTATATTTTGTAATAACAAAAATTTATATTTATAAGAATTAAAAACAAAACCACTATATTCATATAGATATAACACATGCTGCTAAAAGAAAATTCACGAAGAAAAAAAACTAATAATGGTAAATATTACATAGATAAATAAAAAATATATATATTAAAGACTAAAAACAAAAATTATCATATTTATCAACACCTCAAATATATTGAAGTCTTTTAAATATTATATGACAGGTGACGTGGTCATCTATTATACACTCCTAGTGTTTAACTACAATCCAACGCTCATAAGAGAGGAAAAGGAGACATTATTAATTTCATAAAACATGGGATTGATCTTCATTGCATAAAATATCAAGAACTTAAACATGTTCCAATGTTCCTTTTGCAGATATTTCACTCCTTGTGCAGACATTTGCAAATACATTCTTTGGAGACACCGCACGTATCTGAAATTAAAACATTAACAAGCTTGCTTCAAAAGGTAAAACTTGTGTTTTTGCTCATTAAACGAGTTCTGCACAGCGCGCCTCTCTTTATGGGATAAATTTATTAAATTATTAGGTGCTCTGAAAATTACATTGCATGTTTACCGTCTTAATCTATGTATACGAAATATAAATTTAAGTTTCTAAATTTTAAAAAAAATTAATAATACTTAACTATATATTATATAAAGATATGCAAGGACTATATAATTACATATCACCTTTTCTTTTTTACATTAGTATACAGAGTATTTATTTTTCTTATAAGTAAAATTTATTTTTTTATTTGTCAAAATCGAATCCGATATCATAGAATTTATAATGTTTAAGTAAAATGTATTTGTTAAAGAATAAAAACCGTAAGCTTTATAAGGATTCAAAATTAGCATAATAGAGTTAATACATAATTAATACATATAAACCAACCCAAAAAACAGAAAAATCCAAAAGATGTCAACCCCATTAATCAATCTTAAGAGACCAACAATCCATGTCCAACGTGAATGCGCATGCTTTGTAGACCTTCAAATAATTGAAAACGAAACCTTGTACATTTTGCCATCCCAATAACATCAAACACAAGTGAAAGACTAATATATTCCAAAGGTTGTGAAAGTTTAAGTGTATTATCCAGTCCCTACCCATTGTCAAGTCTTCCACACTTGCTTCCCAAAAACAGTTTATTTAATTCACATCAAAACTCCAAATCTAGACGGCGAAATCAGAAAATATCCAATTGACACGATGCAAAACAGTTAGGTCCTAATGTGTATAACTATGACCTTCATGTGCTAGCTCCACCTCCAACGTGCCCGTTCTTGTGCTCTAACATTAACTATGACCTTCATGCACCTCAATATAGCAACGATAATTATTTATGTGGTTGTATCACTACTACAAGAATTTTTTGATTTTACTACTAATTTTAGCTATCATTTAAATTAGTAGCCAAATCCTAGCTAATTAACTATTAATTAATTAGAATATTATTTTTTCTAGCTAAATTGAAGTTATATTCATTTATACTTCTTATTACTACAAATTAGCTAGAAAATAACTACAAATTTTAAAAAATTTACTACAAATTAACTAAGATTATTTTCTTAGCTAATTTGCTACTTATTTCATGCTACCATTCAATATTGTAGTAATTTGGTAGCTAATTATTTTTACTAGAAATTAACTACAAAATAACTATTGATTTTAAAATTAGCCACAAAATTATTTTGTAAAAAATTTTAAATTTTCTAGTAGTGTATATCATTACAATCTCGATTAATTACTATCTGATAATATAATCAAATTTTATTCACTCCAAGAAAATAAAAATTTCAATTATGTGTCTATAATAGTCACATGATGATCCAATATCACAATATTTTTTATATAGGTACATAGATGGTGACCCTTTACTCTATTTCAATTTTACCTTTTCCTCGTAACTACTGCTGTGAGCAATTCCTATGCAAGCATATACAATGTCTATAGGTACAATTAACTAAAGTTGAAGATAATTTTAAAAGAAAACTAAGATTAGATTAATTTTCTTATGTTTTAATCATTATACCCACTATCAAACAATTAACTTGTGCATAGTAAATTGTCTTCAATATATATTATCAATAGAAAGAAAATGATATTTATCAATTTTACTTATCCCAAATATTTTGTCTTTCTCATTACCTCCAAAGGTAACATATCCACCTAACTTAGGTCTTGAAACATAGACCTTTCTCATGCAATGTGTTATGAGAAGTCACCGTCTAGGTACCATGATTGGAGTGTTTTCCTATTGTTGAGCAAATCTCTTCTTCAACTTTAGAAGTTGTATCAGCAATGAGACATATGTTGGCTTTTTCATCTTTTGAGGATGATAAATCAAGGTTTTGATCATGTTGTCATGATACCTTTCTTTTTCTTGTTGAAGAAGGGATTCTTTTTCTATCTCTCTCAAGGCTTGTGCATTTTGATTTAAAGTGTCTAGACTTCTTGTATTCATAGCAAACCACTTGACTCTTGTCTTTAGTTTCCTTTGTGAATTTCTTTCAGTAGTTATTCCATCTAGACCCACTTTTCTTTTTCCACATGGAATGGATCTTTCTAAATATGATAGACAACTCATTTTCATTTGAACCTTCTCCTTCATATGCTTTATTAGAGGATTTTCCAACTTTGACTTGAATGCAAGCGAATAATTTGATGTCACTCGTGACACTTGAATGCATGCAAATAACGCAATGCCACTTGTGACAATTGAATGTATGCGAATGACGCAATGCTACTCACAATACTTGAATGCATGCAAATGACATGATGTCACTTACAACACTTGAATGCATGCAAATGACGTGATGTCATTCGTAACACTTGAATGTTTACAAATGACACAATGTCACTCACGATACTTGAATGCATGTAAATGATGTGATGTCACTCACAACATTTGAATGCATGTGAATAACACAATATCACTCACAACACTTAAATGCATATGAATTATGAGATGCCACCCGCGGCACTTGAATGCATACGAATAACACGATGTCATTCATGACTCTATATGCATGTGGTACCAATCTATCACAATCAATTCTACATATTTTTATACCATGTAATACATCAAACTAACATCCTAATCTTTGTGGGTTTAATCCCCTTTTCAAAAGATCCCCAAGGACATATAATCAATACAATTTCAAGCATAAGTACTTAACTTGATTTTCCCTTTGAGGAGTCAAGACATACAGTCTCTAACCATAAATAAAAGCCATTAATTTGATTCTCCCTTTCAAAGAACCAAGACATACCACTTAGGGTTCGAGGGGAACCCCTTTACCTATAGTTATATCCACACCCTTGAGCAATACTTCTCACTCTTCCTTGCCTCGAAGGTATAAAACAAAGGTTTTGAGATATCCTTAGGATGCTCCTCCTCTGTCTGCTGTTGTAGCAGCACAAGAGGATTTAGAAGAATTTTTTACACACTAGGAGTTGTGCTAGCTCCTCTTTCTTATAACATCAAAATGGATCAAACTAGATTATTAAATATCTACTATTTAAATATTTAAATTTTATTAAATATTTCTTACATATAAAGATAATATCTTGCAAATATAGATAATAACTTTGTAAATATTCAAATATCTATAATTATATTTGAAAGTTTGTTAAACATATGCTAAACATAAAGATAATATAAATATCTTTTAAATATTTAAAAGTTGTTAATTATATTTGAATTCAAAAACTACTCAATCTTTAAGAAACATATGTTTTCCTCAAAATACAATTTATTTAGTTATTTAATTATTTAATTATTCACAAAATATAATTATTTTAAAAGGTGATAAAACATAACAAACAATTATTTAATAGAATAATTACAACAACAATAATAATATTAATAACAAGAAGATTAAGGTGTTACATTATTCATACACCAAGTCCAATAATAGAAGGTGTAACCCGTTTTGGGAAATTGAGTTATGCCAAAACTCAAATTGATAGTTATTCCTAAGATACCCCCTTCACGTCCAGTACTATTGAGATTGGTGCGTGGATAATGTGATAGGTGGTCTAGTAAGGGATTTAGTATATGATTTGATATCATCTTATAATTTGGGTTTGAATCTAACACAATCCTACAAAATCAACTTGTAAGGTGAGGGTTGGCTCGTACGGAGTATATTCGCACATTATCTCTAGTCAATATGGACGTAGGTTTCTCTTTTCCCAGTAGGCCTAAACCTTAATTATAAAATGATATCAGAGTCTATCATAAATCCATTATCAAGCCACCTATCATATTATTCATCCACCAAACTCAATTGTATTGGGCGTCAGGGACTATTGAGTAGGCTTTAGTTTTATATTGACTGGAGATAATGTCTGATTAGAGTGTATAAATGAGGAATAATTCTCATATTACAAGTCAATTTTTATGGGAAGTTGGACTCAAACTCAAATTGTAAGATGGTATCAAAATTTATTCTAACAATCAAAATTTATTCTAATAATTATTATTAGGCCTATAAAACCATCACTATCACTAATTGTTCGATATTTGACCATCATAAATATTTAGTTTTACAGGTTTTGTGTTTGAAATATTTAATTTTCGATCAAATAAATATTAGAGATCTCACGTATACTTAGTTTTATAAAACTAACCCAAATTCTTAGACGGGCCATGTAATAATTTTTCCTCCACGTAATACTAGTTTCTCTTGATGTTTGTACTACTCTCTTGATTGGTTGAATTCGTGCACAACCTAAAGGGGTTGCATGCTGGTGGGTGCTAAAGGAATACATAAAGCTTGTATCATTCATAGCAATTGTGATAATTAATATGCCGGTACAAAATGAATGTGGACAAATTAAATGTTTTTTTCCCAAAAGGTTACACAAATGCGGTTTATTGTTCTATTGTCAAGAACCAAGACGTCTCTTTTAATCATAGAATGGGTATGACAAAGTTAATCAACAACCTGCATGTGTAGAAGAAATAGAGCCAAGAGATCAATTATTATCAACCTTTCTCAATTTCGGACCGTAGTTAAAGAAACAGGATTAATTTACTTCACAAAAATATATCTAATAATATCTAGGGGTAGGTAATGCTTGTAGTCTGTATAATTTATAGTCTATGTAAGCTTAGATATCAAATAAAATCTGGATATATGTGTAACTGTATATGAGGGTTGATCAACGAAATTTTCAGAAATAAATGACCAAATTTAATACTTGAAATTGTCACTCGCTTTCCCTTAATTCTTACATTTAACCGAATATAATTTTTTTTTATAAAACTGTAATTTATTTTATTTAAGTATTTAAACTTAATTATTTATTGTTATTTTAATTCCTAAACATATAGGTATAGTTTTAAAATTTTTGGATTTTCTTTTAATTCAGGAGACTAATGTGATGATGTTTACCAATTTTAGGAATGAAAATGATTATTTACTTAAATTTTCAAGTTAAATGAGTTTGAAAAAAGAGTATTTATATTTTCAAATAAATTATTACAAAATTAAAGTTAATAATTTTAAATTATATGTTAATTTATAATTGAATAATAATGTAAAAAAATATTTATATTATATGTGTACTTCAATTAAATTCAATATGATTAATGATTGTATCATTTATCTCATTATATCCCATATCATATAATTTTAGTTACATTCATCGCAACAATGTAATGAAATATAACTTTGGTAATTTAAGGTCCCTTTCTTTTAATTTCCTTCTTCAAGCATACGGAATAGAGTTTATATTCCTAGTTAAATGTATTGAAAAGGCTTTGTCGAGAGACAATGTTTGTTTCAATGATTTCTATGTTTCAAGGGGATTAATCTTCTATTATTATAACAAAGGTACATCATTGGTCGGCATAAAAAACAATCCTCTTCTTTCTTTGTTGAATCTGGATAAGTTGAATAGTCTGTAGGTCGATCCATTAATTTTTAGGATTGTTAGACATAATTCGAATCTACTAATGACGTGATATCTTTAACTATGGCTAACCTAAACCTAAATCTTAAGATAGTATTAGATTATAGATTTACTATTAAATTACCTATCATATTACTCATATGGTAAATATAATAGTATCAGACGTAATGACTACGTACATATATTAAAAGAAAAACTTGTCTCACCTTCACTCAAAATAATATATATAGTTAATATTAATCTTCGTCCTACCAACTAATTTTTAGAAGAATAGTCGGCAGATATGAGATTTAATTCCATTGAGGGCTCTTACTTGTCACTGCTAATTTATGAACAGTCAATTGTATGTAGGGAGACAACATTGTCATCTAATTCCATTCGAGTGGAAGGAAATTAAAAAGGTGTCCGGGAACTTCACTAATTAGCTTTGTGCATAGGAATCTGATTACTATGATTCCGTACGTGGAAGGTTAATACGGTGGCTAAGCTACACACTGCAAACTTGCAGACCCATCTATGCAGTCTTTCATCATGCAACAAGTACATTTGGTCCCTTATTGAATTTGTAATGTACTTCTATGTTAATTATTTTAGGTCATCTATTCTTTTTAAAAAGGATGATACAAATTTCTAGAATATTCTCCTAAAATATTTTTTATAATGAGAATATTCTCCTAAAATATTGATAGTGTATTGGGAGAATACTAAAAATATCGCGTATGTGTCATAAATTCTTTATAACTCTCTGGAATCACCTCTTTTTTTTTTCCTTCTAAATTGTACTGTTGAAATAATGGGTAAAACCGACATATGCACTCGGTGGGCCCATGGCTATAAATAGGTTTGACATTTTAAATTATGTACTGGACTTACCAAAAAACAACTGACAGCTTTCTTCTCAAAAGAAAAACTATTTTTCCTAATTACCTTTCTTCTATTTCGAAAACTACTTAGTAAGATTTGTGCCACGTTCGGTCATAGAGAATATATTTTGCAAGTTATTTAGTAGTTTTTTTTTTAAGTTATTTAGGAGTTTATAAGCTGTTTTGATATAAATTAATACATTTGTTTGATTATACGAATTTATTTTTTATCCTTTAATTTATTTTCTAAAAATGTTTAGGAATCGAATTAGTTCGAAATTAGCATAAAATTTAATTCAAATTAATTATATTTAATTAGATTGATCTTGTTTGGTTCAGATTTTGAAGAAATTTTCGGTCAATCTGAACCAAACCAAATTAATTAATATTAGATTAGTTTGATTTGGATCGTTGAGTTATAATAAAAAATAATTTATTATATTTTGCAAGTTTTAATTTAATTTATTGTCTATTTTATATAAATATTTATTTTTATATTAATGCAAGATAAAAATATTTTCCTTATTTTTTAATAATTAATTTTAAGTTTAAATATATTTTATATTTCTGCAAATATAATTTTATTTGGTTTTAATCTATCAATTTATTTGTTACTTGTAGATTCCTAACATATTTTTTAGTATTATTTCCCAGTCCTTATTATTAATTCTAATTAGTTTAGTGTTAATATAGTTAATAAAATAAAGAATATTAATTAAGACAAATAAGATAATAAATAATATTTTTAATTAAGATAATTAGATTATTTTTATATGCGTACTTCAACTAAGGTTATGTTTAACAAAATTAGCTGAAAAGCTAAAAAGCTAATTAGAAACTTAAAAATTACATGATAGATGAAAGTTGATAATTGGTAGTTCAAAGTTATTTAGCTAGCTTAGAGCATCTCCAATGTTTAGTTAGTTAATTGAGTTCTTAACTTACTTGTGTAGGTTCTATAATGAAATGTCAGGTTTAAAAATTCTAAGAAAAATTCACTCTATTTTTAAAGTTCTTTATTGAATTCTTAACTTATTTTTGTTGAATTTATTAGACACAAAAATATTTTTTATTGTTAAAAACAATAAGACATAGTAGTTTATACAAACAACCAGTTCTTATATAATAACTCAAATTTTTTTCTTTAATGGTTAAAAATTCATAAGAACTTTAAAAATCCATAAGAACTAAGTTAAGTAACTTCATATCCTTTTACTGAACTAAGTGTTTGATAAATTATACATTAAAGTAGTTGATAAATATGAAATGATAGAAATTGACATATTTATATGATATTTTTATATATTTTATAATTTTATTTTATGTTAATTAGTGTAGTAGTTAAAATATCATGGAGTATCTATACCAAAAAATATATTGTACCAAAAAACTATATCTTGAAGTATAATATTAAAAATAATATAATAAATATTGTTTATGATTAAAATAAATAGTGTAAAAATATTCAAAAAATAACATAACAAATAAAATAAACATATAGTCTATTAATATCAATATCTTAGTATAATGGTAAAATAATAAAATAAAGGTATCACTTTACCCTTAAAAAAGTCGACCTGGTGGGAAGGAAATTAAACCTCCTGATTTACCAAAACAATAATAAAAATAAATATTATAAATGGTATAATGTTTAAAATTAATAGTGTAATATAAAATATAAAAGTAAAATAAAATAAACTCATTATTTATCACTGTCAATATATTATGAAATAAAAAGGTAAAAATAATAAAATCATACATTACGAGTGGAAGAATAAAAAAAAATATAATAAATCCTACCCTATGTAATAAAGGTTAAAAAAATTTAATAAATATTTTAAGAATAAAATAAAAATAAATATAAAAAGTTAGAAGATAGAAGATAATATTTTAAAAAATGCTATTTTAACTAGCATTTCAAAGAACGATATTAAATCTTAAAAAACATTGTTTACTAAATACTGTTAATAAAATCAAATAAGTTTTTAGCTAAGTAAAAAAAGTCAGAAGTTACTTATAATGGTGTGTCAACCATAGATTAACTAATATATTTATTATTTTATATAAATAAGGTAATTACATTTATTTATTTTTAATATATTATGAGCAGTGATTATTATTATTTTTAATATTATTTTTATATTTAATTAATTAATTTACTTTTAATTTTGTACTTTTTAAATTATAATCTAATATATGCTTAAAATTTAATTCTAATATATTATTTTTAGACTTAAATACGTTTTAGGTCCCTGCAAATATGTCTCTATTTGATTTTAGTCCTTATAAAAAAATTTATTATTTTTAAACCCTTAACATTTTCTTAGTGTCATTTTTAATCCTTATCCTTAACTAGTTAGTTTAGTGTTAACATGACTATCAAAATGAATAGTGTTAATTATGATAATTAAGATAATAAATAATACTTTGAATTAAAATAATTAGACTTTATTTAGATGCACAATTCAATTAATTAATATATTTATTTTTAGTGTAATTAATGTATTTATTAGTTTATATAAGTAAGATAATCACATATAATTTATTTTTTAATATATTATGAACAATAATTTTTTTACTTTTAATATTATTCTTATTTTTCAATTATCTAATTTATTTTTAACATTGTATTTTTTAAAATAAATTATGATTTATTTAGAAATTTATAATTTAATATTAATATAGCATGTTTATGTTATTTTTATATTTCAATTTATTAATTTTGACTTATTGTAATATGATTTACTTTTAATAGATTATATTTCAATTTATTTTTTTTAGAGATAAAATCACCACTTTAGATATATTTTAAAAAATAAATTATATTACAATAAATCAAAATTAATAAATTGGAATATAAGAATAACATCAAAAGTAATATAGTAAAATTAAATTATATTTTTTAAAATGTAAAATGTTAAAAATAAATTATTGAAAAATATGAATAATATTAAAAGAAATAAAATCACTGTATATAATATATTGAAAAATAAATTATAAAAGTAAATTATATGTAATTATCTTATTTACATAAAATAATAAATACATTAATTAATTGAATTGAGCAGTTAGGAATAATTTAATTATCTTAATTTAAAATGATCTTTGTTATTTTAATAATCTCAATTAATATTATTCATATTATTAAACATGTCAGAACTAAACTAAATAAAGTTATTGATAAGGACTAAAAAAGAATACTAAGAAAATGTTAGGATATAAACTGACCAAAAATTTGCAATGACTAAAACTAAATTTTCATATTTATAAGGGTCTAAAATATATTTAAATATTATTTTTATATATTTTTACATTTTAATTTATTAAATTTGACTTATTGTAATATAAGTTATAGTTTTAGTATATCCTAAGTAGTGATTAGTATCAAAAGACAAAAATAAATTGAAATATAATATATTAAATTGAATTATATTATAATCAGTAAAACTTAATGAATTGAAATATAAAAATAATATAATAAATAATATACTAAAATTAAATTATAAATGTCTAAATAATTCTTTTTAAAAAATACAATATTAAAAGTAAATTAGTGAATTAAAAAGAATTATAGCATTGAGTTTTTAGTTGTGTGATTAATTAAAGTGAATGAATAATTATAAGAGTAATTAAATTTAATTTTTTGGTGAAAAAGATTAATAAGAAATATTTACACGTTTTTCAAAAAAATCTCAAAAAGGGTAGAATGACCTAAGGCACATATCGAGGCAAGTCTATTCCTGAAAGATGGATAACTGAGTTAAAAACCTTTTGAGTTAGTTAATGTCATTGACACATTTTGAATATAGTATGTTAAAATAATGTCATTGACACACTTTTTGATATAGTGACATGTTTCTTGAGACAAAATACTGATCGATCGAAAATCCAAAAAAATTCTTAAAATCCTTCATTCATTGGACCCTAAAACCATATTACTCAAGAGATAGTCAAATCTTTTTTCTCAATGGGCAAAAAAACCCTTATTGACTAAAGAATAAAGAAACCTCATTACTCAATGGATAAAAGAATCCTTGTTGACCAATGGGCAAAAGTCCTAACCCTAAAAACTATGAAAAGGCCAAGCATGGATGATGTAAGGTTGATCTCCATACCTCTCTTCACCCCCCTTGCTCTGATTTTCATTCATCTTCCTTAGGCTAGGAGCATACCATTGTTGTTGATCAAGTTCAAGCATTATTCTATAAAGTTTTCCTATCCTTTTTGTCTTCAACAAGTAAGGGAAGCTTGCCTAGCTTGTTTTCGGTGGTTACATGTATTTAGATGATGTTTATAAATGTTGTTATCTAAGTAGAATTACATGAATAGGATTGGATTAAGTTTGGAAGCAATATTATTGATGTTTTAAGCTTTGTATGAAATTTGTGTATGATGAAGAATTTTGTCTTGCATGTTGTTTTGTTTATAAATTTACATTTGGATGGTATTGATATGTTGATAAGGAGTTGTTGGTGTAATTATATGATGATTTGATTGAATTTATACGAGTTTCTATGAATTTGCATGAATTTGTTGAAAGGACTCATTGGGCAAGCTTATCACTCGCTAAGTGAAACCTTATTTTTTAGGTTTCTAATGAAAGTTCACTAAGCACCTTGCATTTTTTGGGTAAATTTCTGGAAACATATAAGTCTTCATAGAGTGACCCAATGGCTTGCTAGGCGAAAGCTAAAAAAACACATGAATTGTATGAATGGTGGTTGAGCGAGTAGCTAACTCATTGAGCAAGTCTAGGAAAACTTAGTGAGAAAAATGGAAAATGATGAACTTTGTTGAATGACTCAAGAGCTTGCTAAGCAAGAATCTTGTGAACTCATAAATACATAGAATTATTAAGTGAATAGCTTAAGGTGAGTTTGAGGAGAGGGGGTTTGTGGTTCCTTTGGCTAGGCGAAGGAATAGCTTTGCTAAATGAGATAGTGAGTTTGAGATGCTAAAGTCTTTATGAATCCATTCACCAAGCAAATAAACTCATTAGTTGGGTGATTAGGACAAGAGTTTTAGAGGATACTCCTTGAGAAATAGTAAGGAAACTTATCTTCTTTCAGAAATAGAATTCTTCATCTTCTTTCTACTTGTTGGAAAATCACAAAAATATCTTATGACATCACTTTATATTTTAAAACATTCTAGATGATCTTTTAGGATTTGTTCTTCTTTTATATTTTAGGACTAGTTTCCTTATTTAATTAACCATATCATATTGTGTAAATAAGGATATTATCTCCTATATTTATTTGTATTTATTGCATTAAGTCTACATAAAACGGACTCTATTATGTAGTTGATATACATGGATTTCAATATCTCTTTCATCTATTTTTTTCAAAATGGTATCAGAGCGATATCATCTCCCGTGACCTATTTTTCACTTATTCACCGTGATTCCGCTGAGGAATGCGTCAGAATCTACCAGAAATGGAAATATTCGACAGGTTGGGATTCTCTCTCCAACTCAACAGTGACGATAGTGATCCTTACTTAGGTTCTTCTATCGGTGTTGGAGAAAGGGATGCTTTAACAATTGAGACGAATCTAGAGGCTACTTCCTCTAGTAAAGTTGCTCCTAGAAAGCACAAATATTGTATGATCAACATCAAATTATTTGGGGTAGATTTGTCCCTTGACAATGTTGTTGTTGCAATGGTATATTTTGTTCAAGGTGTTTTAGGACTTGCAAGGTTGACTGTGAACTTTTACTTAAAAGATGATTTGCATTTGGACCTTGTCGAGGCAGTTGTGATTTATGGCTCTTATGCATTGTCGTGACTTGTCAAACATTTGTATGAGTTTATTAGTGATTTTGTCCCCCTCTTTGATTATCGAAGAAGGTCATATCTAAGTTTTATCAAGACTAATTGGTGCACTCTCGTAGAGTTTGATGACTTATTTCACACCAATGTTCATTTTTTGTGGTGATTATTTTCTCACATATGAATCATATTAGTGGTGATTTCATTCCTACCGATTATTGTTCCATTGGTGACTCTTTTCTCACACATGAATCATATTAGTGTGATCTCTTTCTCATCAACGTTTATTTCGGTGGTGACTTTTTTTTTTCACTAGCAATATTACTATTTTAGAGCTTCCAAATGTGGTTTTTGAGAAGGTTGGACCTTACTTTGCTTGCCAAGAAATTTCTCTTTAGCTAATGAACATTTCGACTATTTCGCTAAATAATATTTCTAACAACTTTCTCCGACTTATCTAGCCTTAAGTTTCCTTTCAAACTATTGTTTTTTCTATATAAGTCCATTTTTATGTTTTCTCTTTATTTGTATAGAAATAAAATTTTCTTCTTGTAACAAGTTAAAAACTTAGTAAGTTTCAACTTGAGGGAGAATGTTGCAAAATCACAAAATATCTAATGACATCACTTTTATATTTTATAATATTTTTGAATATCTTAGATGATCTATTAAGATTTATTCTTCTTTTATATTTTAGGACTAGTTTCCTTATTTAATTAAGCATATCGTATAAATAGGGATATTATCTTCTATATTTATTTGTATTTATTACATTAAGTCTATATAAAACGGACTCTATTGTGTAGTTAATACACACGAATTTCAATATCTCTTTCATATATTTTTTTCGACACTACTTAATTCACTTCTTAAAAGCCTTAATAAAAGATGTATGTGATGATGATGGAGTACGATGTTGCAAAAGAATAAAGTAGAACTCTAATGAGATGAAATTCATAAGACTTGGAATGTTGTTATCCATGGACAAACCGATAATAGATGTTATTGACATAGTATAGTGTTGGTTCTATTTGAGAAGAATTGTTTGTGGAACCATTTCTTGCGGTGGTGATGATTCAACTTGCCTTGAAATGACCATGAGAGATGGTGAATATAGAATGTCAGTATCTAAGTTGAGAATGTTGGAAATATGCCCTTAACATCTTAGAAGATATAAGGATGCTTGATTGTAAACCAATTAACACTCTTATGAATCCAAATGTGAATCTTCTACCTAATCAAGGAGAAATATATCCTAACTCAACAAATATACAAAATTAATAAGAAGATTGAATTACCCCACCATAATTAGACCATATATTTCATTTCATGTTTGTGTTGTGAGTCAATTTCTTAACTTTCCATATGATAGTCAATGGAATGTTGTTGTTTGGATCGTACATAAGATATATTAAAAGGTCATATTGGAAAATGGTTGTTTATATAGACAGCGGTCATACCAATATATTGTTGGATATTAAGATACATATTAGGTCGAAGATAGATGTGATAGGAGGGATACTTTAGGTTATTGGGTTTTGATGGGATGAAACTTAATTTCATGAAAGAGCTAGAAACAAATCGTTGTTACTAGGTCAAATACAAAGACAAAGTATCGAGCTATGACCTACACTACTTCTAACTTTTATGGATGTAACACTTCAAGAGTTGAAGTTTTGCAAAATTATGTTTGTGAAAATATAATCAATCCATCAACATTTGTTAATATCTTTACTAAATTTCTACAAGAACATTGAATAAATTATATATGTAACAAGCCGGATGCATATGAAATACATTAAATGTGTAAGTTGCCCAAATTGAGTTAAATTTGGTTTAATTTAAGACTCAACCCAATAAAGCATAGTTGTAGGATTGAGTTAGATTTGTTGTTTTTTGTTAACTGACTTAATTCAATCAAATCCAATCTTAATCGAGTTGGATTAATAATTAACATAGTAATATATTCTAGAAATTATAAAAAAAACAGTAAAATAAATTAGAAAAATAAAATACCTAATTAATTCAACTTATTCAAAATTAAAAGCATTCAGATATGAAAAACTTAGCTAAACAACAATAATGTACAATCATACTACAATCAAAATGATAATGTATATTATGCAAGAAGTTTAAGACTCATAAATATACCATTTTAACGCAAGAACAAAAAAATTAGTTATATTATCAAATGCTACAATGCATGTCTAAATTAAAATATAAGTTGAACTATTAAAATTTAATATTATAATAATAATAAATTTATTATTAATATTATAAGACGATCAAGTTTGGTTGGGTTGATTGAGCATGAAAATCACTAACCTGACATTCAATTGAATTATAATTAAATTAATTAAAATAAATTTAAAGCAATTTGATGATCCAATTTATTGAAATCTTGTTGGGTTAAGTTGGATCTATTGGTTTTACGATTCAATTGCAACTGCTTACACCCCTAAAATACATGTTTGAGATTGAGAGAGAATTAGCTATAACAAACTATTCTTTCGTTTATGAGTTGATATTGTTTCCTTATTTGAGATATTTCCTATATTATAATACAATGAGTATATATATATATATATATATATATATATATATATATATATATATATATATATATATATATATATATATATATATATATATATAAAATTTTATTCAACATATTATCTTACCTACATTTATAATAATTTTGACATGAAAATATAAAGTATATTATTACTTAAAATATTAAAAATTAAATATTATACAATTATTTTGTAAAAAAAATTGAATAATAATTATAATTTTAAAAATATTATATATATAATTTTAAGAAAATTAACTTCATAAATAAAATAATAATTTTATATAATTTAGTTAAAATTATAAATTCTCATAATTTTAAATTAAACAATTAAATTAAAATTACATTATAGAAAACTATATATAACTAATATTTTAGTTTGTGCAATGCAAAGAATAAATGTTTGTTTTTATATAAATAAATATTTTGTAAAAATAAATTTTATTATAATTAAAAAATGTAATAAATAAATATTTGTAGCATATAACTTAAGCTGTAATTAAAAATTATAATAAATAAATATTAATTATATTTTAGAATTATGATAAATAATTTATATTATGATACAATATTATTTTTAATTATTGATAATTCTTTGAAAATAATTATTGAAATTCAAAATTAATGATATGGAAAATATATATCTAAAGGGATAATTGTTTAAAATATTTCTAAAAGTATTATTTTAAATAAAATAGTTTAAAAAAACTCTTGAATGATAGTTAAAACTGCTCTTGTTTGAAGATAGTTATTTTAATTTATATATAAAGAAGATTTTAGAAAAACAATAATTTTGTCATATAAACCTACTTTATATGATATCCTATTATTATTATGTTTTATATATAGTATGTATTTAATATTAGAAAAGAATAAAATTTATCTTGTTGTTATTATATTTTGTTTTTATATTCTATCATATTCTATTCACGCATTTTTTCTCTCTCTCCCTATATATATATATATATAATTAAAATTTATAAAAGATAAATATTTTTAAATATATAAATTATATTATAATTTGTAATAATAAATACTTTTAACAAATATATTATATTTTAAATTTATAATGAATAATTTATATTATAATATAATGTTATTTTTTTTATTGATTTTTATATAATTATTTAAACTCAATTTAGAACTAAAGATATTAAAAATATTAGATGGAAAGGAATAAGAGACTTAAAAAATCCTTAAAAACATTTTCATTGAAAAAAATTTAGGCTAAAAGTTAAAGATAGTTATTTTAATTTATATATAACTAGTGGAATAAGTCTTTATTTTATATAGCTAAAATTTGTAATAAATAAATATTTTTAAATATATAAATTATATTTTGGATTTTTATAATAAATAATTTATTTTGTAATAAAAAGTTTTTAATTTTATTAATATTCATATTAAAATTGTTGAAATTCAATTTAGAAATACAAATATTAAAAAATGATAAATTATAAAAAAAATTTCAAACCACTTTGATTGATGAAAATTTACTAAAAAAAAATACTCTCGTTACAACTAAAATTATCTATTCTAATTTAATCTAACTTATATCTAGAAAGGATTATTAAAATTTAAATAATAATAATATGAATAAAAAAGAGGAGAATACCTACCTGTATTATATAAGACAGTGAGTACAAAATGTAGGTTACAGTGTAACCCAAAATAATTCAGATTCAGTCGTACGTCGTGCTTATAAATCACCACATATAAACATCCCTTCACCACCACCACCAAACTACAGCTAGAATCTCCACCTCTCCAACAATTCCCTTCCTATATAATACCCCACTTTCTTCATTAATTTGTCCTTAATATATCACCAATTACTCATACACAGGTAAACTCTTAAGAGTAGTGTGTTCAGATCAGAAAGCAACAAAGAGATGAAGAACAAAGAAGTCACCAACTGCTGCAATGGCCATTTCTGTGACCCCTTTAAGTCCTTTGGACAGAGATGCAGTAAACTTGTTAAGGAGCAAAGGGCAAGGTTCTATATCTTCAGGAAGTGCGTTGCAATGCTTGTTTGCTGGAAAGATTCTGGAGGTGAACTTTGAAAAGGATACAAAATCTATACATATAGATATATATATATATATGTAGAGAAAAGGGACACTACTTTCCCATATAAAAGTTAGTTTTTCATCATGTGCTCTGTATGATTGTGTACATTAGGTATGCGTTGTGATTCTGATTCAACTGAAATAGTCACTCAGTTGGAATCAATTTCCTATTAATAAATAAATCAGGTTTTTTGCGTGCTTGTAATTTTCTTCCCTGTCTAATTAGTATTTTGGATTTCCCTTTCTCCTTATTAGTGGAGGTAATTGCAAGATCAAATTAGGTATAGAAGTTTTAAACTTCTATAAATGGTTTTGAATTTTGATTGATCACTCAATGACTACTGTTAGTTATTTTTAATTATGATGTTTTACCTAAATTAAAGGGTACTCTTACTTGTATGAATTACGACTGCTCTTGTTTTTTAGGCATCAATTTTATTACACTTAGAAGTTATATTATTTTTACTTTTTTTTTCACGTTATTTATTTTTCTACTTCTTTATCTCGTGATTATAAAATATGTACGTATTTGTGTTGCGACGACCAAACATTATCGCTTATGAAAACAATGATTGCTCCTCGTTACCGGGGGGTTCGCTTTTGTTTCTTGTTATCTCCGAAACCTAATGGGTTTGGTGCTGCTCTTTCATACGGTTTTAATGATCAAACATAATGTTGGAGCGAAATAGGGTTCCAAATTTGAATTTTATAGATTAAAAAATATAATTTAAATGAGAGGTTTTATTCAAGATATAGTTAAATTTTTAAAAATTAATTATTAATAAAATTGGTGAATATTTCGTATTTATAATATAATAAAAAAATTACTGATTTAATGAACGAGGCGCTCTAATTTCTAATTTAGTTTACAAGAATGGGAATGAATTAAATTCCTAAAGTTTGCAGCCACCAGAATTCTATAGTTGATGCCTACGTCTCCCTTGATATTAACTTTGAAAGAGGAACAAATGAATTATGTGGTTATAGAATAATAATGATTTTTAGTATATTAAACATATTTTCTACGCGTTGTTTATTTTATCTTTACTAAAATAATATCTTTATTCAAAGTACTCTTTGGTTATTTCATTTTTAAAAACAAAATTACAAAAAGCAATTGCTTAAATTTTAAATAATTTTCGAAAATTACATTTAAACAAATTGTTTAAAATGAAATTAAAATCAAAGAATTGTTAACAAAAAATCATTTTTATAAATTAAATATTTTCAAACATTACTAGAAAATTTAAAATTTGCTACAAAATAATTTTATGGCTAATTTTAAAATCAATAGTTATTTTGTAGCTAATTTCTAGTAAAAATAATTAGTTACAAAATTACTATAATATTGAATGATAGCATGAAATACATAGGAAATTAGCTAAAAAAATAATCTTAGTTAATTTGTAGTAAATTTTTAAAATTTGTAGTTATTTTCTAGCTAATTTGTAGTAATAAGAAGTATAAATGAATATATAAATTTAGCTAGAAAAAATAATATTCTAGTTAGTTAATAATTAATTAGTTAGGATTTAGTTACTAATTTAAATAATAGCTAAAATTAGTAAAAAAATCAAAAAAATCTTGTAGTGAAACACCCACAATTACAAAAAAAAAATAAAATAAAACTGAAAATGTAAATTAAACAGCAGGATTTTTTTTATCAATATAACTTATCCCTAAACAATTAAATGTTAATATTGTAAATTTAGATTAACAGTACAACACATTATATTAATAATTGATGTATTGATATTAATGTCAATTTCTTATATCAACAAAAATCTTTGTTAAAAGTAAGTATATTTTACTAATATAAACTCGTAATATATTTATATTAATAATTTAATTTTTATTAGATAAAAGTTAAAAGAAATATTAACTCCCAGTAGTAATATATTTTAGTGTACAACCTGATATCATCAATTTCTGGTCAGAAAAGGGGTTTTACATTTTCTTTTCCCATAACTTTTGGATGATATGATCTCCACTTAGAGATAGAAGGATCGATATCTTGTTCAAGTATTAAAAAAACTGTAAAAAAAAAAAAAAAAAAAAGAAAAACTGTACAAAATAAACAAAAAAAACTGTACAAATATAGCGTAAAAATAATTATATCTTGGCAAAGGAATAAGAAACCTAACTCAAGAATATCAAATTAAAATAATTAATTTAATATAATTTATATTTTATTTTTTCTTGTCACTCTTATTTTTATTTATTTTTATTCTTACAACAATAATAATAATAATAATAATAATAATAATAATAATAATAATAATAATAATAATAATAATAATAATAATAATAATAATAATAATAATAATAATAATAATAATAATAATAATAATAATAATAATAATAATAATAATAATAATAATAATAATAATAATAATAATAATAATAATAATAATAATAATAATAATAATAATAATAATAATAATAATAATAATAATAATAATAATAATAATAATAATAATAATAATAAGTAGGTAGAATTATTATTATTAGGAATATTTATATTTTTATTCTTGGAAATATACTTTTTTTTATAATCTTTAAAAAATATTTTCTTTAGAAAAGGTTCTTTGAAATATTTTTTTTACTTTGATCCCCTGTGATGTGGCAATGATACTATTAAAGCGTACTCCTTTATAAGTCATGTATTGGTCAAAACTTATTAGCTGCAAGGATTAAAATGTAAAAAAACAAAGAAACTAATATTATAAGAACTAATTCAAACAAAATAGTTTTATAAAAAAAATTGTATTTTATAATATATATATATATATATAAAACTCATATTTTATTAATATATAAGTCACTAACATATTCTATTTTTAGAAATTTTCAATTTGAAGTAATTTACATAATTTTTTATTGGCTAGTAATATAAAAATTAAATTCTGTTAATTTTAGTTTATTTCAGAAAACACCTTAAAATGGTATTTAGTGCAATTTGGGATTGATAGTGAGATTTAAATGTTTTAATTTTGGGTTTCCTGCACAAAAAGCGCCGACCATTCATTGTGATGGTCACGGGCATAATATCATAGTAATCTCCTTTATTGTGGTGCACAGTGATTACATGTTTTGTCAACAATAACAATTTAGGAAATTTCTCACATTGTCTCTGGCCATCATTTATCGCAGTGAGCACTGAGCAGAAAAACGGATTACCAGATTCAGAAAACATGTTGTGATCAACGTAATAGGGATTACCACCCACAGTAAATTGGCGGTGACAAATGGTGATAAGTAACAATTGTTAATGATTTGATTGTGATTGCCAATGATGTGACGTATAGAGTTGTGATATTTACACATCGGAAATTTTTTATATAGATAAATGCACCAACACCATTTGAATCAGAAAGCGAAACAATATTAAGAAAAATATTATCAAGGGGCTTTTCCGTAAAAAATAATTGGTCTAAACTTTAAATTTAATTCTTAAATATGTTTCTATTCTTCTTAAATACGGTTAAGTTTATTATTATTTTATATAAATTAAAAATTTTTAAAGTAATTTATTATATTACTTAATAGTAATATAATGCATATTCAATTATATTATGTCATTAACTAAAGCTGGCAAAATTTATTTTAAAAATTTTGAAAATTTTAAGGATTTTTTAAAATTAATAAAAAATAGAAGATTAAAACTAAACTTAGTAAGAATTAAAAATATTTTGAATTTAACTTAATCGAATACAAAAAATTTAACTTACTACAAGTGAGTGGCGCAACCTTAGGCCCAATGATTCTGGTCAAAAAAATAAATTTTATTTGTTTTCATCCTTATTTGGAGAAGATAAAAACAAATGAAGTCGTCACCGTTATTTTTATGGGACACACCAAGAAATCATAAAATGGATAAGGCAAGTCTAGAAATCAGAGTTCAAGTTTGGAAATCGATTACGCATGGGGAATACTAAACTCCCAATACGTCTACCATAAGGTAGTTGCCCTGACCAAATGCATGAAATAAGATGACTTCTACATTATGGTCTATGTCTTTTAAATGAAAGATATTTACAAAGGATGAGTGGGTAGACTATCTGTTGGTGTCCAAAAGGTTGGACGTTGGAGTATGTATTGAACTTTGATAGGAATTGCCTCCTGTCGAATCTGAGTCCTCCTGAGTCCAAAGTCTATTTAGGGGCTGCCGGGGTCTGCAGAGGTCTATCCAGGGTCAGGCCGAGGTTTGTTTAGGGTCTGGCCGGGTCTGGCCGAGATCTGTCTGGGGTCTGTCGAGTCTGAGGTTTGTCCGGAGTCTGTCGAGTCAGAGGTCTGCCAAGTCCAAGGTCTATCCGGGATCTACTGAGTCCGAGGTCTGCCGATGTTTATCCCGGGGTTTGTCCGGGGTCTGTTGAGGTCTATTTGGGGTCTGTTGAGTCTGAATTTTGTCTAGGGTCTGCTGAGTCTGAGATCTGCCGAGGTCTACCCAGGGTCTGGCTGGGGTTTGAGTGACAACGAAATTTTCCGTTGATAGAAACTTTTTCCTTGCTTCTAATGTTGCCCACTCACTTCCTCAGTTTTCAGGGGGGGTCCCATTTCCTTCTCGTGCTCCTTCTATCACCATTTTCTTCCTCAAGTAATTTAAGCAGTGTCTCTCCTCTTACCAGGAAATTTCATAGCCCCCTTTCCTTCCTCTCCCAAAATTTCAGCCCCCCTTCTCCATTCAAACATAGGTCCTTTTATAGGTGCACCTCTCATCCTTGGATCACCAACACAAATCTTCAAGGAGATCTCTCTCATTAATGCGTTGACATTGACTTCCTCGATTTTCATCCTGAAGCTGCTTCCGCGTCTCCGCTTTTCTATACAGTGGCAAAGTTGAAGGTGACCTCTCGTAGAAGTCAATGTTTGTTTGTTCCCTTGCGCGCCTGCCCGAGACAGGAAAAGGTACGCCTACTGTTGTCTCCTCTGCTTTTTCTGCTTTTCCTACTGCATCCACATTTTTATTTTTAATTTTTTTTTTCGTTTTCGCTGATGCAGACCGAACAAAATTAGGATATGACAGTGAGTTATATTTTTTTAGTCTTTGACTTATTTTATAATTGAATCATTACTAATATATATATATATATATATATATTGCCATAGTTAAACTCAAATTCATACACAATTTACAATAGAATAAATTATAAAACATATTTGTAATTATGGTTTGGGTAGTATGACATGCTCTGGGTAGTACAAGTGTGCTCCTTGAAGTATGACTGCACACAGATAGTGTAGGTCTTAAACATGCATTCTCAATGTTCTTCAACTTGCAAATTTCTAGAATTTGTCCAAAAATGCGAAAACAAAAGGGAAAACCTATGTTTCTTCTATGTTATTCATACACAAATAATTCCATATAGTAAGATACACAAGAAATTATCCTAATTCATGAAGTTTAATCTCCCCTTCAAATACCTTTCAGAATGTACAATTTTCAATACGATAATATACATAAAGAAATAAAGCTAATTTAGAAAGTTTAATCTCCTTTTTAGATATCTTCAAGTACATATAATTTTTAATATAATATAATAATATACATAAAGCAATAAACCTAATTCAAGAAGTTTAATCTTCGCTTCAAAGACCTTCAAGAATGCATAATTTTCAATACAACAATATTCAAAGCAATAAATCTAATCCAAGGAGTTAAATCTCTCATTTAGAGAACCAACACATATAAAAGTAGGGGTTTTAAAGACAATCTCTCTACCCATAGTTATCCTGTACCCTTCTTACTCCCCTTACTTAGAATGTTAACTCCAAGAAAATATCATGTTCTTTAGGGTCGTCCTTCATGTTCCTCTAGTGTCCTCTCCAAGGGTTCCTTTCCTTGGATTTCTACATAACAACATTGAAGGTGTTATAGGCCGCCCCTTTATAAGTCATGAAGTTGGCTTTATTATTCACTTTGACAACCCACGATAAGCATGGTGTATTCACACGTTGCCAAGCCAGCACGGTCATGCTCAATGGCCTGAGCACATTCTAAGCTCAAAATGAGGCACAAAGTCTTATTTCTCGAATTTTACTTATAGAAACCCAATTTTCAATCTCAACACTTATTTCATGATACTGTTAAAGATAAAATTTTTAAGTTAAATAAATTATATTAAACTTATGGATAATTTAGAAAATTTGAAATTTGAAATAAATTTTTTTTTGAACAATATCATACTAATATATTTGTATACTTAATTGGATTTATTAAAATTTAGTTAAGATTTCTAAGTGGAATGGTAATAAATGCTTTATAAATTTTAGTAAGGTGTATTTTACATGTAAATGAAGATTTAATCATGTAAAGTTTGGAATGTATAAACAAATTCATAAAACATATTTGCCTGACAATCTATTTAAGGTGATTATTTGTGCTTAGGACCTTGTGGAAGGATACACATGGCATAATGGTGATATTGGGACCTCTTAGTGGTCAGTTTCTAGATGCAATAATGTTTTAAGACTCAAGTGTAATGTTATTATTTCTTTCACCTTGTTAAGGTTTAAGTGATGATGTTGAAATGTTTATGTTGTGGTAATATATGCATGTTGTAATTGCCATGCTTCATGGACACAAGTGTATTTTTCTAAATGAGTGTGTACTTGGTCTTGAACAAGTGTGGAAGGCTAGTGAGGTTTCTCAAATAAAATGTTAAGAAAATATGGGTGCACAAATCCACAAAGGATAGGCCTTTGAAACCCTTGTGTTGTTGTTGTGACTATTCTCGTACAGATATCCTAACGAAGTCACAATCCCTCCACAATCAAATCCAATTATCAATTGAATAATTTTTTGTACATGTTGTTTTGAATTGATGGCCAATGTTGAAATAGGCTTTTATATTGGTTAAAATCTACTTTTTACATCGACGTTGTAACCAATGTAGAATTAAACGATGTAAAAAGACTTTATAACCAATGTAGAAAGTTTGAATTTTAAAAAAATGGCACAGATTTACACAAATCTGTGTAGATCTATGCTTTATTTTCGTATACAGTTCGATTATGCAAATCTACGCTTATGTGGTGAACTTTTCCATACAAAAGTTTCTCCAAGTGCATACTGTAGTGGTAAATCCCATAGATCCTGTGGATTTGGTGTTACATTTGTAGATCTTACATATATACAAGTTTGAGACAAAAATAAATGAGACAAAAATGGAAAAGAGAGTCAAAAGGTGAAAATATGACCTTAGAATAGTAAAAATGATTGAAAAAGAGAAAGACAAAGGTGTAACAATGGGGATGGTGACACTGACGAAGGTATGGATGGATGATGGCACAAATGAATATTTCAATCAATGAGGTTTCGAACGAAGAATATGAGCTTTGAATAGAATTTTCAATGAATGAGTTTTTCTCATAGAAGAAATGAGTTTTGAATGGAGAATGCAAAGTGTTGCAACTTGCAGGAGTATTTAAAACAGTTATTACATTAATTATTTTTATAATTGATGTAAAAATTTCTAATTTAGTTTTGAAAACAACCAATGTAAAAAGTAAAAAGTACAACCTTTTACATCAGTTACTTTTACAATTGATGTAAAAAGATTTTTACATTGATTTTAGAAACAACTGATGTAAAATACTTTTTACATCGATTCTTAAGGAATCAATATAAATAAACATGAATATTTACAAAAAAATGTCATCATGTTTTTATTTACTTTGATTATGTAAGAATTGATGTAAAATGATCGATGTAAAAACCTATTTTGCACTAGTGAGCAAACATTACTGACTAATCATTGAGTGATTAGAAATATCTATGGATTAGGTTTGTCACATGCATTGCTATTAGATATGTTGCATCATTTTGTATGTATATATGATTATGGAGTTCTTGCTTGGCTATTATTATTGTGGTTGTTATGTGTTAGGATTATTATTCTTTTTGTTTGAAGTGTGATATTGGCATGTAGTTATATATATTTTTGTTTTCATAATTAGCTTGCCTTTTTTGTGTGTGATGATCGTTATGTTCATCTTGGTGAGAGGAGAAGACATAGATTCATTAACACTTAATTAGACATTATCTTTATTGAGTTTGTGGAGACGTCCTTACGGAGAAACAGGACATGGAAGGTTGACTTTGATAGTCAACAGACTCAAAATATTGATGCCATCACGTTCACATATATCCCTGTTAGTGTTCCTACCATCTTGTTTTCCCTTAACATATTTGTGGATCTTTAGTTGTCGATTGAGGAAATGTAGAAGGAACCACACTATGAGCCTTAAGACTATTATATTACTTTGTCCTCTCATGAAAGCCTTCATTCTCCCTCTATTATACGCATCATTAGCTAGGGGGATGAAGAATTATTTGAGGCCTCCTACTACTAATGTTTTAGGGCTAGATATCAATGGCTGTCATAGGGGAATTTTGTTATAGTAGGATTATGTCCCCTCCCTATTTTGTGATGTCTTTTCTTTTCCTCTCAAAATTTAATTCACCATGGCATGTTATAGGTCATTTTGAAATACATTGATATTTAGTACTATATTTATGATTATGGAATATAATGTCATATGATGCAATGCATTATTATATTATCGTTATGCATGATGTAATTTAGTAATCATGGTTGTAGGTATTTAATTTTATTTATTTAAATCATTCATGTATGACCTTTGTTATTTTTGCATCGCAAAAAATTATTTTCATATTTATAATCAAATGAAATAACTTTATGATGATTTTCCTATAAGTTTTGAATAATAATAATAAATAAACAAGGTTTTTTAGAACAAAGGATGATAAGTATCATATGAAGAAAAAGATGTTGTTTTAGTCGGATAACGGCTATCAATTAATAGACAAAGTCTTAACCAAAAAGACAAAACACATTTTTAAATAAAAGCAATAAACAAAGTGGAGATATACATATGTATCATGTTGACTTTGCATGTAATCATCCAAGAATATGTCCTTTCATACGAACATATTTAAGAATCTTTGAATGCATGATTAAAGATTCTCTCTAAATATACCTTATCAACATCAAAAGGTGTGTCATTGCAAAAAGGAAGTAATAATACCTAAAAGTGTTTTTTGCCCCCTTCGGACAAGGCGTCTGTACAAGAAGAAAAAGATAAATATGATGGTAATAATATAGAGATATTCTATAAGCTTTATTGTAAATCGTATCTAAAAGACAATATAGAGATAGTCTATAAGCTTACCTTAAAATCATATTCTTAGTGAATTTGATTGAAGCTCAGAGAGACTTTACGTTTAAAGAACACTTGTGTAGTTTGCTTGAAGAGGAAAAATAAAGACTACTTGACTATTGAATCTAAAAAGACTTATGGTAAAAGAATACTTATAATTGTGGTTCAGTTAGTAAAAATCTTGGTGGTTTACCAAGGATTGGACATAATCTCAAGGTTGACGATGAATTAGGATAAAATTGTTGAATTGCTCTTCTATCCATTTTTTTATATAAGTTTTCTCTTCTAAAAGTGTTTTTCATATATGGTTTTAAAAATTATTTTCTAAAAGCTTATGTATAGTAATATCATTTATTCATACTATAGACTGTTGAACCAAAGACATAAAAACATCCATCCCTTGTATATTTTGATGATAACAAAGATTATTGATAAAGAGTGATGACTACTTTTTTGTTGTGCATACAAAAGTTCATAAAGCACACAAGTCATCTAAAGTATAAATACATATTACTTATATTTGGAAAATCGTCCAAACATATGATTTATAAGAAAATGTCCATACTAGAGGTGTCTGTAAACAAAGTTATATTTTCTATTATCTTTGTTAGAAATATATTCGCATTTATACATATATACTCTCTTATGCTTGTCTATTCAGATATACATGTGATATTTCTTATACACTTATTTCTAGTCTAGTGTATATTGCTTCTTCTATTAAAGATAAAGAGACAATGTTCTCTTTAAGTTCTACACTTGAGAAAAAAGCAAGTTAACATATAATATAGTTGTGCACTTATCAAAAGCTTAGAAGAATATGTCAACAAGAAAAAAAACTTTCTTTGCTCATACCCTATCTATCACATTTAAGAAAAGAAACATGCAAAGCTTTGCTACACCTTTTCTCTCTTCTCAAAAGAAGACAAACAATGTTAGAGTCTTTTATGCAAACCACATCTTTGGCATTTATTGTCAAGATACTTTCGTCCTTGAAAACCAACAACGATCATATTCTTAACATGCTATATATATATATATATATATATATATATATATCAATATTTGAGAAGACAAAAAAGGTTAAAAACGAAAGATTATGAAGTTAACAAAAAAGCTCTCAAGTGATATTCATATACAACACACTTTTTGACGCTTTTTGAAAAACTTTGTTGCTAAGAATTGTCTTAAGCTTTGTTCTTAATTGTATATTTACTTTATTTTAAAAAATTTAAAACTCTATTTTAAATGCTTTATGCTCAACAAGTGTTTTATCTTCTAAAAACCCTTTTTACACCTTTATGAAAGCTTGAAGAAGCTTAGTAAATACTTGATTTTCTTGTAATATGGGTTGTAGATTACAAGTGATTGTAAAATCTAAAGAGGTTTGAAAATACTTATTGTAAGTCAAGAGATATCGTGGAAAAATTCTTTATTGGAAGAAATTGGACATAGTTCTAATGGGTCGATATCTATATCCTTCTCCTCACTATCCTATTATCATGTTTTTTGGATGCTGACTTATAGCCTTTATTTTGGACTACACCCTTGCAAAAATGTTTCAAAAAGTGTTTAAAATTACACACAATTCAACATCCTTTCTTATGTGTATCTTAATCATTTCATAGACGTTACAACATCTTTTAACAAAAAGTTTGTGAAAAAGGTTTAAGCACAATTCAACCTTCCTTTTTGTGTTTACATGTGTCTTATAATTAGTTAATCTTATGGTTGCTTAGTGTGTGCATGAAGAATGACTTGCTGGTTAGGTTGAGAGAACAAAGGTTGTCACAATAGACAAAAAGGGTGTGATAAGAAATGGCTAACTCTTCTATTAAAGTTTGTATCCAAAGGATTTTTGGAGTGGTAATGGCAATGTTGGGACAAAATGTGTGCTTGTTAAAAAATGTTTAATTTTTAAATATTTAATAGTAGTTACTATTTAGTGACAAAAACAGAGACTAAAAAATGATCCCTTGGATTTTTACATTTTAATTAATAAAAATTATTAACAACAAATCTTGCCATTGAAAATTGAGTCCTAAAAAGATTTATTTTATAAAATGTTTCTTTTTAAATTATGTATTAGTGTATGATTTGGAGATTGACATTGTGAGTCACTAATTTGGTCTCATGAAGAGGCAAACAAAATGTTAGCAATAGGACAAATCACACTTCATGACCAATATTAACAATCATTATACTTGTGACTGAGTATTATTTTGGTTGCTAAAAGAGTTAGCGAATATATTTATTGTGAGCTGGCAACAATGTTTTAGTTTCCAATTCAGTTGCTAAATTGTATAGTAATAAAATTGCATCAAATAATATCCAAAATTATCAATGGCTAAATTTTTATTTTTTGTACTATTTCCCAACCATTAATTCTTAAGCTTGGAGATGCACTATAATTCTTGTGTTGTTTTTTGTTCATCTTAATTGCATAAATGCTCCTACATTTTCTTTACATTTCTCTTCTCATAGCTTTGATTTTTCAAAATTTAGGACTTTTAGCAATAAGTTTTTATAAAATAAGGTGAATGTTGGAGGAAAAAAAATTGTCAAAATTGTCCTAATAACTGGGTTGTCATGTATGTGATACCCCTTTACTCTTAATACTTAACAATATTGATCAAATATACTTAGGCTTAATTTAAATTTGAAAATAGATATCGATCGGTAAATGATTCACAAACCTATTCACTTATTGTAATTGAAAACAAACACACGTCCCTGCTAGCACTCCAAACGTCAATTTCTTATGCCATAAAATGTAAACCAACTTATTTACAAAAAGAATGCCCAATGTTACATGTTCTATCAAAGCATATCCCAAAACAAAATAAAAACAAAAGAAAGACAACAACTAAGGAGCCCTAGCTCAATATTCATGCTCCTGCTCAACCTTACCTGCAAATGACATTTAGCATAAACACAAACAAACACATAACAAGAAGGGAGTGAGAAATGTACCTCACTTAGACTCACGGTACGAGCACAACGTAAGTAAGACGCACGCACCCAAACACACGATTAATTATAAGAAAACTTCAAACACAAAAAATGTGAAAACACACTTTGCACATGAATACTGCCAATTATGCACTCCGAATGCTACTCCACATGCCATGTGGTTTCAACTTTAACTCGGGAAGTAGGCTGCAACCTTGCTAATATCCACCTCTTTGGATACTTGAGCCTGGGAGCATGAACACTTTAGCGTGATGTGTCTTTAGTAGCACGTCAGATACTACTCGACTTGCCTCATCAGGTCTGGCACGTGGGATTAGTCACGACCACTGAAACAACATATGTACTAAGTAGCCACTAGGAGGCCTTGTGACCTTACCACTTGGATTCATGTCTATATTTCTTTCATACCAGATTCATTACATGATGCACAATGAGGTTTAATTAATTTATTATTTTCTCTTTTCTTGAATTGGGTTAGTGAAGACCATTCTCACTCCTCTAGGCCTAGGTACGTCATTCACGTCCCATCATACAATCACAAGAGTACCTTTTTGGCTCCTCCCAAGCTTAGGTACCAACAAGATAAATATCCATCGGGATCATTCTTGTCTGTCACAAACTAGGTCACCCTTCTCATCTTCCTTTACCATTCATATGAGTATGCTTTTGGCCTTTCCTTGACTCAGGTATCCACAAGATAAATGTTTGTCAAGGTCATTCTCGTCCATCACAACCTAGAGCACCCTTCTCATTTTCCATCTGTTACACATTTTTACATGTAATATTGTTGTTCTCAATGCAATTTCAACAATAATAACATTATATTTCACACAAGCGCATAAGTTAATAGATAAGCAATAGTTTTATTTAGAATACCAAAAACTCATACAACACAGATAGGGTAGCACAAGTGTGCTCTCATTAGCACAGACATGCACAATCGGTGTGAAACCCAAACAAAGGGTCCCACAACTCAGAAGCTTTATATTTGGAGAGAAGATTTGAAATATTTGGGTTTGATGCTTTGCATTAATCCTAAATTGTTTGGAGACTCTCCCTTCTTCCTTTGTTTGGTATTCAACTCTATATACAATAGGAGAGGATGCATGAACTCATATTGGCCGATGTTGGACTTAAGAAGTTATCTCACTCTTTATATACGAAAACGAGGTGAGACATAAACTTATGTTGTTCGATGTAGAACTAAAACTTTTATTATATTTAAATATCCTATTTTTCTTAATTTAATTAATTAAAACCTAACTTAAAACTCAACTTATATTTGTCCCAAAATATTATTTATTTAATTATAAAAACAAATAAACCATTTATAATAATTAATACAATATTTACAACCAATAATAAAATAAATTAAAAACTGGGATGTTACAATGTATGAACCAACATAAGAGTTAATAAAGTATTTAACATGACACATTAGCATGTTTGACGTCATTAATGGACTAAGAATAACAACTTAATTAATTTGATTGACTGTCATTAATTTTAATTTTAGGATCAATTTTAAAATTTTAATTATTTTAGAGACTACATTAGTAGCACCCTATAGTTTCAAGAACTAAAGTAATGATTCTAATACAACATGTCAACCAACATGAGTGTTAGCAAGGAACTTAATGTGTCATACTAAAGTGTCTACTATCATTAATTGATTGTCGCACCCCAAAACGGTCCGGCCCAAGCCTCCAGGGCCCAATCCTTCAGAATGGGCCAGACCCCATCAAAGAGTCATCTAGAACCCAGTCAAACTTGAGACCGTAACCCCTAGGAATCAACCCAAGACTGGACCGAGACCACCAAGGAGTCGCCTCGAGACCCAATCAAATCTGAGACCGAAACCAGAAGAGGAGACTGAGTCCATGCCAACTGTTGCGCGAAGTCAGGGCCGAGTCGCCCGAATATCTAGGCGAATCCTAACCCCCACAGAGGAAGAACTCGGTTTCCAGCACAACAACCACCACTATGTGGAGCCCAAGGAAAACTACCAAGCGATTGGGAGAACTCTATATAAGTTCCCTAATGCGAAGGAGAGAGGGCAAAGAAAAATCAGGCGAAAGAATAAGGAGAATAGAAGAACGAAAAGCTGACAATTGCCAAGGAAAGAAGAAGTAGATGCTCCAAGTCCAAACTGAAGGGCAAGCAGAGATACTGGTCGATAAGCAAGGAAAGTCTACCCGCTCCAGATTCCAGGTTGGTTCTCTTTTGCCCTAGACTTTAACATCCTGCATGCTTAGATTAGGGTAGTACTGATCATGCCATCAAGCAGGGTTTCTGTTACGAACCTCCCTCTCTCGAGGCCGAGTCTGTCTGGCCAAAGAGAAACCGAGACCAAACCACAGTCAATCCAATTTCTGTTACGAACCTCCCTCTCTCGAGGTCGAGTAGGTCTCAGCCAAAGAGAAACCGAAACTAAACCACAGCTAACCCAATCCCATCCACCTGACTAAAAACCCAGAACTACGTTGACTTTGACTCCTCTAAAGCTGAGGTACGTAGGCATAGGGGGCACACTCCTATCAAGTCAAATCATAAACCCCCAATAAAAGAGAGCCTGATCTAACCCGCTTTAACCCAAGCTTGAGACACCTCACTGAACCCGAACATAAGTGACTCCCCTATCCCTTACAGCTAGCCTAGGGTAACTATCCCGTGATAGACACATTGGGGGCACCTTGTGTTCTTGATGTGTAACCAACTCCCGAACCCGCAGCTCTGATTCCAGACCATCCTTTCCCTAGGCTTCCTTACATTCCTGAGAAAAATGTAGGTAGCGACTCCTGGCAGCCGAGAAGAATTCGGCCGTCGAGACGATCTCGGCTGAACTCGAACTGGATGCCTCGGAGGTCACAATATAGGTTGTGACAGCTGGTATGAAGCACAAGTGAAACAAAGGGGATGCGTACCCTCCATAATAAACGCCTACCTTGGAACCCCGCGACTAATAATCAGGGGTTGCGCTTCTCCATAACGGCGCAATCATGGCACCACCTTGCAATCAATACAGCCCAAAAAACAAAGAGGTTTGTCCGAAGGGTGGCGAGGCGCGTCCCTTCACGCGCAACCCTTCAACTGCCTCAAGAATTTCAAATGCTAAAGGCCCCCACCCCCCAAAAAAAAAAAGAAAAACAAAAAAAAACAATAAAACAAAACAAAAAACAAACAAAAACAACAACAAACAAAAATAAAATAAAAAAAATAAGGATAGGCCCAATTCACCGCGGCCCATTATCTCACTCAGGCCTGGATACGGGCCCACTTAAGGACCATCTCTGCAAAGGCCGTCTTCGTCTCAGTAACCCCTCTATGGACTGCCTCTATCTCGACCGTCTCCGCGTAGGCCATCTTTGTCTCGGTAATCCCTCCATGGACCGCCTCTATCTCGGCCGTCTCCGACTAGGCCGTCTCTGTATCGGAAACCCCTCCATTGGCCGTCACTCTCTTGTTCGTCTCCAGATAGGCTGTCTCTGTCTCGGCTCAAGGGAGGCCGTTATAACCCTGGTCCAACTCTGATAAGCACACACGACAAGTTCCCCCAGCATCATCGACTCCATGATGAGCCCAAGAGACCACTGTCTTTTTTACTTTACCTGCATTTGCAAGCCTGAGTGCCAACCAGTGCGCACCCCCCCGCTTATCGCATAAACTTTGCAAGCTTGGGTACCAGCCAGTGTGTACTCCGCTTGTCACAAAAACTTCGCAAGTCTGGGTACCAGCCAGTGTGTACTTCGCTTGTCCCATAAACTTTGCAATCCTGGGTACCAGCCAGTGTGTACCCCGCTTATCGCATAAACTTTGCAAGCCTAGGTACCAGCCAGTGTGTACTCCTCTTGTCGCATAAACTTCGCAAGCTTGGGTACCAGCCAGTGTGTACTCTGCTTGTCACAAAACTTCGCAAGTGCGGGTACCAGCAGTGTGTGTGCCGCTTGTCCCATAAACTTTGCAATCACGGGTACCGGCCAGTGTGTACCCCGCTTATCGCATAAACTTTGCAAGCCTGGGTACCAGCCCGGTGTGTACTCTCTTGTCGCATAAACTTCGCAAGCTTGGGTACCAGCCAGTGTGTACTCTGCTTGTCACAAAAACTTCGCAAGCTTGGGTACCAGCCAATGTGTACTCCGCTTGTCGCATAAACTTCGCAAGCTTGGGTACCAGCCAGTGTGTACTCCGCTTGTCACAAAAACTTCGCAAGCCTAGATACCAGCCAGTGTGTACTTTGCTTGTCACATAAACTTTGCAAGCCTAAGTGCCAGCTAGTGTGCACTCCGCTCGCCACACATACTTTGCAAGCCTAGGTACTAGCCAGTGTGTACTCCGCTTGTCACATAAACTTTCCCAGCCTGGGTACCAGCCAGTGTGTACTCCGCTTGTCACATAAACTTTGCAGGCCTAGGTGCCAACCAGTGTGCACTCCGTTTGTCACATAAAACTTTGCAAGCCTAGGTGCCAGCTAGTGTGCACTCCGCTTGTCACATAAAACTTTGCAAGCTGGGGTACCAGCTGGTGTGTACTCTGCTTGCCATTCTTGCTCCGCTCACCGCATTTCCTTCACCACAAACTTGGGACAGCAACAGGGGACCCAACACCAGGTACGACCTTGTCCGACCTGTTCCGATTCTTTATTTATGCTCATCCAAAAGAATCCCTACCTTCTTTGGATAAGCACAAATAAAGAGGGGGCAACTGTCGCACCCCAAAACGGTCCGGCCCAAGCCTGTAGGGCCCAATCCATCAGAATGGGCCAGACCCCATCAAAGAGTCATCTAGAACCTAGTCAAACCTCAGACCGTAACCCCTAGGAATCAACCCAAGACTGGGCCGAGACCACCAAGGAGTCGCCTCGAGACTTAGTCAAATCCAAGACCGAAACCAGAAGAGGAGACCGAGTCCACGCCAACTATTGTGCGAAGTCGAGCTGAGGTTGCCCGAATATCTAGGCGAATCCTAACCCCTATGGAGGACGAACTCGGTTTCCAACACAACAACCACCACTACGCAGAGCCCAAGGACAACTACCTGGTGACTGGGAGAACTTTATATAAGTTCCCCAATGTGAAGGAGAGAGGGCAGAGAAAAATCAGGTGAAAGAATCAGGAGAATAGAAGAACGGAAAGCTGACGATTGCCAAGGAAAGAAGAAGTAGATGCTCCAAGTCCAGACTGAAGGGCATGCAGAGATACTGGTCGATAAGTAAGGAAAGTCTACCCACTCTAGATTCCAGGCAAAAAAAAACGAAAGCCCTCGGTCACCAATATCATACGCACGCCCGAGCCAGACACATGGAGCAAGCGATAGACGAGCTGGAGCAATAGAGCTTGCAAACAAGAGCTGAGGTTGGTCAAATAAAGGAGCATGTGAGCGAAATAAGAGAACAGCTTAACAAGGTGTTTGAACTCGTCACCTGAAACACCCCCCTGCTTGCCCCCACACCAGGGACTGCCTCTAACGCCGCAACTCAAGGAACTCCAGTATATCCCCCGGGCTTCTCCCCACAATATGGGATGCCTTTAGGCTGGAACACACTTGCTGAAGCGCAAGTAGCTGAAGAACCCGAAGCAGCGGAAGCAAACCGTCCGACGCTCCAAGCTACGCAAGCAACGGTGAATTTGCCTCAATACTCGTACCCCTAAAGAGAGGAGAGGGCGCGAGAGAAGTCACCAATATAGCTGAACACGGGGGCATTACCAGGAGCGAACACATCTACACTCCGAAAAATCTGCGAAACAAAGAAGCCCACACGCCCGCTCAAAAGACATCAGCCCCGGCTCCAGCACCCGAAAAAGACGCCGAAGAATTCTTGAAAATCATCCGGCACAGCGAGCATCAATTTCTCGATCAGATGAATAAGACCCCAGCCTGGTCAATAACATCACCAGTAGGGGCCATTTGACTTTCTCCGACGATGAGATACCGGTCGAAGGAAAAAGTCATAACCATCCTCTCCCTATCTTGGTAAGGTGTGGCGGCTATATGATTGCTTGGGTCCTGATCGACAACGGGTCATCCCTGAATGTCCTCCCCAAAGCAACATTGGATAAACTGACACCTGTAGATGCTCTGCTAAAGGCTAGCTCGGTGGTGGTAGGAGCATTCGATGGGTCAAAATGGGAAGTCATGGGGGAAATATCCCTGCCTATTCTCATCGGTCCAACCCTGTTCATCATTAATTTCCAGGTCATGGACATTCGGCCAGCTTACAGTTGCCTTTTGGGGCGACCCTGGATACACGCTGCCAGAGCCGTGCCTTCTTCCCTACACCAACACGTGAAGTTCTTAACAATCACCAAATAATCAGCGTCATGGGCGAAAAAGAGCTAGTAATTACCACCCCTGCACCCGAAGGATACATTGAAGGTGATGAAGAGGCGCTTGAGGCCTCCTTCTAGTCACTAGAGGTAAAGGGCACCAAGAAGGGAAAACCAGAAGACACTACATCTCCCCCGGCAAACACGGCAATGCAGATCATGATCAAGGAAGGATATCAGCCAGGCAAGGGACTGGGCCCTCACCTAGAGGGCATACCAGCCCCAATCCAAGTACTCGAGAATCTAGGACGATTTGGGGTCAACTATCAAGAAAGTGACTCAAAGGTGGTCGTTCGGGGGCAATCATTTGTACGGGGAAGCGTGTCAGTGATTGGAGAAGAGACTGGGAACCAAGCAGGATGGGTGTAGGCTACGCAAGAGGAGCTCACCAATTGGACAGCTGAGGGGTTACCGGACCAGGACTTTTTGGAAATGTAATTTGTTTTTTTTTAACTGCCCAAACGACTCCATAATTTTGATTAATGAAGTTTTAGCATGCATTTTCATTTTTCTGTGGTCCTTTCCTACGTCACACTAAAATGGGTCTTCCCTAAAAATAACCAGTAAAAATAACCCAATAATCCCAACTGATAGCCAATCTCTCGGGAACGAAGAACCTGACCAACCTAGCACGCCAAGTGAAAGGGTAAGCACTAAAGCCGAAGCTCTGGTAGACATAGAACGGTAGATAGATAGAGAAAAATTGAAATTCGAAGCTCTGATTCCAGACCATCCTTTCCCTAGATTTCCTTACATTCTTGAGAAAAATGTAGGTGACGACTCCTGACAGTCGAGAAGAGTTCGGCCGTCGAGACGGTCTCAGCTGACTTCGAACCGGACGCCTCGGAGGTCACAATATAGGTTGTGACATTGACTAAGGGCGAAGATAAGATTAATTAACTTGATTGACAATTTTTAGTTTGAAAAACTTTTTATAATTTTAATATTTTTTAAGAATTAATTTGATAATATCCTACAAAATAATTATTCACTTCGAAAAAAAATCTACTAATTTACCCCCACAAATTTTTTATGTTTTCTGATTGATATATATATATATATATATATATATATATATATATATAAATTGTTTCATTAATTTAAATTGTAGTAAAATTTATAATTTAATTGACTCTATAAATTTCCAGTCAATTTTATTCTTTTCTCTTTTAATTATACATTCTCGATATTATTTTTTTAATGTTTTATTTTTATTTATATACTTAAACTTTTTAATTATCTATTTCTTTCTATCTATTATATTTTATTTTTATATTTAAATTGAATTGAATTTCTGTAGTGTTTAATTAAATATAATTTAATTAATCATATTATAATTTAAATTATTCGTTATAAATTTAAACACATTTTATATATTTAACTATATTTATTTATTATAAATTTAATTATAATATAATACACAGTAAAATTTGTATAGATATTGTCATGTATGATACACACAAATTAAAATACTAATTTATTGGTATAAATATTGTCCCCGCAAGTTGAAATTTATTGTTGGTGACTTTTTGCAAAGTGATATTTGAGAATAAACAAACATTTAAACAAGCATTGAGAGCTTACTTATTAACACGAAACACACGAGCTCAAGCCGTTGCATCTTCTAATGCTTTGTTGGGAGTCTAACTAACAAAGGATACAGTTCGACAATATAGGGACCTAATGATCAAACTTTCCAAAGACTGAAAATTGCACACGTTGTATGATTCAACTATTCGCTAACCGCCAAGCAAGAGGTCTAGCTTTACTTAAAATGAATGATCATAAATCCCCTTATACAACTTTTTCCTATTCTCGAACATGTGGGTCTGTCTCCCTTGTCCCTGTGGTTATTTTGTCCATTATATCATCGTTCCATGTCTCCTACTATAATCGTTTTCTCAAACTTTTTGTTGCAACTGTAACTTTATTGGGCCCCACGTTATGCACATTTTATACAAGTTTACTCCATGTTTTTATTTACTTACTTTTTTTTTATCACAGCTATCTTTCATTGATGATAGAAAAATACTAGTAATTTTTTTATTATTTATTAAAATTTATTAAAATAATAAATTTTTTGGATAGCACATTATATCTAATAAATTTTTTTTCATAATTTTATAATTTTTATAAAATTTAACTAATAATAAAATGTGTGTTAGAATGAATACGTCAGTGTTTTTTTTTTCATTTTTATATTAAGGATGCCAAAGATGGAAATGATAAAATAAAAAATTATTATTATAATTATTTAAATTTTTTATTTTATTTTTACTTCATTCTTTTATTTATTTTTATTTTTCTTTTTCATTATATCACTTATTATATTTAGTATTTTTCTTTCCACATTTTCCCTTTCTTTCCCGTCTTTTTCATCTTTTCACCTCTGTCCATTCCCAAAATGGGGAGGATGTGTTTATCACTACTCTAGGACAACTATATCCCAAATTCATGTAAGATATCGTAGTTGATTGTAGTAAAATAAATTGTAACTTCAAACAAATTTTATCCGTAATATAGAGTTTGAAATTTGAAATTACTTGTAAAAAGAATCCCAATCAAAAGGCAAAAAAAATCTTGTACGAACAGTATACAACCCTCAATTTGTATCACAAATATTGGAAGGCTTAGAATGCTTCACTTTATGATGACCTAAAGTGGCATTACTATAAATCTACAATTGTCAACAGTCATTTAATTGTGATGTGTAACGAATATGTTTCCCATGGGACAATGCTAATACACCCAAATTAAAGGACAATAATGGAGACATCAGTGATGGACTGAACACGGATATTTAATTTGACAGTTATTGGCCCAAATACATCTCTCTTTAAGGTGAACCATACATTTTTAACCTAAGGAAACTTTTTTTTTCATTTCAAAATAGTTTAGATTATGGTAAGACACATTTTCTTGCAAAGAAAAAAGAATCCCCAATTTCAATAAAAAAAAATTATAGTAACATGTATATATTATCTACCAAAAAAATTGATTTAAGAAAACTTTTAAACTAATTTAACAGGCATAATTTAAACCTAAGCAAACTTCTTTTTTCAATTTTAAAAAAAGTTTAAATTAAAATAAAAAACGTTTTATTACAAAATCTAAGAATATCACTGACTTAAGCAAGCATTTATAATAAAACTTACATATCTTTTCCCAACAGATAAATTTTAATTTGAGAAAACTTCTCAACTAATTGAACAGGCATAAAATTTGTACACAAAAAAAAAAAAAAAGAAACAGGCATAATTTAAATTCTCTAGAGTGATGATAGATCATAATCAAAATTCAAGTGAAAATGTGCTATAGCGCTTAACATCATCCAATCATAAGCATGATAATGACAATTACAAGGCATGTAACATAACTTTACGGAGTTAAAAACACAAAATCAATCCAATAACATAAAACATATATAATCATTTCTAAAATAGGACATATTAGAAGTTCTAAGGAGAAGTTACCATGACAATCATGTATGAAAATCAACACAAAATTGATAACTGATAATTATGAATTTAGTGCAAATAAGACAGAAAATTATTAAATCCAGGTTAAGCTCACGTAAATGTCTCAATTTTATTTTATGATATGTTTACAATCGAAGGAAACAAAATTGTCGAGGGAGTCTGGTCCGATCATTAAGTCGATTGGGTGAAATAATGAGTTATAAAGTGAAGTATATTAATCACAAGATAATAAAATGGGTTGGACCCATTAAGTTAATTAAGCCATTTATTTAGTAGGACGTGTTGGTACTTTAATTTATCAACATGTTTTGTCTTGCTCCCCTTAATAACCTACTAATTAAGAAAATAGGTCGGGTGGGTCAATGTGCTAACCTGTTTTTTTTTTTTAAAAAAAAAGAAAATTTAAATATATAGTCAATATTGATTTGTTTATGTTTATTTATTTTATCTTTGTAAAAGTGGTTTAATAGTTAATACATTAAAAGTAATGTTTGGTCTACTATTTTATTTATTAAGTGATAATCTACTTCTAAATGTTAGTGATGAAGTATTTTATGATTTTTTATTCTGTTTGAATTTTATTAAAAATATCTTAGATAATGTTTGCGTGTTGTTAATAGACTGACTTGTCATGGCAAGCCAATTCACTTTTTTTTTTTTTTTTTAATTTTAGCACGTCAATCTGTCACTAAAATAAAAAAATGAATTATGATTTATAACTCATTCTATTAATGCAGTTAATTCATCTTATTCAATTTTTGAAGTCATTTATAGGATAAGGTCTGATAATCCAATTTGTCTCATTCTATAGTCATTGTGTATTAATCCATTTTTTCCGTGTTGGTTGAACCACACACATAATAAAAGTATTTTATTTAAACATCATGTTATAGATATGAATTGTATGTATCAACTTTGTAGATGAGTAATATCTTCTAAAGAATTAAATTGACCACTTTTACTCTAATATTATTTTATTTAAACATCTATTTTTTATATTATTTTAAATTTCCTTAGTTTACACAACTTCATACAAAACTAGGAAAAAACTAAAATGTAAATCAATAAAATTTTACGGTATATAATATATAGAGAGAGACTACATTAATAGATTATTATATATTTTAAATTTAAAATGCAATATGTAGAATTCTCATGCCGATTTCTACTCATGTTGCTGTAGATTACGTTAGCAATATCTATATATATATTCTAAACTTTTTCTTATTTCACTATAAAAAAATTATAAGTTTAGCGACCACCAAAATTGATCGCAAACTTAAAAAATGGATCTTTATTTTTTGGATTTTGATGCTAAATGGATTAGCGACCAAATTAGTGATTGGTTTTAGTTCATTGTTAAACTTCTAGTAACTAAGTAATTTAGCGACCGAATTATGTTTGTTGGCTAATTAGAGACCAAAAATTCGGTTGCTATTTTGTTTTTTTAAAAATCACATTGATCAGTGGCTAAGTTTTTAATTTTAATTATTTATATATAAAACAATCGACTACTAATTTGGTCGTTAATTTTGAATTTTTTAAACAATTCGGTCACTAATTCGATGGTTAATGTTTGAATTTTTTAAAATTTGGTTGCTAAATTGGTCACTAAAACTGTTGATTTTTTTAAATTAGATCGGGTGGCGGTCGGTTGGGCGGTGGTTGGAGGAGGGAGATGACTTGTTGAAGGGAATGGGGGAGAAGGGAGAAGAGAGGGAGGAAGAGGGAAGGGAATGAGGGAGAAGGGAGAAGAGAGGGAGGGAGAGGGGAGAGAGGAGAAGGAGTGGAAGGAGGAGAGAAAGAAGAGGAGGGAGGGGAGGGAAAAGAGGAGGGATGGAATGGAGAAGAGGTGAAGGAGGAAAGGAGGGTGGAGAAGATGGAGGAAGGGAGGGGAGGCGGTGATGAAGGTGGCGACAACGAAGTGGAGGAAGAAAGAAGAGGAGAGAGAAAGTGAAAGTTATATGGAGAGAGGGGAGAAGTGTTTAAATAAATGAAAGTGGGAAAAAAAGAGAGAGAAAGAATATATATTTATTTATATTTTTAAATAAATAATAACTCAGTAGCTAAATCGGTCACTAATATTTTCGATTTATTAAATCAATAAATAATAAATTGGTGACTGAATTAGTCGCTACTTTCTTATTTTTATTTTTATTTTTTTATTAATAAAATTTGGTCCCTTTTTATTTAATTATATTTTTAAAAAATAAATTTGATCGCTAAATCGGTCGTTATTTAATTATTTTTAAATTTAAAAAAAAATCGGTCACTAATGCAGTCGCTATTTAGTTATTTTTAAAAATTAAAAAAAATAAAATCGGTCACTAAATCGGTCGCTATGTTATTTAATTTTTATTTTTAAAATATTCGGTCACTAAATCGGTGTTTATTTAATTATTTTAAAATTTTTAAAAAACAAAATTCAGTTGCTAAATCGGTTGCTATTTTATATAATTCTATTTTAAAAAAAATTCATTGGTCACTAAATCGGTCCCTATTTAATTATTTATATTTTAAAAAATATATTTGGTCTCTAAATCGATCGCTATTTAATTATTTTAAAATTTTAAAAAAATAAAGTCCACTAAATTGGTTGCTATTATATTTAGTTTTACTTTTAAAAAAAATAATGTCGATTGCAAAATTGGTCGCTATTATATAATGTAATACTATAAATGTAGCGATAGAATCTATCGGTTGCTAAGATTAGAACAATTACTCCTCCCATATTTGATTGCAAAATTGGTTGCTATTAGCGATCAAATTATGTTGGTCGGTAATTTCAGTCGCTAAATCATACTTTTTAGTAGTGATTATCTTTCTAACTTTTTAAACATAGTTATATTATAACACTTTAAACATTTATGAAACAAATTAACTTTTCTCTTGTCGAAACTTGACAATTTTTAATGTCTTTTTAATTATTTGGTTGATCTTTTTACCTTACGTCCTATTCTAATAATGAATATTGGTAAGGAGTAAGTAGTAAGGATAGTCAATTTTGAAAAGTAATTAACTGCCTTTTTTTATTTTATGTGTTGATACCAAAATTTGTCACCCATAAAAAAAGGCGAAAGGAAAAGAAAATGGGTTGAGTGCTGAAGAAGTTTCCCTCTACTAGAAGTTCCTCCATTTGCGTATCTGCATGATCATCAAACTGCCTTGGGTGAACAAATAGCAACTAACAACCGCTTATTATTTCTCTACTTTTCAGAAAAAGTAATCTTAGCTCTGATCCCTCATAAGTAATTAAAGCAACAAAGGGCATTCTTGACCCAAAAGACCAAAAAGGGAGATGCAAGGGTCACCTTCACATTTAATGAAGGTTCCGTCACATTTATTAAAAGAACACCGTGAAAGCACCCCCGCATTAATGAAGTTCTACGAGGAGAAACCATAATAATGATAGAAGATCTCTTTGAAAGATTTGGAGGAGATGAAACTGGCCTATAAAAGGGGACAGTAGTAACAAAGCAAAGGGGAATTTTTTTTAGGGTGGTGAAAAGAGAGCAGAGAAGAAAAGAGAGGATACGAAAGAAGTGGTTTCCCTCTACCTCAACGGCAACGCACTCGGAAACAAGGTGAAATACTAAGACATTCTTTTGTTGAGATTACCATTTCATACAACTCCCCTCCACAACCAAACATCTAACCAAACACTTAGCCAAAAACCTAACAAATGGGTCATTAGTAACCCCAACCGACTATCCGACACCGATCGATGTCATCCCTAGCCAGCATCCCATCCCAAATCGGCCAACACTTAGTCAACACACGTTAGGCTATCCAACACGTAGTCAGTATCCCAGTCTCATCCCAATCGACACCTAGTCGGCATCTCCTCCCAGCCAACACCTAGTCGGCATCTCCTTCCAGTCGGCATCTCCTTCCAGTCGACACCTAGTCGGCACCTCATCCTAGCCGACACCTAGTCGACATCTCCTCGCAGCCGACTAGATGTCGGCATTTTCACTTAGCCTATAGCCTATAGCCTACAGCCAACTACATAAACTTTGACTTTTCCATTGCATCAGGAGATACGTAGGAGCAAGAGGAAACTCTTGTCAACTTTAAAATTCCCAAAACATATCCTTCCCCCTTCTTTAGTTAACCCTGTTTTGTTTATTCTTGAAAGGCAATTTAGAAGTCATTAGCTAGTTTCATGCATCTAAATAGGGTAACCGCTTTAGGGCGAACGTTGTAGGGTGCTAATACCTTCCTTACATATAATCGACTTCCGTACCCTAAATATGTTTCCAAAAGACCGCCTTTGTCCATTCTAAGGTTTTCTGATATTTTTCCCTTAAAAACGTCAGTGGCGACTCCATTAAATCCATTTTTCTTTCTTTGAGAGCAATAATGGATTTGGTTTTTTGTTTTTGCCTCTCCCATCGTGATTACGGTTGTGATAGATGGCGACTTCACTAGGGAATACTTTTTTGAGAGTCAAGCCTGTATATTTAGATATGTGGAATTGGTGACTTCATTTTTTATATTTTGTCTTTCATCAACTTTATCCATTCCTTTAGTTTACATCATTTTTTTATTTGTATGTCTTTATTTGCATTATATTCTTTATTTGGTTTGAACCTTAGGATAGAGGACACACAAATGTGATTATTCTATTTTTCAATAGGGGCAAACCCTTGGATAGCATGTCACACACACTACACAGTTCACATACCGAGAGGCACCCTTTACCCGGGTCTGAGTGTAACCTAGGGAGTGAGAGGCAAGTAGTGGTCATCACAAAAGTCTCATCTAAAGTGTGATCCTTTTGTGAATATCCACATCATGGATGTACTTCCTATTTGTGGGGACTTCGCAAGATGGGTACTAAGCTCTAGAGGCCAAAGTCATGAGAAATAGAACATTTCTTCAACGAGAATCACTTCACAAGTATAGGTCCAATAGGTCGTAGCCACCCACTCGGATCTGTAGGACACTTAGAATTATCCCTTTAGGTAAAATTATCATGACACTAAGGACGTACCCAGGCTTTTCCTTATTTTCATACCCTCATGCATCATCCCATCCACACATCATGTAAATTTTGTGAAACTTTTAGGTGAGTTGTTCTAATAATAAGAAAATTTTAAAGAAGAGAGGGAATGGACACCAGACTAAAAAGAGAAACATGAGGCATATTGTCCATCAAAGTGAAACTACTTGAGCTCCAATCATTAAAACAATTTGGTAGACTGTTGAAGGGAAGTATGTGCCGAACCTTTGAAAAGTAGTTTGGGAAGGTCCTAGACTTAATGGAAGTGGAAGTTCAGCCGGAGGATTTGTCCATAATGACACAGTTCTATGACCCATCCACGAGGAGCTTCACGTTCCAAGATTGTTAGCTAGCTTTGACCCTCAAAGAATATGAATGCATTCTTGATTAGTCATTAATGAAGAACCCACCTTATCTATACCAATGAAACTACCTGTCCTGCGGTAAGGTTGCCAAGTTATTAAGGGTATCTGAGTCAGAACTAGTAAAAAGGAAGATCAGAAGAAGTGAGGTGGATGGTCTTCCCTTGGTTTATTTGGAGGAAAGAATGGAGCTTTTATTCAAAATTGGAAATTGGGATGCCTTTATTGATATATTGGGGCTGGTTGTCTACAGGATAGTTCTTTTCCCTCACCTTAATGATTATGTCAACCTCGCAGCCATAAACATCTTCTTGGCCTGTCAAGAAAGAGGCAGAAATCTCATTGCAACAGTACTTGTGAATATTTACTATACGATCCACAACTTTCACGAGAAGAAAGGAGGAAGATTGGTATGCTTTTTGCATGCCTTATACCTATGGCTCATAGCCCACACATTCACCAGCAAATGTGTGACATCGTGTCCTGTGAAAGACTTTAAGTGGTGTTGTGTAAAGAAAAGAACGGGAGGAGAATGGGCGTATTTCTTGAGAAACATTATGGATAAATCCATCCACTGGTATCCAAAATGGAACAAAAGGGAGGAAGTGTTGTATCAATGCAAAAATTTTCCAAATGTTCTGCTGATGGGAACCCAAGGCTGCATCAACTACAATCTGTTAGTTGCACTTAGGCAGTTAGGATACCCCATGTTGCACCTGCCCAGCGAAGAATCAATAATGCCCGTCATTATCCATGGACTAGGATTGCCCAACATTGAAATGTTGAGAAAGGTTAGGCTGGCTTGGGAGAGGGTTGGTAGAAGGGGATGAGACTTAGGACCGAGAAGTCATGGTGCTTCAACAAGTTACAAGAATTGACTCAGGATCAGAGTTGGTTTGATTAAGCAACCTTTCAATGGTCCACTCCCAACCACTAACGACTCGCCAATTCTCAACACTTCAAAGAACAAAGAGGTAGAAGAGCTTTCGGAATCCTTGGCCAAAATGGAAAATGAAAAATAAAATCTAAAGTGGAATCTAGAAGAGGCTTATGAAGGATAAAGAATTTCATGGGAGGAAGCAGACAGAGAAAGGAGATTGGCCGAATCAATGATAAAAAAGGCCAGGATGGAGGAAGAGAACAAAATAAAGACAAAACAATGTCTAAAGGTTGCAGATCGTGAAATGTGTCTAAGAAGGGAAGAGAAAGATCAAACATTAATGGAAAAACAAGAGCTAAGCAAGATGTTGATTAACGCAAGAATGGAACCACGAAAGTCCTAGACTTAGATCGAGCATCTCAAACAGCAGATAAACCAAATGGAAAAAAAAGCACTGACGGAGCAAATGCTAAAAGTAAATCTAGAGTACGTGAAAAATCAGATTCAAGCAGAGTTAAGAGCAAAACAGAGGAAAGGTCAAGAATTAGAAGACCAATGTCATAAGATAATATTTGGACTCAGAGCCGAGATAACGACATGGAAGGGGCAATTCTCGAACTTGGCGGATCAAGCCAAGCAACACCTGAAGACCATGGAAAAAGAAAACATCTTTTGGGAGGATCAATATAGGAAGATTACATGGTTGGACAACCAAGCATTGGCGGACATTCCAAGAGCCCTCAGGGAGGCGGAAGGAATGACTAATACCCTGGAAACACTAATCGAGATCTTTTCTTTCCTCAATTTTTGTAATAGTTTGTTGGAAAAAATTAAAGGGATGACTACGTAATGTATTCAATGAAAACGTGAATCTCTCTTTTGGTCCAATAACCTCTTTTCCTTAAAAATAGCATATGATTAAAACAAAAAAAAACACAATCATGCATCATACTTGTATAATCACGCATCATACCTGCATTTCTAACTTTATTTATTTTGAAAACAAGAAAAATAAATAAAGCCCCACTACAACACCCATACAGAACAAGGGCCAAGACAAAAGTAATGGTGGTGGTCGTGGATGATTTGGAACAACAACATGAAGAACTTAGAGGAGATGTGAATTAGTTGAAGGCACAAATAAGGAAAATTTTGGAGATACTAAAAAACTTGGAGGCAACAAAAGGCAATGGGGATAGTACTTCTAAGATGCCTTAGCCTATCCCAGATCATCCCCCGGGATTCACTCCTCTACAAACCCATAACTAGACCCTCTTTCGACCCTATGGCATGCCTTCCAGAACTATAGAGGATCACCAATACGACTATGCCATGAACCAACAAGAGGAAGGGATTATTCCTCCCCGACCAACTCTTGGTAAACCTCAAGGGCCGAAAATCACCATAGAAAACATGCAAGCATGCAACATTACCTTCATGGGTGCTTGAGGTTCTGACCCCACTTCGACTGTGGTGGTTCATTCAGATCGACTAGAGGATCCTCGATCTCAAGAAAGGTGGCGGTACTTGGAAGAAAGGTTGAAGGCCATAAAAAGGGTAGAGAGGTACAGGTTTGAAGCAGCAGACTTATGCTTGGTACCGGATGTCATCATCCCTCATAAGATCAAAATTCCCGACTTTGACAAATACAGAGGGAAATGGACCCCAAATTACAAAGGTCCATATGTGGTCAAAAGGGCTTTCTCTAGAGGAGCCATGATCCTAACCAACATGGATGGCAAAGATTTACCACACCATATGAATTTAGATACAGTCAAGAAATTCTACCCCTAAAAACAAAAAATAAAAATTGGGGGCAATGTTGTTCCTCTCCTTAAAGGTCAATTGACGCAATTCTTTAAAAAACAAGGGTAAACGACTCTTCCAGCCAAGCCTATTCATCCATGTTGCCCATCCCATTCTCCACTCTATGATTGTTCTCTTCAAATGATTAATAAAAATCTTTTGCTTCTACCATTTCTTGTAATTTTCTTTCTTGTGTTTCATTACATGGGTCAAAATAAAACAAACATGCATAAAAGAAGTGTTACAGCACAATAAATAAATGAATCTTAAAAAAATCACAGGGAAATAGAGTCAAAAATTGCAGGGGCCAACAAGAAAACTAGCAAAGGCAAATAAGGAAGGATACCATCTCCATTACAGAGTCTAAAGCGTTTGGAAGGACTAAATTCCATTATTTAGACACTCCTTGATCTATCTCCACGCGCTCATTACGAATGAACATGCATCCACCTTCATGCATCCACACATTCAGACATTCGAACCACACAAGCCCTACAAAAGCCTCATCTCCATATTTGCATAAATGCACAACACCATACATACAAACCATCGTCCTTTCTAAGTCCACCTCTCATGACTGATCCCTCTTAGCTTTGTGATGGATCCATGGCGACCCTTTGTACATAGTTTTATTTGCCTTCGGCTCCATGTCGGTTCGACTTCATGTTGATCTTTTTACTTAGTTGTTTGCCTTCGACTTTGTGTCGATCTCTTTTATCTTTTATTTTCTTTCAGCTCCATGCTGATTCAACTTTGTGTCAATCTTTTTACTTAGTTTTGTTTGCCTTTGACTCCGTGTCGATCTTTTTTATCTTTGTTTTCTTTCGGCTCTATGCGATTCAACTCTATGTCAATCTTTTTACTTAGTTTTGTTTGCCTTCGACTTTGTGTCAATCTCTTTTATCTTTTGTTTGCTTTCGGCTCCATGCCGATTCAACTCTATGTCGATCTTTTAATTTTATTTGCTTTTGGATTTGTGGCAATTTGATTCCATGTCGATCCTTTTACCTTTTATTTGCCTTCGCCTCTATGCCGATTCGACTCTTTGTCTTTTTTTTTAGTTTTATTTAGCCCCGTGCCTATTCGACTCCTATCGATCTTTTACTTAGAATTCATTGACCTTTGGCTCCAGGTAGATTCGACCCTATGTCGATTTCTTTTATTCAACTTGGTGATTTGCTGTCAACTTCGGGCCAACTTCATTTTTCCGACTTTATTTCGTTTCCAAATTTTTTGAGCTTGGATTTTCTTGCCTTAGTCGTTTCTATGCCATTTCCAAATTTACTTGAGATTTATTTGGCAATTAAGTGACAAGATACTGATTCAAGAATTCAATACCTCTAAAGAAAGGGAAAATGAGTAAAAGGAAAGAAACAATGCAAATAATAATTCTAGCATTTCCCCCCTCCCTCTCCTCAAGTTCATCCAAAGAGATTAGTGTTCCATCCTTAACCTCCTTACCCACACTCATGTAGCTAGTATCGCAAGTTGGGGCAAGTATTGCAATTTGGTGGAGGCTCTTGTCGAAGCCACGCTCGTGCTCTTTCATAATTACTTCCTCGGCTGCATCATGTTCAGCCGAAAGGGAATCCACTTTTTGCTTGGGCCATTGAGGCGCCCAAATCAACCTGAGTGGCTCTCCTTTCAGCTGACTTAAGGTCCTCCTATAGAACCGCAGTCTTTTGCTTCTCAAAAACTAAAGCGGCTTTGTTGTCAATGATTTGAGCACGAAGAACACTTAAGTCTTTGAGGAGCTCGTCCGAGGTCTTCCGTACTTCAAAATTGTCATTCCTCAATTTGTCATTCTCTTCACGTCGAAGTGAAACCTCAGACTTGAGGCTTTCAGATTTAGACTTGAGACCCTCAGTCTCGAACTTTAGGGTGATGTTTTCAGACTTCAGCCTTCCATTCTCTGACTTTAGTGCCTCAAGCGCCTTACGAAGCTTCTCTATTTTCACCTTCCAGAAGGCTTCTTTTTTTTTTATTATTTCTTCAGATTTTCGAAAGGTGGCACCCCAAAACTCGAGCAATGACAAAAAGCGGAGGTGATAGGTACTAGCATATCCAGGGAGCCTTGGACGCCCCCCTTCAACACCACCACACGGTCAAAAGGAGAGAGGAAATCGAGGCCAATAAGGCTGTGAGGCAGGAAATCAGTGCTCTATAGGGCATTCCAATGCGCCAATTTTCTCAATGGTAACTTTGGGACTTGTAGAGGATTTTCAAGAGTAGGTAAAGTTCTGGGCTCGAAGCCTTCTTCAACAAGAGGGACAAAGGCACCTGTAGAATGGGTCCTAGTAGACCTTTCTTTAGAAGAGGAGGCAACCTCTTTCCCCTTTTTTCGTCGGGTCTCCTCTTCAATAGTAGAAACAACTTTTCTCTTTTCTGTATAGGGATTCTCAACCTGTAAAATGTCAAGAGTCGGCTCGACATGAGGATGAGTCGGCTCTACATGAGTAGGAGTTAGCCCTACCGTTTCCTAGACCCCCTTGATTCTTGTGGAGGAGTTGATTCTTGAGGAGGAGGAGTTGGACCCTCTGCTGCTTTCTTCGTCACAAGAGCCTTGCAGCGTAGTTCAGCGTAGTCAAAATTACGCATCATGAGGTAATCTACAAAAGAATAAGGGAAGGTGTCAAAACAATCGGCCCGTGGCCAACTTAGTAAGCTAGTAAAAAAAGGAAAAATACTTACCCCTGAAATACTTGATGGGTTTGGGTTTAAAGGCCAAGGTGACCAAGTTTTTGCAACTCATTCCTCGGGGCAATTCATCAAGAAAAGACAAGTGCAGCTTCTCCTCGGGGGAAAGGGATCTACGAGGATATCCTTTGAACTTGTGGGGTTGTAGCCAATATAGGGGCATGGGCTTCTCATCCATGAAGGAGGTGCCATTGAGAGCCTGGATTTTTACAAAGCGGCCTTTAAACCCTTTGTAAGACGTCAAATAGACGTTGAAGAGATTTGTCTTGGGGAAGGGAGATAACGAGACCTAATCAGCCTTTGCGGCGATAAGGGTAGAGTAATGGCAAAGAAAGAGGGAGGTCGTCGGTTGTAAATGAAGGCAATGACAAACGACCCCGAAATCCTGCATTGCGGCCCAGCCATTGGGGTGAAGCTGAGTTGGAGCTACCATTGGGGTTCGAAGAACATCTGCTTCATACTTCTCAAAAGGGATGGCCACACCCAAATCCCTAATCATAATTTCGTAGAGGTAGACGAAATCTCCCTCTCCTTCTTTCGCAAAATGATAAACCCGCTCCTCGGCAGAGCAGGACTCGATAGCAAAGTCTTCTTCCATCTCCTCCCTTACCCATATTACACCTTTCGCAAAAGCATCGACGATCTTGCGAGAAGAGAGAAGAGACTTGTAAGCCCCAACCTCCTCACTGACCTAGTCATAAGTTTCTAGGGTAGAGGACTCTCTCGCTTGAGAGGCAATAAGAGCGGCGCCATTGGGGGGAGGCATGACTTCAACTGCCACCATAGATTCAGGGACGACATACAAAGGGGCCGACCTAGAAGATTGGGAAGCAAAGCTATGCTTTAAAGAAGATGAAGAGGAGTTAGTCTCTTTTGGACCTACTATTCTGACATAACAACTCTTTGAACTAGAATTCATTATACCTATTTATTCAAGGAAAGAGAAATGACAGAATGAGGCAAGAAGAAGGAACAGAAGCAAGAGACAAAAGCAAAGAATGCAAAGGAAAAGGTGAAGATTGTCTAGCCTGCGAGCACCTTATTTTTAGGGAATGGGCTTTCTATGGTGAAGGGAGGCCCAACCCAAAAGCCATGGCAAAAAGGCATGCTGACTACGCTTGAGGAACAAAGGGTCGTTACATTTAATGTGCACATTAACCAGGATAGCACAACGATGAGGGGTAAAATCCCAAAGTTCATTATTGCACTACTTTGTTCCCAAGGGTCATTATGGCATCATTTTGTTGGCAAGATTTGAAGAGACATGGATGGACAAGGCATGTCTCATCAATGCGATCCTTGTAATCCCCCTCTTCTACCTACTTCCAAACAACTACACCGTCGAATTTTAAATTAATTCGCACCATTCCATATTCAAATATGACACTCTAACATTTCTAAAAGTCTAAATGGGCTCCGTGCCTCACATCTAACTCAACTCTGTGCCGATTCCAATATAGACTGGCTCCGGATCGATTCCAACATCCAACTCGGCTCCGTACCGATTCCAATCAAGACCGGCTTCAAGCTAATTTCAACATCCAACTCGACTCTGTGCTGATTCCAATCAAGACCGGCTCCAAGCCGATTCCAACATCCAACTTGGCTCCGTGTCGATTCCAACATCCAACTTGGCTCCGTGTCGATTCCAATCAAGACCGGCTCTACGCCGATTCCAACATCCAACCCTGAATCTTTACCTATCTTCTACTTAGATAAGATGAAGTTCATCTTACCTGATCAAACATAAGTAAAGAGGAGGCAAATTATTGATACCCAAATTTGTCCCCCTTAAAAAAAAGAAAAAGAACAAAAAAGGGAAAGCAAAAGAAAATGGGTTGAGTACTGAAGAAGTTTCCCTCTGCTGACAATCCCCCTATTTGCGTATCTGCACGATCATCAAACTGCCTCGGGTGAACAAATAGCAATTGACAACCGCCTGTTATTCCTCTACTTTTCAGAAAAAGTAATCTTGGCTCTGACCCTTCACAGGAAATTAAAGCAACAAAGGGAATTTTTGACCTAAAAGACCAGAAGAGAGACATAAAGGGTCACCTCCGCATTCAATGAAAGTTTCGTCGCATTTATTAAAAGAACACCGTGAAAGCACCCCCGTATTAATGAAGTTCTGCAAGGAGCCATCGTAATAATGATAGAAGATCTCTTTGAAAGATTTGGAGAAGGTGAAACTGTCCTATAAAAGGGGGCAATAGTAATGAAGCAAAGGGGGAATTTTTTGGGGTGATGAAAAGAGAGCAAAGAAGAAAAGAGAGGATACAAAAGTAGTGGTTTCCCTCTACGACAACAATGATGCACTCAAAAATAAGGTGAAATCCTAAGACATTTTTTTGTTGAGATTACCATTTCATACAGCTCCCCTCCACAACCAAACACTCATCCAAAAACCTAAAAAACGAGTCACTAGTAACCCCAGCCGGCTATCCGACATTGATCGGTGTCGTCCCTAGCCGGCATCCCATCCTTAATCGACCAACACTTTGTTAGCACACCTTGGGCTATCCAACATGTAGTCGATATCCCAGTCTCATCCCAACCGACACTTAGTCAGCATCTTCTCGCAACCGACTAGGTGTCGACATTTCCACTTAGCCTATAGCCTCAACCAGAACTATATAAACTTTGACTTCTTCATTGCATCGGGAGATACATAGGAGCAAAAGGCAACTCTTGTCAAGTTCAAAAATCCCAAATACATATCCTTCCTGCTTCTTTAGTTAACCCTGTTTTGTTTATTCTTGAAAGGCCAACACTGTAGTTTAGAAGTCATTAACTAGTTTCATGCATCTAAACAGGGTAACCGTCTCAGGACAAATGTTATAAGGTGTTAATACCTTCTTTACACGTAATCGACTTTCGTACCCTAAATCTATTTTCAAAAGACTGTCCTTGTCCATTCCAAGATTTCTCGATATTTTTTCCTTAAAAACGTGGGTGACAAGTCTATGTTATGACTTTCTTATCTCCAAATTCCACTTGTCTGAAACTATACCAAAAGAAAGTTTCCTTGCAGAAGTAACTTATACTGGTAAAACTTTTGATCGGATAAAAGCATGAAAACATAATAATAAATGGTATCAATTATATGTGATTTTTTTATGTCCTACATGTTATTAATTTACTTATTATTTATGCTTTAATAAAACATTATTGTAACAGCTTTTTGCATGATTAAAATTTACATGGCTTCTACCAGTTGACTACACCCATATTTGAAGCGAGTTTATATCTAGTATTTATTAACTCTCAAGTTCAACCGTAAAAAGTATCTGAAATTCATATTAGTTATTAGAATCTGAGTTTTCAACTAACTCGTTCTCCGGAGTTAGGTTAAGAAGTTAGAGTATATTTTACTTTGATTTAACTACACTACTAGTTGAAATAGAATTTTTAGCATATTTTTTCAGTTGAGGATTAGACATCAATAGTTGATAGTTAGTCCGATAACAACATAATAATAGATGGTTCGATAATTAAGATAAATTTTAATACTATTTTAAAATTTAAATTTGAGTTTAACATAATTTTAAAACTAAATTAAAACATAAAAATTCTCCCACTTGTATATACTTCATTTTATATATCACTTATCGAATTAGGATATCCAATATTAGATAATTATATCAATTTGCATACACAATAGCGGATGTGATAAGCTAGCTATCTAAACTAGTTATATAGCCTATTTACCCATTGAATCGGCTAGTCAAGGCCAGTTGTCATAACCCTGGAAAGAACTATTTGTTGCAATGCAAAGAACTAACAACTAGCATTTGTTTTCCTAAACTTTTGTGTATTTTAAAAAAGACTATTTATAAGATTAAAAGGTCACAATCTATATTTATTTACCCATTTAATTAAAACTTTAAATTTATAAAGTAATAATAAACTCCACACTATAATTAATTATTTTGATATTTTCTTTATGATAAAAAAATATAGTCCTGACCTTTTGATTTTATTGTATTCATATACGTTATTATTTGGTAATAATTTAATTTTAATACATTATTTCTATAAAAATATTTACATTATCACTACAAGATTTTTTTTATTTTGCTACTAATTTTAACTACCATTTAAATTAGTAGCTAAATCTTAGCTAATTAACTATTAATTAACTAAAATATTATTTTTTTCTAGCTAATTTAAGTTATATTCATTTATACTTCTTATTACTACAAATTAGCTAGAAAATAACTACAAATTTTAAAAATTTACTACAAATTAACTAAGATTATTTTCTTAGCTAATTTGCTATTTATTTCATGCTACCATTAATATTATAGTAATTTTGTAATTTATTATTTTTAGAAATTAGGCACAAATTTATTTGGTAGCAAATTTTAAAATTTCTAGTAGTGTGTATTAACCAATTAAAAATTATTTTATATTAAAAAATATTATAAAATAAATAGTTTTATAATAATTTATGATTAGATAATATATATATATATATATATATATATATATATATATATATATATATATATATATATATAACATTAAAAAATAAATATTCTGTCTAAAAATTTCGGTACGTCCTAAATGTTTTTTAGCAAGGACTCACCTTGGGAAGAAAGGTAGTTAATTTCTGCAACTTAAAAAAAAAATCAATTTCTGTTACTGTTGCTAACGTAGGAATTAACCCCAGTATGTTACAAGTTTTTTCAATTTTATTGGTGATTAATTTTTACTGAAAAATTTAGTTGATGACATTTAATAAAAATTAAAAGTTTAATCATAGTTTTTTATTTACAAAAGTCAAACTCAATTAAAATTTATTTAATTTTACTCAAATAAACTTAATGTTAAAAATTAGTGACGTTTAGTTCAATTAATTGAGTATATGAATGTTATAAACTCTCTCCTCTCATATTCTATTTTCGTAAATGAAAAAAAACTTCAAGTCGAAAACATCATATTATTTTGAGCGAGCATATCTCTGATCATTAATAGAAAGTGGTTTTCGGCAATAATACAACGAAAGTTACTTTGCCATTTCTTCTTTATAGGCAAAGAAATTTATTATAATATAAGGACCATAGAATAAGATATGTAAAGTCAACAGTATAATGTTTGGTACATGATCTTCTCAACCAAAACCATTGCGAGCCTATAAAAACAAAAATGATATGTATCAAGGCCTAATTATTATTGGTTAATAATTAGTTACAGAATGATATGTGTTACTATCAAGGCTTATTAATGCTAATTCATAAGTGTCGTATCATCAGACAACAAGTGGAGGATTATAGAAAAGCACCATCGTGGCATTCGTTTTTTTCACGTGATATGCATGTGGACGAAGTATGAACACATGGCAAAAAGATTTCAGCTTTATTACCACAATTTCATATGTAGCTACTAGCTAGATATTTAGATAGAAAAGTGCAAAAACTGTTGTGCCAGCACAAATAGGGTAACGAATTCGACCACAGAGTACACATGGTTGGACGTCGACATGCCATGCTGCGTTTTCAACTCTGACAAAACAAATTTGGACAGAAACTTCATATAAGTACGATTAATTAATTAATTATTAAGTTAATCTTGTTTCTTTTCATCTATAATTAATAATATAAAACTTGTTCAACAACCACTACGTGTCGATTTTCAGTGCAGTATAAACTTACTTTTTTTCTTTTTCTCTTCAACCCTTTCTCTCTTACTTTCTCATAATTTGTTACTTAATTATAATATGATCTATTTCCATTTTAATCTCAAGACAAAAAAACACTATAGCAAAAGTCTATTTTTACAAATTCTTGTGTTAAGCATGAAACTTAATAGCCAAGTTGACTTTTACTTTGATCTTTAAGTATATAGAGGAAGGTTTAAGCAAGATGGTCTAGAAGAAGAAAGTCTCTCCTTTAAATCTGCTTAGTTTGAATAAATTTTTTTATAAGTATTTATTGAAAAAATAATAATAAATTAAAATTTTCACATGAGATAAAATTAATTTATATTCTTTAACTTTTATAAAAAAAATTTAAAAATATATAAATCGATTTTAGCTTATGAAAGAAATTTAATTTATTATAATTTATTTTTTTAAGTACTTATAAAAAAAACTTTATTAAAACAGGACCTATGTCTTATTATAGATATAGAAATGATCTTCTGTTCTTATTGCTAAATGCATGTACATTTGAAGAACCACATCTACTTTACATGTGCAAAATAAGCTGGGTAGTAACCACCTTATCCACATTTGATGGAAGAAGGTATATTTGGTAAACCATACGTGGAGTACATTGGTCGACAACAAATCAATGAACTTTTTCATCACGAGTGGGGTTAGGTGTCTCTATTATGTGCACATATATAGGGTATTTCATGGTTTGTGGTATGTACATCACAATGGTTTTTTTTTTTAATTTTAATATCTATTTCCAATTGATGTTAATAATAATCCATTTGTACAATACAAAATCAAGAGCTTCACTGGCCTGAGCCCAGTCCATATTGAAAATAAAGGAAGGAAAAGTGGGCTTTGCCTGTATTCAAAACCCTTTATTCTCAATTTTTTTTCTTTTTCAAATTAACTCCTCAACTTTTTAGTGGATTTTTTTTTTAAAATCAAAATACTCTTAATGAAAATATATTTATGATTCCATTATATAATAATTGGTAGTAATGAGTATATCTTCAAAATACATAACAGAAACCTTTTTATGTTTTATATCTAACCTAATAATATACAACAGAAATATATTTTGTTGTATATCTATACTAGATATACAAATGTATTTTCGTTGTGTACATAATGAAAATATATTTCTATTACATCTATTTTTATATCTAACCTAATAATATACTACAGAAATATATTTCATTGTATATCTAAACTAGATATACAATATAAATGTATATTTCGACATAATGAAAATTTCTATTACATCTACCACCCCGTAAAAAACAACGAAAATGGTAAGGTAGAGGAATAATTTAGTCTTCTCAATTTTTTTTAAAGAAAATGAAGTGTGAAACTTAATAGCAAGGGTGTGAGAATAACCGCCCAAAACAAAATATATATACAAACTATGTCACGGTACTGTTGAGACCACCTTATTAACATTTTGATGGAAGAAATTAGCTTCAACTTGATGTTCTTTGAGTCTGATTCTCAACCAAGTTGTATTCTGCAACTAAAAAAACTCAGTTTCTCTCTCCTAGTAGAATTTCATAATGGGAGCTGCTATTCAATTTCTTGGAAGAAGGGCTTTCGGTACTTTGATCCTCTGAATTCTTCCAAAAATTTACAACAATTGATTTCAACTTTCCTACCAGTATTTTTATAACACTACAATATATAAGACTTTACGAGTAGTATTTATAACACTTTTATATAAAAGTTATACCTTATACCGGTAGAATTCGGATGATTAATTGGTAATTGTGCTTTACTCAGACCCAAGTATTGTATGATATCAGATCCAACAATAAAACATGAAGTGTTACGTGTTGACAAGATGAGGATATATAAAAATGGTATATGAGTGAACAATGAGAGTTATATATCCACGAGATATGAGGATAAATAAATAATGACAGGTAATAATGACATTAAAGGAGAGGTTATATGAAATGAAATCCAGGACAATAAATATTATATATAAGGAGGTATCCTGATGAGGTAAGATTAGCTCTAATCTTATTCAAAGATATCTTAAACATCTATGTGACTTGAGTGATGGTGTGCGATGGAGTATCATTGTAAGTGCATTAAGTATATAGAGGACTTAGACCACTGCCTAGGAAAAAAGGAGAAAAATTCGGAGATAAATAAAGAATTAGGTTTGTGTAAGAATATTTCACGCGGTTTGTTGAACAAAGAAACTTTCCTTCGACTACCCAACCATGATACAAATTAGGAGCACAACTGGAGTAAATGGAGAAAAATTAGAATATATATGTGTCTCTGATCCGGTAAAAATCCACAAAACTGAATAAAGAAAGAGACTAAGTCAAGTTTTACAACAACCATTATTCATTTTGATTACCGTGAAGCGGTATCTTAAAGGCTGGCCACGGACACATAACAACAAAAGGCAAGGTATACGTTTTCTCTCAATTTGATAATAGGTAATAAAGTTTACCATAGACATAAAGTTGAAGGTTAATACTGTGATAAAGACCACGGAAGACATAAGGTTGGATATTACCTAATATATGTTAAAGTAATAAACATATTATATATTATAATATAAATGCATTTGCAACACATTTGCATTGTGCTTTTCGTGTTGACGAATACTTATCATGCCATTGTGTAACAAAAGAATATTATGATAAAAGGCATTGCATTATCAGCATGCCATTATGCCATATCATGCAGTCGCATGAAATATGCTATATATTATGTGCTCGCTTTGTGCCTACTATGACGCTTGCGAAAAGGCATACCTTGCGAATGTTGCGCAACTGGGGTGATAACGAGCACTTGAAGGCAAATATCGAAAGGGTAAAACTTTTCTATGAACTGCCCAAGCGGTTGTACTACTCATTCCTTACCAACACGGGTTTATTTTTCCAACTCTATTTATTAGTTTATCTAACTCCTTTGAAGTGCATCCTGGGCATGTCTCATCATTATGGATTTGGTTATTGTATTTATCTTTTTTTAATATGAAATAACTCAATGATACATCAATTATCTTTTAATTTTAAATTAATACATTTCTAGACTTTGATACTTAATTTTTCTTCTATTTTTTGTGTTTTCTTTTCTTTTTCTTCATTTATTTTGATCTTCTAATGATTTTATCTAGTATTATTTAATATCTTAATTTGTTCATATTTATTATGTAATTTTTTTATCACATTTAAATTAATTAATTAATATGATATATAAAATAATAACTATAGAAAATAAACATTAAAAAAATAAATATTAAACCATTTAAAATAAGAAATATTTTTTTATCTTACATTAATATAAAATAAAAATAATTAAAAATATAATAATTTATTTTTTATTTTAATTCGATGATCCAAACTAAACTAACTCAATTAAAAATTCATAATCAAATTAGTTCAGTTCAAATTAACCAAAAACACGAAAAAGAAATTCAAAATCGGAACCAATCCAACCTAAATAAATAAGTTTGGTTCAGATTTAATTTTATCTAAAATTCAAACCAACCCGTTAACTAGCGATTAAATAACACGTTGCTTAGCACTCTTGAATGCTATTTGCAACTTTCATTGAAAAAGAGAACGAGAGTCATGTAAGAAAGTGTAACTGCACGATTTTCGTTCTAGCTTGCATTAATTACTTTACAGTTTGGAATTCCAGTTGATTTGTTCAGAGTCTTACTTCAGATGCATGGATTGAGCTCTATTTCCTTCAAGTCGCGTTAGGTTGAAAGTTCTCGCTTTGCCATATTCTTTAATGTGTTCTTTACATTGTTTTTTCTTGATTTTTTTTCCTCCTCTTTAGAGATTCCGGCCGATTCTGTTTAAAGTGACTTCACATCCAGCAGGATTACACGGTTCACATGTAGGCTTTTCTTTTCTCATGCAGTGATCTACTGTTTTTATGGCTCTTTTAATTTGTTTATTAATTTCGTGATTTTTTTGTGCCCAATGGCTAAGTGGTGGTAACTAGTAATGAAATGAATTTATAACCACCTTTATCTTCTTTAAGAGTCCGAACTTAGTCTTTGTTAGTTTTTCAATTTAAATTCAGGATTCACGTTTAGTATAAAATTATGTTAATTAGAACAATGCATAGTTGTGTTAAAAAATCTATGTTTAATTGTTCGTGTTTCTAAATACACTAATATGTTGTTGTTTTTTAGAGACTGAATCATTTGTGACATTTCAATACAATAAAATTGGTTTTTAGCGACCAGCAAAATCTGTTGTTAAACCCAAAAAAATTGGTCGCTATATTTTAAAATTAGTTGCTAAAGTCTTTAATGACAGAATTAGTGACCGAACTAGTCGGTGGTGTAAACCCTAATCACTAAACGATTTAGTGACCAATATTGATTTGGTGGCAAAAATAGCAATCGAAACTTTGGTCGCCAACATTCTTGATTTCGTAAAGGTCGAAAATTAGCGAGTGAATAATCGATACCAATTTTGGTCGCTAATTTTTTGGGAACAAAATATTAAAAATAAAATCGATCACTAATTGATTTAAAAATAATTTTTTATAAACCGAAAAATCAATCACTAAATTAATCTAGATTTTATACTAATTTAAAACAAACCAGTCGCTAATTTGTTTCAAAATATAATATAATAAAAAATATCAGTTACTAAATCAGTTGGCTATTTATCAATAAGTTGCTATTTCAGTGGCTAAAATTAAAGATGCAAAATTTGGTCACTAAATTTTTACTTTTTTTCTTTCTTTTTTAAATTAGTAATATATATTTTGAATCTATCAAATATTTATCAATAATCATAAATTTAATCACACTGTAAATAACATACAATAATAAATTTAAAATAAATAATTATATATAAAAGCATTAACAATTAAAAATATCAACATGATTACTTATAATTCAAAATCATAATAACCATCCACATAATTATCCTAAACATTGTGAACATAATTGTCTAGTACACCATCTTGAAGATAATCATCCTAAGCATTATCACCATAGTCGTCATTATTATCTGGTGAGTGGGGGTTGGCATAAGTGATGCCAACTATAGGTGTTGTAAAATTAGTTGCATTTGTTGTCCATTTGTTGATGTTGTTGTCCCATTTTTTTCATTTTGTTGTTAAATATGCTCATTTTGCTCTTAATGATTATACAACAATTGCACTTTCTCCTCAAGTGACTTCTCCTTAGCTTTTTTTTTTCCACAAGTTCATTATTCAATTTATCAATTGTCTCACGCATCTCTTCCATTTGTTGTACCATTGACATGTCTATCAAATTAGTTAGAATACGTGTTGAACGCATGAACTTGTTGGTTAATTTCCCAAGTCCATATACATTCCCTTTTTCATTCTTACCTCCAACAACTTTTAAATATATGTCATTATCATTGATCGGTATAGAATTTGAGTCATTTACAAATGTTGCTTCCTCCGTGGTAGATTTTTGGACTTCTTGTCGCCGTTGTTCATATTTCAGCTTTAAAAAAAAGTTGAATCTTTAATTAAACTTTTATTAAGTTAATAAATTTTAAAATAATGTTTAAAAAGGTAAAATATTTAATTTACAGCAAGTTTACGAGTTTTGTCATTGACCCATTCTCCAGACTTTAATTTTTGGTTTTCTCCACCACCTCCCAAGCAGTTGGCAACCGTTGTAGTTGTGTAGCCTAATTAAATTTAAACAAAATATGAAATTATAATATAAACAATCAATTAAATAAAATAAAAAGCAATTAAAATTACCATTTTTTCATAATGAGCTAATGTAAATATAGATCCACCACAATATATTGAGGCTCCTTTATCAATAGCTCGATTTGCCTTGACAATCGACCTCTTATTTTGAAAATCTGTAGAAACCCAATGTTCATCCAAAATTGTTCAAATACTGGACGGAATCCAAGTTGCACGACCATGACCATTCATTTCATTTTTGTAAATGCGTGAACCTTTTTGCTAAAAAATGACTCTGATAGTTGGCTCTTGTGATGGGTCCGACCTATACTTTTTCTGCATTAAAAAGTAGTTAAGCAAAATGGAAAAAACAATGAAACAATACAATTGAAATTGAACCAAAAGTGTAAATTACCTTAAACTCTTTGGAGCACAAATCACGAACTTCAAGTCGTACCTTCTTCCAACTCGGCCATGGTTCATCAAATTTTTGTTTAATGATTCGTGAGATCACATGAGGAGGACCATGCGATGATGTAAATCTATGGAAAATGATTTTGTGAATGTCCATATTTGAAGAATGTTATTTAAAAGATGAACTATTATATTAAAATTGACTTACTCATTGTCTATTACTTGAAGGAAAGACCTTTGATCCACTGCATGTTCAAACTATGGTGATGGACCTTCAGGTGTGAATGAATCTTGTAGTGTTGAAGGTGTGACCACTATATCGCCTACTTCGGTAGGTTGTGGTTCCTAACTCTTCAATTGTAGCAAGTATGGCATGTTGATAAATGGGAATTATGGACTTTGACATTGAGATGTGATTTATGGAAGTGGGAGAGTTGATGGTGGGTTGACCTCTTCGACTAACACCACGACCTCTGCCACGGTTAGGTTGTCTACGTCCATCACTTGTACCTCTGTTTGCCATTTGTATGTAGTAATTGTTATATATCATAACTAGGACTAAAGATTAATGAATATAGTGAAATATTATATGTTTAGGGTTTAGGGTTTAGGAAACTAATCCAACTCAAAAGAAAAAAGTCAAACTTGATCATTTTTATGACACAAAAACATGTCACTTATCTTTCCCGTCACAATCACTACAAGTAATTGTTACAAACAACGAACATACAAATGTAGAAAATAATTGACATAATGAATGTAATTCATGTTATTGTATAAATTACCTAGGAGGTATCTATATCATTAAAATCACTCTCACTTTCACTTTTAGTTGTTATGTATTCATCTTTGTTTGGTTCATTAAATTTTGTTTGATCTAATAATTGTGTGTCTACTTCTTCTCCACCACCATCAATGTCAACAAGAGATTTGTTAATGACATTTGAGTCAATATGCATTACTACTTGAAGCCCAACAAAGTCATAATCTTGGTACAGAGCCTCTTGCTCAATCTAAGGTAATGTATTATTAACAATTCTACTCCTCGCCTTTGTCTTGATTACAACCAACCAACCGTGAAGTCCCTCAAGATATGTTGTGTAATAAACTTGTTCACCTTGTTGTGCAAATATGAATGGATCGTACGCTTTATTATATCTTGGTGTTGCTCGTACCTCAACAATCTCATATTTGTTATGTAATTTTGTTCCTATATTAGGAGTGCTATCAAATCAATCACATTTTAGTAGAACTAACTTCATTATTAGGAAATCAGTGTACTCTAATTGAATGATATCAAACAAGTTTCCATAAAAATTAGATTCTACTTGACCATTAGTTCCTCGTACATAAATACCATGATTTATGGAATTCATGCCTTCACTCCATACAATTGTGTGAAATTTATATCCATTGATAATGTACACAGACTATGATTCAACTTTTCTCTTAGGCCCCCATGCCAAATTAACCAATAATGAGTCTTGAATATTATTTTCTGAATTTAGAACCTAAAAAATTAAACAATCAACATCATACACTATATTAAGGTGGACAATATAACATTTAAATATCACAAAAAAGTGTTAACGTTGTTTGAACCATGCAGGAAATGTTGACGAAATGTCTATCAATTTTAGCATCTGAAGCTATAAGATTAAACTTTCTTAAAAACTCAGTATATATACTATAATGAAAAAGTATATTAATCATAGTCGTTAACATAACATGACTAACATCAATAATTAGAAATACTTACTATAAATACAACTTCATCAAATGATTCATCAAGTTTAAACACCTTAGAGAATGACTACTTGGAAGCATTCTAAACTTTATGAGCAATTGACTTCCCTTTTCTTTGTCCTTCATCTTCTCTAAGTTCTATCTCGTGAACTTTTAAAGTGCCAAGGAACTCCTTCTTAGGTAGCTTTATAAATCTTTAGACACTCTTAAGGCAATAATTTGAGGTCTCCACTATCTAAGCAAACTTCTCAAAATATTTGTTTATGATCATAATTATCATAAACTTTTCCTATCTTTTGAGTGCAAAAGCTTGAATTCTAGTCTTTTTTCTTTCTTTTTGGCTTGTAGTCTCATGTTGTGTCAAACTTATAAAAAAAATGTGAACTCTAAGTAATTTTACAAAAATAGAATCATACCTAAAAACTACCCTCATTAATACATGAAAATTCGGTTTATCAACTACTAATAAATATTTTTTCATTCAATTATTTTTCTTCCTATATTCTCTTTGTTTTTGTGTTTTGTCTTAGCAAGATAACTTAACATTCTTCTTCTTTCATTTTTTAACAATCTAAGGCAAATTCTTTTTCAATAACTATTGACTATTATTGTTATAAAAGAAATTCTATGTGTATATAAATTATTCTAATTTAGTATATTTTTATAATATAATAAATAAGACTTTTGCTAATTTTATAATTAACGTTCGTTTATACTAATTTTATTATAAATTCATTAAAAAAATGTCACATATAAAACTAATGATTGACCATTATAATTTTAGATCTATAAAAAAATTAAAAATATATTTAAATATATATTCTTGAATTATTTTAAAAAATACATAATTATAAATAATAAAATGAATCAATAATAGAATGAATCAACTACTAGTATTGAAATTTTGTCGTCACTAAAATGCCAGCCCCCTTCAACGAGATCTCAAGTCAACCAGATCAGTAATTTGTGAAATGACATGGTTCATTGGATTAATAATACTAGGAAATGCAGACTTATCAAAGAATACATGACCATAAAATAATAATTAATGTTTAACTGTTTCTTGGAACATACAAGGAGTTGACAATGAGTCTAATGTTCATGCTGTCACACTATCAAATGCAAACAATTTATTACAACATCTTCTTGAAAAATTATTCCAGAACCAGAACTAGTCAACTAAGTAGCCCACAATATTCGATGTCACACAACTAGAAGCAAATGTCTTCCATGAACCTACAGTATTCTAAAAATTAAAGTACTCTGATAATAAGAAATGTCTGCCATGATCCATTCAAACTTGACTAACCACTATAAGCAAATTAATAAGTTGCAGAAATTAATTTGATGATGTAATTGAATTATCCATTTTTTTCCCTTTTAATTCAATAAAGACATGTGGCACTTCCGATAAATTTTTAGGTAGTTTGAAATCATCATGTATCCATAATTTTAACAAATTTTTACATGATATATACTCAATTTTTTTTTTCCAAAAATTTAAGAAAAAAATTAATAATATTTGACTATATATATCATGTACATATTAGTAGAAACATAATAGTCCGAACTATCTCATAATTTTTCGACCACTCAATATTTACATGACAAACATTATAAGAAAAATTATTTTTAACAACGAAAATTAGCAATCGACTATAGCCGTTGTTAATAACGATTGAATTAGTGACAAATAGTATGAGTTAATAAATTAGCGACGGAAAGGTCTTTGTAGCTAATAATCAGTCGTTAGTTTAGACACTAAATGAAATGTAAAAGGGTTGGTATAGCAAAGGTATAGAAAAACGCTCGCTAAATTGATAACTATAATACATTAATAATCAACTTAGCTACCGAAAATGTGATCTCAAAAATTAATAAAAAAAGGAAATGTTAGATACTGAATTAGCTATCAAAATGATTTATAAAAAATAATTAGTAATAAAAAATATAATGTTAGAAATTTAATTAAAAAAGGAAATGTAGCGAAATTTAGCGATGAAAAAAACAAAAATTGAAAATAAGGATCGATTTAGCAACCGAAATGATTTAAAAAAACCATAATTAACAATCGAAAATGTGATCCCACAAAATAATTAAAAAAAGGGAATGCTAGCAATGAAATAAAAATAAAAAAAAATTGAAAAATAGCTATTGGAATAATGTTTATTTTTAAACTACTAGCGACAGAATTAATGATTGAAATTTAAAAAAATGATTTTTTATTTAAATACTTTAAATTATTTATATAAAAATAGCGTTGTTTTTTTTAATATTTAAAATTTTATCTTATATTTGATAAATAACAATCTATTTATTTTTTATTTGAAACCATTTAATTAATAGATATAATTTATATAAATGGACATCATAAATTGTTTTAAGGCAATTGTAATATGACATTTTTAAAACATTGTTAATGTCACATAAGAATAATTTTAAAAAAAATACTATGATCATTAGAATTGTGATGATGAAATTTATTTTAAATGAAGTGAGTTTATTTATTTTTAAAATAAAGTAAATTTAGTATTTTTGTATATTAATTATAGATATTTTAGTTATTTCTCTAAATAATAGTGTATTTTAAATTAAAAGAGTATTTTGAGTATATGTTTCTTGTAATGATGGTATTGAAATATATTTAAAATGAAGTGAGTGTATTTTTTTTAAAAATAAATTTAGCATTTGTGTATTTTAATTATAGATAATTTGGTTATTTATCTAAATAATTGTTTTTTTTGTAATTAAATGAGTCATTTGACTTTATATTTCTTGTGATTAGGGTGTTGAAGTTTATTTTACATGAAGTGAGTGTAATTATTTTTAAAATAAGTTAGTAATTATTTTTAAAATAAGTTAGTAATTTTCTCTTTAAATTTTAGATATTTTCTTTGTTTATCCAAATAATAGTGTGTTTAGTGTGTTTTTTTTAATTAAATGAGACATTTGACTTTATATTTCCAGTAATTAGGATGTTGAATTTTTTTTTTTACATGAAGTGAGTGTAATTATTTATAAAATAAAGTAAATTTAGTAATTTTCTCTTTAAATTTTAGATATTTTCTTTGTTTATTCAAATAATAATGTGTTTAGGTTTTTGTAATGAAGTTAGGGTGTTGAGGTATATTTTAAATGAAGTGAGTGTAATTATTTTTAAAATAAAGTAATTTTAGTATTTTTTGTCTATAAATTTTAGATCTTTTCTTTGGTTATCCAAATGATAGTGTGATTTTTTAATTAAATGAGTCGTTTGACTTTTTATTTTCCTATAATTAGAGTGTTGAAGTTTATTGCAACTACATGAAGTGAGAGTAATTATTTTTAAAATAAAGTAAATTTAGTATTTTAGTCTACACGTTTTAATTAAATTAGACATAAAAATGAGTTTAATAATATTTCAAATTCTAAGTTTAGTAATTTCACAAAATTTTTGAAAATTTTCCCACTTAAACTTAGTGTATTTTTTTTTCCTATTGAAGTGTAAATGAAAGTTACCCATTTTATACCAATTTGTATTACTTTTCCCGGTAAAGTGTAAATGAAAGACATTGGTTATGTCAAACTTTTCAAACCAAAAGCAGCTTATGCATTGACCAAATCTCAAAGAGTGGCTATTTGCAAGTGGGTGGAAGAACTAAAGTTGCCAGAAGGGTATGCTTCTAATTTGTGTAGATGTGTTGACGTTAACCAAGGAAAGTTACATTGAAAGAAAAATCATGATTTTCATGTTTTCATGCAACGGTTGTTTCCTATTGCATTTGACTCATTACCAAAACATATTTGGAACCCACTTGTTGAACTTATTCACTTTTTTAGGAAACTGACTTCGACAACACTAAATGTTGAAAAACTAACAGTTATGTGAGGTAATATATCTATGTTGTTGTGTAAGTTGGAACAAATATTTCCGCCAACCTTCTTTGATTCAAAGGAGCATCTTCCAATTCATCTACCTTATGAGGCTAGAGTCCGTGGTCTAGTCCACTATCGTTGGATGTACCTTTTGAGAGGTATAAAACTAGTAATCATTTATATACCATTACACTATATATGTTTAACCATTGGTTCCTGAGATTGTGCATTCACATTCTTTTTAAGTTTCTACTTTCCCTAAAAAATAAAGTGAAGAATAAGGCAAGGGTAGATGCTTCTATTTGTGAAGCTTGTTTAGTGGAGGAGACATCAACATTTGTATCATTTTATTATCTTGATAAAATTGAAACGAGAAGGACCAAGATACCTTGTAATGTTGATTCAGGTGAATGTTCTTGATAGAGACCCAACTAACAAAGTCAAAGAACCTTTTCGTGACACTAGAGGTTCCTTGACTAGGCCTAAAACCAATATGATGAAGCAATCCTTGTAAGATCTAAGTGTAGAAAAAATGGAAATTTTAATAGCTGGTGAAAAAAATGGAAAGTTTGATAGTTGGTGAAAAAATGGAAAGTTTGATGGTTGATGGAAAAATGGAAAGTTGGATGGCCGGTGGAAAATGGAAAGTTTGATAGCTGGTGGAAAAATGGAAAGGTCATTTATGGTGAGAAATAAAAGGTTAGTGGGGAGTTATAACAGATGAGACTTTATGCTAATTAAAATATTAATAATAATAAGCATTAACTTCAGGGTTACCTAGCTAAACCTATAAATAAACTCTTTTAAGCAACTAGAAGAACAAAATTTAGAAGTTGAATAAAATTGAATTTTCTCTATTATGAGAGTTTTTCCTTTATTCTTGGGTTAAGAACTTTTATAATGTTGGTTATACTGACAGGTCGCAATTAGGGTCACGCTCTTTGATAACTTTGGTTCTACTGACAGGTCATGGTTAGGGTCAAGTTCCTCCTTTACCTAATTTCAAGACAATCCTATTTTAAAATTATATCATTTGATATCAGAACTTCGCTCTTGAAATCAGGTGTTATCTATCATTTGCTTCTTTATCTTTTTCTATTCTCTAGATAAAAAAAATCTATTCTTTCTTTTGTTATTTCGCCTATTGTGTCATCTTGGTTTATTATATTTGTTTGTGTTTATTCATTTCTCTTTGTTTTATTTCTTTAACAATATTCATCTCTCTTTGTAGTCTCATTGTGTTTTGTTTTCTTTTCTATCATATATTATACAAAAAAAATCATACAAAAAAACGAAAGAGAAAGTTGTGAAGAAAAAGAGAAAATTCGATATTGAAAAAAAATTGGCTACTAGTCTATCTGTTATTTCAACTTACATATTGCAAAAAAACAAAAAAAAAATGTTGAAAAGAAAAAAGTTTGAAATTTTGTCATATTTCTGCTTTTTATGTCTACAATACCTTCATTGTACGTGTTGAAAAAAATAAATTCCAGAATTCCTTGTTTCTTGTTAATTCTTGTTCTATAAAGTTATCAAATTACCAAATCTTTATTGTTTCTTGTTGTGTAGCATCATTCTCAAAGGTTCTTACTTAAGAGATCATAAGGAAAAATTGAGTGGTAAGAAAAAAAAACAAATTGAGTGAAACATGAATGACTATAACATAATTTGAATGTAAACACGTGAAAGAGTGTTTATGAAAGGATTTTTTTGTTCTAACTCGATTTTTGCAGTATTTTAATCATGGGTGGAGAAGAAAGGGCATGGGAGTCTGATCTCAAATTATTCATCAAGGTTGTTCAAGAACAATTCAAAGCTCTAAATGCCAAGTTGGATGATTTACAATCTACACTCAAGTATAAGAGCTCTACTAGTCAAAACAATGACGAGGAGGAAGAAGAGGAGTATTTTGATGGAAGAGATAATGAAAATGAAAGGAGAAGAAAAGGTGAACCAAGATGTGACAATTACTTGGGTAATATTAAGATGACAATCCCCGCAATCTAAGGAAAGAATGGTCTTGAGTTGTACTTAGAGTGGGAGAGAAAAGTTGAACATGTGTTGAATTTACTAACTATGTTAATATTTGGTGAGGTTAGTTTGTGATTAACAGGCATAGAAATGAAGAAAGGTCTATTTTTACATGGGAAAATATAAAGTCTGTCATGAGAAGAAGATTTGTATCAAGTCATTACCATAAGGACTTGCACAGAATATTGCAATGTTTAACATAAGGTCCTATGAGTGTGCAAGATTACTATAAGGAGATGGAAATAGCCATGATTAGAGCCAATGTGGAGGAAGACTCTGAGGCAACTATGACTAGATTCATTAAAGGCTTAAAGAAAGAGATTGTTGATGTGGTAGAGTAACATAATTATATAGAGATAGAGGATTTATTGCACAAAGCAATTCAAGTGGAGAGGCAATTGAAGTCTAAAAGCTCTTCCAAATATGCCTCATTTCTAGCTCTTCATGGAGATTAAATTTGAAGAACAATACAGCTATTACAAATCCTAAAGAAGATATGATTGACAAATATTCAAATGCCCCTCCTAAAGGTAAAATTGACATTGATACATCCTATAGATCACGTGATATCAAGTGTTTCAAGTGTCAAGGAGTTGGGCATATTGCTTCTCAATGTCCAAATAAAAGAGAAATGATTATGATGGATAATGGAAAAGTAGAGAGTGAGAGCTCAACTAATGATGAAATGTCACCATTGGAGGATCATAGTGACATAGAAGTTACTGAACCTATAGATGGAGTTGTACTTGTTACTAGGCATGCTCTTAGCATACAGCCTAAGGAAGATGATGATGTGGAGCAATGTGAGCATACTTTTCATACTAGGTGCCTTGTTCAAGGAAAAATGTGCAATATGATTATAGATGGAGGGAGTTGTACCAATGTGACTAGTACTATCCTAGTGGAGAATAAAATTTGCAAACTGTCAAACATCCTAGGCCTTATAAGCTGCAATGGCTTAGTAATATTGGAGAAGTAAAGGTTGACAAGCAAGTTTCAGTGCCTTTTGCTATTGGGAATTACAATGATGAAGCATTGTGTGATGTGGTTCCTATGGAGGCAAGACATATACTTTTGGGCCTCCCATGACAATTTGACCGTAAGGTTTCCCACAATGGGTATACCAGTTGTTTCTCTTTTATTTACAATAAGCTGAAAATTACTCTTGCTCCTTTGTCTTCAAAGCAAGTATTTGTAGACCAAATAAAAATGAGAAAATAAAGAAAGTGAGAAATCAAAAGAAAAAGAGAGTGAAAGAACAAAAGAAAAAGTAAACAAAAAAAATAAGAAAAGTAAAAGCAAAGAGGGCAATTCAAAAAAGAAAAAGCAAATGATTTACTTTGCAAGAGAGACTGAGATCAAGAGGGCATTCTTTTCCAACCAGCCTATGCTTGTACTCATGTACATTGAGGCATGTTTAAACTCTAAAATTGTTCTTTCTTCTTTGCCTATTTCTGTTATTTCTCTTTTTGAAAGATGTTCAAGATGTCTTTCCGACTGAGGTCCCTAGTAGCTTGCCTTCTATTAGAGGAATTCAGCATCACATTGATCTTAACCCAAGTGCTACCTCTCTGAACAGACCTGCATATAGGAATAGGCCAAAATCTTGGGAAGAATGTTTGTCTCATCTTGAGTTTGCATATAATAAAACTATTCAATCTACTTCTTATTCTCCTTTTGAAAAGACAAAATTTGTTAAAAAGTTGCATGCCAAAGTTCGAGCCAACATTGAGAAAAGAAATGGACAATATGCAAGGCATGCCAATAAAGGGCGTGTTATAGTGACTTTTGAACCTGGAGATTGTGTTTGGGTTCATAGGCAAAAAGAAAGGTTTCCTACTCAACGAAAATACAAGTTGCAGCAAAGAGAAGATGGAACTTTTCAAGTGTTAGAAAATATCAATGACAATGCCTACAAGCTGGATTTATCAACTACATATGGTAATTTAAGTTCTACTTTTAATGTTGTTGATTTATCTTTATTTGTTGTAGGTGAGGAATTTGATTCGAGGATGAATCATTTTGAAGAGGGAGGGAATGATAGAGACTCAACCAACAAAGCCAAAGAACCTATGCATGACACTAGTGTTTCCTTGACTGGGCCCAAAACCAATATGATGAAGCAATCCTTACAAGACTTAAGTGTAGAAAAAATGAAAAGTTTAATAACTGGTGGAAAAATGGAAAGTTTAGTAGCTAATGGAAAAATAGAAAGTTTGATGGTTGGTGGAGAAATGGAAAGTTTGATAGCTGATGGGAAAATGGAAAGTTGGATGTAGAAAAATGGAAAGTTTGATAGCTGGTAGAAAAATAGAAATCATTTATGGTGAGAAATAAAAGGTTAGTAGGGAGTTATAACAGATAGGATTTTATACAATTAAAATATTAATGAGCATTAACTTTAGGGCTGCCTAGCTAAGCCTATAAATAAACTCTTGTAAGCAAAACAGAAGGACAAAATTTAGAAGTTGAATAAAATTGAATTTTCTCTATTGTGAGAGTTTTTCCTTTGTTCTTGAGTTAAGAACTTTTATAGTATTGGTTTTACCTGCAAGTCGTGGTTAGGGTCATGCTCTTTGATAACTTTGGTACTATGGACAGGTCGCGGTTAGGGTCAAGTTCCTCCTTTACCTAATTTCAAGACAATCCTATTTTAAAATCATATCAGTTCTTCATCTACTCCTCCTATATCAATTTTTAACTACCCACGAAGACCAGGTGGCAAAGCCATAACATATTTTTTGGACCAAGTTGACCTTGAAGCTGCTCACTTATACATTCTTTTAAATTGTGTTTCCAATTATTGATGAAGTTGTACTTACAATAAGTATTTCTAATTATAGACAAAAAGGCCTATCTTCAACAAGAAAAAAGAGCCTTATGGCGACATGAGAAGACCTCAACTTATCTTTATTAGAAGAAAAAGAAGGAGAAGAAGAAGCAAACTTATGTCTCATGGCAAACACTACTTCAAAAAGTGAAGAAGAAGGGGAGGTAATATTCGAAGATATAACTCACCTTCAATTTTCTTATCAAGAACTTCTTTCAATTTCTTTCCACTCTCTCTATTGGTTACAAATATTTGGGAAATAGATTTTCAAAACTCTCAAAGGAATTCAAGCTTTTACAAAAAGAAAATGCTTTACTAAGAAAAGAAAACAAGAATTTTAAATAGGACAAAGTTGTTAGCTTATCTAAAGACATTACCTCAAAAGTGACTAAACTACTTCAAGATGAGGTACTTGACCTTAGACAAAACTTAGCTAAATTTATCAATGGGATAAAGAATTTGAAAAGGATTTTAAAAGATAGAAGGCATCCCAATGATAAATCTGGCATAGGCTATGATAGAGGAAAAAACTTGAGGAAAAAGAAATCTACCTCTAAGTGTTTAAAATGTGGGGAAATAGACACACCTTCTTTTGACTGTAGAGACCGTCCAAAAAAGACATCGTCCAATATTTCTAGGACTAACCATAAAGGATCCAAGCAAATTTGGGTACCTAAAATCCTAATTATCTTTATAGCATATTTGTTTAACTGTAAGAAAAAAAATCCTTGTCATTGTACCTGAATAGTGGGTGTTCATGACATATGACAAGAGAAAGGTCTATGTTCTAGGACCTCCAACCTAAGTCTATTGGAATTTTACCTTTTAAGGTAACCAAAAAAGGAAAGATATATGGGATCTACAAAGTTGGTAAACATCCTTTCCCTTTTATTGAAAATTTATTATTTGTTGAAGGTTTAAAATATAATCTACTTAGCCTAAGTCAATTATGTGATACTAGACATGATTTTTTTTTTTCAACAAAGGTTAATGTGTAGTTAGAAATCCTAATGGATCACTCATGTTTACTGCTAAAACACAGAATAATTTGTATAAAATTAATATGTTTAACTTGACAAATCAAAATGTATTATGCTTAGTGTCCATAAAAGATGATAAATGGTTATGACAGAAGTAGCTTGGACATGCTAGCTTGAGATTAATCTCAAAGCTAAACAAGCATCACCTCTTAATAGGACTTCCAAAGCTAGTGTCTAAAACAAATCTTTTATGTGATGGGTGCTAGAAAGGGAAACAAGTCAAAGGATCTTTTGAGTCCAAGAATGTTGTTTCCACTTCTAAACCACTTGAATTGTTACACATTGATTTGTTTCGTCCTACCAAAAACATCTTCTATTAGTGGTAAATGTTATAGGTTAGTTGTAGTAGATGACTACACTAGATGGACATAGGTTATACTATTTACTCACAAACATAAGTCTTTTAGAGTCTTTTCTATATTCTATAAAATAATTTAAAATGAGAAAGGTATTAATATAACTTCAATGAGAAGTGATCATGAAGAGAATTTGAAAATGAAAACTTTCAACAGTTATGTGAAGATCATGGGATCTTTCACAATTTTTCAACTCCAAGAGCATCACATCAAAATGGTGTTGTTAAGAGGAAAAATAGGTCTCTCCAAAAAAAGGCCATAACAATGTTGAATGACCACTCCACACCCAAACACTTCTGAGCTGAAGTTGTTAATACAACATGTTATTTATAGAACAAAATTTATATAGAGCTTATTTTGAAAAAGACTCCATATGAATTATGGAAAGGTAGAAAGACCAACATATCTTATTTTCATGTTTTTGGATGTGATTGTGTCATTTTAAATATAAATGACCATCTTGGAAAGTTTGATCCTAAATTAGATAAAACGAACTTTCTTGGGATACTCCAAGATTTCTAAAGCATATAGAGTTTACAACTCTAGAACTTTAACAGTCGAGGAATCTATTCATGTTAAATTTAATGACTCCAAGCTTGATAAGGAATTATCAGAGCTAGATGGTTTATTTATAGGACTTGATCTTGGTGCATCATAAAGACCGTCGAACGAGCTCCTTTGGACAATGACCAAAAGAATGATAGTTTTGAACATGTGGAAACTTACGCCTCTACCTAAAGATAAGTCCATGATTGGAACAAAATGAGTGTTCAAAAATAAACACAACAAAAATGGTAAGATCATAAAAAACAAAACGAGGTTAGTTGCACAAGGCTTTTCGCAACAATAAGGTATTGATTACACTAAAACCCTTGATCTTATAGCTAGATTAGAGGTCATTCACATTTTGCTATCATTTGCTGTCCATAGCAATATGAGGCATTATCAAATGGACATCAAAAGACTTTTCTGAATGGTATAATAACTAAAGAAGTCTATATTAAAGAAATAAGAAACACACAAAAATGGAGAGAGGGGTTGAATTGTGTGTGATTTTTATAAAGCTTTTCGAAAAACGTAGGATATATTTATAAGTTTTCAAACATTGTCCAATGAGGTGTAGAAAATAAAATAGTGAAGGTAAGAGAGAGAAACAACACAAGAGATTTATCTTGGTTGACTATTTTACAAGAGCTACATCTAGTTCCTTCAACTCGAATGATTTCTCCACTAAAGTTAAACCGACTTACAGGAAAGTATTCACAACCTTTTCAGGTTCTATAACACTTGTAATCTACCTTATTACAAGCAACACCAAGTATTCTTTAACACTTAGTCTTTTCATGCTATCTCATAAGCAATAGATATTTTTACGAATATAACTCACTAGGTAAGCATATAGAAATTATAAAACAAAGACTTTGAATTTGCTTAATAGAGCAAGAAAACAAGAAATTTTGAGATTGTCATCTAATAAGTACTAAGAGGAGATGAATGTTTTCTTTCTTTCTACTTTTATCAATGTCTTCTCTACTTGAGAGTTTGATCAACCAAATATATAGATGAGTGTGAGATATGTTGTTCTACATGAAGAGAAGGATCTTCAACATTAAATATCAAATAAATGCTTTTTATAATGTTTTTGCAAAGACTTTCCTTTTAAGTTATTTTTCTTTGTTCTTAGTTGTGTTGTCTTTATTTGATAAGGGGTATATTGGTTCTTTTTGTTTTCTTATATGTAGAGTCATGATCAAAACTTTCTTCTACCAAACTTGACTTGATTTATCAGAGTTTGAGATGTAATCTTTTTGTTGTTATGAAAAGGAACAAGAATTGACAAGGTACAACACATATATAGAAAATATGAACATTGTGAAAACTGTTGAACGAATATAAACTTGTAGATATAACATATAAGATAAAAGACAAGTTTTGAGATATGATAAATACTATAATAAAGAAAATTTTACACTTAGGAGACTACATACTTTATTGGACAAAGTCTAATTCTTTTAGACCACGCCTTCTACATGATCTTTTTGGATGCAAAGAATAAACTTATTCACAGAAAAAGTTTTTTTTCATATGGACACAAACCAAACTTTAGTAATGTTGACCTGTTGTTCTCTTGAAGGCTAAGAACATTGTCAAACATTAGTTATCACTCTTTAGTCATAATATTCATTATCATCAAAACTCTTGGGTTATTTTGGATACATATGTATTATGTTCCAACATATGTGAAACAACCACCTGGTTTTGTTAGTGATGCTTTTCAAAACCATATTTTTTTAACTAAAAAAGGCTTTTTACGGTTTAAAACAAGAACCTTGTGCTTGGTATGAAAAATTGAGCTCTTTTCTCATGAACAATGGTATTTCTAAAGGAAAAGTAGACATTATATTTTACAAAGGTCATACATCATATTTTATCAGAGTCCAAAGTTATGCTAATGATATTATTTTTTGTGCTATTGATGAAATCTTGTGTAAGGAGTTCTCAAAGCTCATGCAGGAAGAGTTTGAGATGAGCATGACAAGGGAATTGAAGTTCTTTTAGGGATTTCAAATTTATCAAAGAAACAGATGAAGGAATCTTTATTCATCAAATTGAGTATGTTAAGAAACTACTAAAGAGCATGCACCTATGCATCCAACTTTTATTATGACTTTAGAAAAAAGTGATAAGAAGATAGGCCAATCAACCTATCGTGGTATGATTGGATTTCTTCTTTATTTAACTTCATCTATACCAAATTTAATATTTAGTGTATGTCTTTGTTCTTGGTTTCAATTTGATCCCAGAGAGACTCACCTAGTTGTAGTTAAAAGGACTTTTAGATATATCAAAGATACTACTAACCTTGGACTATTATTTAAGAAATCCAATGAGTAAAAGTTAGGTCATTTCTATGATACTGATTATGCTATAGACAAACTTGAAAGAAAAAGCATAAGAGGAGGATGCCACTTGATTGGAGCAAACTTGGTCTCTTGGTCAAGCAAAAGACAAGGCACCATAGCCATGTTGATAGAGCACTTTTGAGACACTCAATAGTGACTTATGTTGGACATTTTTTACATCTTTTATGGTTAATATTGACACATTTTTTGACTTTTTAGTTATTGGACTTAATTGGGCATAGTTACTACTCTTTGCTTATTTTTGGATCTAATTCTCATTATGACATTGCTACCTTGTGCAAGCCTATAAGCCATATCCGAAGCTATAGGCCTCAAAATTAGATAATCTTGGTGGCTCTCGAAAGCTAAGATATACAATTTTTCTCTTTTAGGCTCAACCAAATTCAACTGTTTTCAGTGTCAAAAGTCTATATGAAGTTTCAAACTTTGGACCTACTTTGTTGGGTCTTTTCTTGTATATTCTTGCTCACTCTTGGAACTTTTGTGGTAGGCCTTTGGGCTGAGAATTCCTCTGATCTAGACCACCTTCCTTTTCATTCAAAGCATGTAATAGTTAGTTAGAATTTTGTTAGACACTCTTGGAAACTTTTGACACCTGGCTTAGGAAGTTCTTTAGATCACAAGTTTCATCTTTGTTCTCTTTTCTCTTTTCTCTGTTTTGGTTTTTTCTTTGTATTTTGTATATGATAATTTTCATAGAAGGCTAGGCTCTTTTATCAATTCAAAGTTTCATGATTGTGGTTAGGTTTGAGTTATGGAATCTTCCTTATACAAATTCTATTATGTCTATCTTTTCTTTTCCAATTCTTGACTCGTTTTCATGATTATGATTTCGCTTGAAATTTTGGATTATGTTAGGTTAGGTAATCAATTGATCATCTAAGTCAACTAATTAAATGCTTGAATCCATGCTAATTGGAGATTTCAATTGTGATTTCAATTTGTATGGATAAATGTTAGATGATTGTCGAATGAATCTTGGGTTTATATGAATTTGTATCCTTATTAGAACCTTGATAACAGAACTGGATGATTGAATACTTGGATTGATGTTACATAATTCTATTTAATTCAATTCTATTTTGTTCTATTCTACATAATTTCTTAAGGTTGCACAATTATGTTCTACATAAAAACCCCCATTTTGCATTCAATTTGGTTTCTGTTCATCAAGATTAGACATTACAAGATTGTGTCGTTGAGAGATTTGACCTAGGTTAGTCACTACACTGCAAATATAAGGGAAATTTAGTGATTTTCTATAGTGATTCGACAACACTATCACATGTCTCTTGTAGAAGCAGAGTACATTTACATTTTTGCTACTGGGTGTTATTCACAACTCATTTGGATTAAATAAAAACTTGAAGAGTACAATCTATACGAGAGTAAAATTTCTATTTAGTATGATAATACTAATACCATTAATCTTAAAAAAAATTATGTATTCTAGATCTAAATATAAAGATTAAACATTATTTAATTAGAGATTATGTTTAAAGGAGAATAATTGATTTAAAATTTGTTAGTTTAGAACACAACTAGTTGACATCTTTACAAAATCCCTTCTTGAGGATAAACTCAATCATAGAAGAGATCTACTTGGTATGAAATTTATAAAAGAATGAAGTTAAATACTTGTAGAGTTTGAGCATCCAATGTTTTTAGAGAAACAAAAAACTTGGAATGTCCATAAATTTTAAAGCATCCAAAGAGACCATCCATAAAATTTATGAGGACTCAATCTCTTTTGTCTTATGTACATATGTTTATTGTTTTATGTACTCTCTCTTCTACTGAGTCATAAAAAATTTTACTTGATTTTTTTTTTACCATCGTAAAAGAGATGTTATTTTCATTAAATTGATTTTAAAATGTTTTTCGTTTTCCTCCTTTCATTATATAAACCCTTTTCTTTACATTTTTTATTACTATTCTTTGTTTATGAAAGAAGCTTTCAAAAAAAGATTTACATATCCTTGTAGGAATCCATCTTTCTTCTGCTCTCAAAATCTTTACCATGGCCAAAACCAATAAAAATCCTACTTCTTTAAAGGAAACTCAACCTACAGATTTAATCGTCTACACTTAGTATTTCTTTGATGTTTCGGCATTGATGGAGCTTGGTCTTGATTTTCTTTCTAAAATCAATGATTGTAGGATTACCCAATTCTTCCAAGAACCTCAAGTTGTTGACCCTCAATTAGTAAAGGAGTTCGAGAAAAGTGCATATGTAGAGGACACTATGATTTCTAGAAAAGTGGTAGGAGTAGAAGTTGTTGTTGATATTGGCACCATTGCCAAAGCCATTGGGTGAAAGTTCCAAGGCAACATTCCTTTTAAAGGATGGGAAGCCATGTTTGGGGGAGATTATATTATATGTGAAGCCCTTCTCTACAACGATGTAGAGAAACCTTGAACCTTAATGAAGCTCAATGATCAAGCTAGATTTTTTCAATAAATTCTAAACAAGGGTATTCTACATAAGGCAAGTTCCAAGGAGTACATTTCTGATTGCCACAAGCTTGGACTCTATCACCTGACGATAGGGAAAGAATTCAATCTTCCTAATCTACTACTTATGCATCTAAAGAAGAATATTGTGACACCCTTTACCCCTGATACTTACTTAACGATATTGGTAAAATATACTTAGACTAAATTTAAATTTGAAAATAAATACCAACTAGTAAAAGATTCACAAAATCTAATCATTATGGTAATTTGAAAACAAACATACATCCCTATTGGCACTCAAAAGGGCAATTTCTAATGCCATAAAATGTAAGCCAAACTTAATTATAAAAAACATCTCAATGTCACATGTCTTATCAAAGTATAATCAAAAACAAAAATAAGAACAAAAGAAAAATAGAAGCACAAAAGAAAAAATAGAAGAACAAAAGAAAGACAGTAGCTCATGAGCCTTAGCTCAACCCTCATGCTCTTCCACAATATGACCAATAAATGGTGTTCAACCCAAACACAAACAACACATAACAAAAGGGAGTGAGAAATGTCTCACTCGGGCTCATGATATGATTCAACGTAAGTAGGGCATATGCACCTACACTAGCACAATTAATTATAAGAAAACTTCAAACACACAATTAATAGATAATGAGCAACCACACTTAGTAGATAGTGACAAGCAAGTATGCACATGAATGTTGTCAATGATGCACTCCTAGTAGTATATGTCATGTGGTACCAACTCTAACACAAGAAGTAGGCTAGGTGTAACCTTGCTAATCTTTGTCTCTATGGTTAGTCATGTCACTCTAGCATGATGTCTCTTTCGTAGCACGTTAGGTACTACTCGACTTGCATCATCAAGTTCGACACATAGGATAAGTCATGGCCACTAGAACAACATTCGTACCAAGTAGTCCCTAAGAGGTCTAGTAACCTTAACACTTAGGTTCGCGTCTACATTCCTTTCACATTGGTTTTATTACATGATGCATGATGAGGTTTAATTAATTTGTTATTTTCTCTTTTTTCAAATTGAGCTGATAAGGACCATTCTTGTCCCTCTAATCTCATCCACGACCCATGATGCACTCATATGAGTACCTTTCTAGCCCCTTCCAAGCTTAATTACTCGCAGGATAAATGTCCGTTGGGCCATTCTCGTTTGTCACACTAGGTCACCCTTCCCATTTTTTCTTACCATATGTTACACATTTTTACATGCCATATCGTCATTCTCAATATGTAATCTCAACAACAATAACGACAATATATTTTGCACAAGCACAAAGGTTAACAAAGAAGCAGTAGATTCAGTTGGAATACAACCTTCACAAACAAGCAGTAAATTCAATCACAACCAATTGCACACAATAAATTTCACAAGTCATTAATACCAAAAATTCATAATCTTTAATGTATGAAAATTATAAATCTTAGGGGGCTTAGCCCTCTTCAGAAGGGACTAAGAATGGGGAACTTTAGGGTTTAGGGAAACCTTCAACCCATGGCCACTAGGTTAAGAGTCTTATACTCTATTAATTCACCCTAGCCAAACCAGAACATTCAACTTCGAGGTTTATGGAAACCCTCAACCCATGATCACAAGGTTAAGAGTCTTGTATTCTATCAATAAAGAAAGATAGAAAAATAATAGGCACAAGACCCCACAACAAACAACCAAACATTATACCAATGATAGAGGTAGTCAAATACAAGCAACCTTGCCAATCATAGAGGCAGTCAAACACTTGCATTTCAAACACAAACATTTAAAATACAAACAGAACAAATGCCTAATCACTCTGTTGGTTAACAAAGACAATCAAACACAACACTAAGTGAGATTTAGGATCAACCCTTTTACCTACAATCATACCCATACCCATAAGTGAGATTTCTTACTCACCCTTACTTGGAGAAGTGTAGATGTAGGGTTCCTTCCAGAAGTTCTCTTTCTAAAACTCTATTGACTTGTGAAACCAAAACAAGGGTCCTACAACCCTTATAAAAGCTTTTTATTTTAGGAGGATGATTGAAACTATCTGGGGTTCGATGTTTTACATCAATCCTAACTTGTTTAGAGATTCTTTTGTCTTCCTTTTTCTTGGCATCCAACTCCTTATATAGGAGGAAGAGAGGATACATGAGTTCATATTGCTTGATGTGGGACTTCAGCTATCCCACTCCTTATATAGGAAAAAAAATGTGAGATATAAGCATATGTTGTCTAATGTGGGACTGAAACTTTTATTATATTTAAATATCCTATTTTTCTTAATTTAATTAATTAAAACTCAACATTACCTAAATTCATCTGGGTATACAGCTAAGGTTGCTTAAGATAGTGGTTGAGGAGTTTAAGCTAGTGGTTATTGAATATGATGGTGGAACCTTATTTGGAGGACCATCCAAAAAACTCCAAACTAAAGAAGTTTCTCCTATAAGGACTACAAGATCTTCTATCAAGAAGAGAAAGGTCATCTTCTTAGATGATGATGATTTTGATAATGATGCACCTTTATCATAAAGGCTGGTCAAGAAAAATTCTATGGTGCATTAAAGTATAGTTGCTGAAAACCTTATTCCTTTACCTTCTATTTCTATGAAAAAGAGATTTAAGACCTTTCTCCACAGACCGTCCAAGAAAGTAAAAAGGAAACAAAGCCTAGTCCTTCTGACCAAACACCAAGCACACCCTTTCATGAACCTCTAAACACAACCATAAACACAAGCCCAAAAACAAACTTAAACACAGACCTACTAGAAACATCGTCCAAAGCAAGTATTTCTAAGAGTTGGAATCTTTTATTTTGTTGGCTAGAGAAAAATATTGTGTTTTACCATATCTATCTATGTATGTACCACCAAATGCTTACAATCCTTTAAACCAAAGAAAAAATCGTGATATTATAAATATCACTTGTGTGAGGAGAAGATATGAGAAAAAGGTTCCTCTCTTTGAACCTTTGTAAAAAATATTGCTTTAAGGACAATGGTCTGTTTTGTTTCTTAAACACTCAAACCTTACCATTATTCTTAAACCAAACTACCCTTCACCTGTCTATGAATATAATCACCTTATACACCTTCACCCAATGTGCCTGTTGCACCAAGTTTTTTGTCCAATGAACTTGAACCTTTGTATGTTTCTCTACCCTTGAATAAAAAAGCTAGGAAGATTTATCCTAATATGGTGAAGGATAAAAGACCTTATAAGCCACACCCTAATTTTATACAACATACAATTCTTGTGAAAGACGTTGACGAATCCATGCCAAGAAGCAAGGTTCCTCATTCCTCTCAAGTGTTGATCTTTCCAAAAGATCTCAAGTTCAGGCCACTAGACGCCTCTATTGAAGGTTTCTTCTCTTTAATAGAAGAACATATGATGAGTAGAATTATCATTGTCAGCCATGAATTAAAGGATCAAAGGTTTATTCCACCTTCTCACAAATTGAAATGTCATAAAGTAAATTGTCATGGATTGACTTGTTTTAATTACATGTAGGAGTTGTCTAATACTTCAAGAAAAAAAAACCTACATCTTGTCTAATATCCCAAAAAACAATTACAAAACATCCTAAAAAAATAAGCATAGTTGCATTTCACAGCCTTCACATAGGTCTTCTTTTGTAGGAAATTTCTAATAAACCGAAGGATCCACAAACAACGATTAGTTAGGCAATTCACATAAAAGCTATGTCTAGAATTATGAATCAAAATTGAAAGAAAAAATTAAAGAGATAAAAAGATAGAGATGGTGATTTTTCTACTAATCCAAGTGGATTAGATAAGAATGAGTAGTACTTTTGATAAGATTCATGGAAATTTAATGAGAATGGTTCTTGCTCAAGAAAAGGGCGAGAAAATTCTCAAAGTGCTTCTATCACAAGTTTCATTCAAGCAAAAGTGATTAAACTAATTATGTTCAAGCCTTATAAAGGCAACATTAATCATGATTAACTATCTTAATCTAATCTTAAGACTAACCTAAACCTCCATCCCAAGAGGCCCAAAATGTAGAGCATAATTCACTCACAAAATCTTGACAACATTTTAGTGGCGACAATTTCCATCACTAAATGTGAAAATGCCATTTTGGACAAATTGCATGCAATCCAAACAAATTGAAAAGTAAATACCACTAAAATATAGTGGTTTAAAGGACTATAACAAGTTTACAGAAGACCAAAATGACACTTCAAAAAGGTATACAAAAGTAGATAAGTATTAGGCTCTTCTTGGCCCTTAAGGAGATTCATCTCTCTTTGAACTTCTTCTTGAAGTTTCTTCAAGCTATCCCTAGTTATTGGACCTTACAAGGCTATGTTTCAATGTCCTTCAAGCTCCTTTGAAGGTTTTAACCATGCCCCCCATATTCATATTAGTTTCTCTCTCCTTGCAACTATTGAAGGTTGAATAGTTGCAAGTATTGGAGGCTGAATGGTTGCAGTAGTAATTGTTACAACTATTATAGTTTCTTGAGGTGGTCCATTTTTTCTTGGTCTACCTCTTTTTCCTTTGGCTAGCTTCAATTGGCTTGATGCATGTGTAGTTGGTTGAGCCTAAGTGATTGGTGTTGCAAATAGTTGTGATTAGGTGGATAGTGTTGTAGAGGCTTGTATTTTAGTAGGTGGTGTTGTAGATGGTTGTGTTTGGGTGGGTGGTGTTGTAGATCCTTGTGTTCGGGCGGTGGTTTAATTGTCTTAGTCTATTCAATTGGTGTTCCTTTTGTGGTGGTCATAGGTGGTGGTGGAAGGTCACATATGCTCTTATTATGACCATGTTACTTACACCTACTACATTTACTTACAAACTTTATCCTATTCATCTTGGTTCCACCCCTTTATTGGTTCCTTATTTCTTATTTTCTTTGGCTTTCCTAGCATTCTCGTAATAGGTGGTGACAAGACATCAAGGTATTTTGTTATTGTCCACAAGTGTTGACCATTTACCAGATATATTATTGGCTAGTAAATTGCCTCATAAGTCTTCTTCCTATAACAAATAGGTATGTGATATTGAATATTCATGTTCATAAACTTCATGTAGGAAATGGCATGACAACATAATATTCTTGTCAACATCCATTTGATTACAAATGTGTCTCTCACCATGTGGATGTGTTTGACCTTATAGTGTAACACTCCAGTTTTTTCTATTATTTATTATTGCCTATAAATACATGTTTTAATATTTATTATTATTAATAAAGTGTTTTAATGTTTTATGATTGCATTTAAAATAAATAAAATTTATTTGAGAATTATTTATGTGAAATAGGGTTTAATTAAATTAAATTAGAAAAATGGTTTTGGGCTTGTGCATTTTAGCCTACTAAAAGAAAGCTCGCATGACCCTTACATATCAAAGTCGTCTATCAATTGAGTTAGTTTCTCTAAACCCTTTTTCTTGCCAAATAGAGAGAGAAGAAGAAGAACTTGCAAAAAGAGCATCAAAGGATCACTAAGAAGATATTTGAAGGTGTTATTGCCACTATTTCGTGTACAAGGTAAGGGTAAGGGAGATTACCCCTCTATTTTGGGTTCCCTTTACATGAGACGGGTAGTGAGGTTGTTCTTAGGACCCTCAATCTGTATAGTTCTTGGTGGTATCTAAAGGGGGATTAAGCCTTTGGTTTAGTGTGAGTCTTGCAAATGCTTTTCTTGTGAATTTGTAGTGTAACAATTGTTTATTGCTTGATTTTTGTGGTTGTTTATATATGAAGGTTTGGGATTTTCATCTAGAGTTTTTTCTTGTTGAATGTAATTGGATGCAATTGGGTATTGTTTCTTGTACATTTTTGTGTTCTAAACTCATATAAAACAAGAGAGCTTATATTAGTTAGGGTTCCCCTATTTAATTTTGAGATTTGGATTGAGTTATGTAGAAAATTGCAAAGTTATAGACTACTATTCATTGCCTTTTTCTAAGCAAGAATGCGTCAAGTAGAGGAGTTTCTCCTTTATTAGTCCTATTTGCTTTCAAGTGCAACACTTGTGAGCAAATACAAGCCCTAAAGCTTTTTGTGGCTCCCTTCACTTAGCGAGTGATGAGACTCACTTAGTGAGAGTATCAAGACCTAAGAGTAGTGATCTTTGTGATCTTACTCGTTGGGCAAGTAGGGATGATTGCTAAATGAGAGAGTGAAATAGAGAATTAGGGATCTCTATCAAGAGTATTTGTTGAGCGAATTGGTGCCTTGCTAAGCGAGAAAGGGGAATAAAGAGTAGTAACTCTATGTGGCTCCTTTGTCATTAGGTAAACAATGATCTTACTGAGTAAGAGAGTGAGAACAGAGAGTAGTAACTCTCTATGGTAGAAATCGTTGGGCGAATAAAGTAGTTTATTAGGAGAAAGCGAGTGTAGAGCTCTAATTTTCTGAGTGAATGGTTGAACCTACTACATAGATTCCCATGTTTTGTGGACTTGAGTCATATGTTCTTGTGAGTTGTATACTTCTATTCATGCCTCTATTATTGCTATATAAATTGAGTGAGATACAATTGTCATTGCATTAAAAAATGAGGAGGAGAATTGAGACATGAGAATGAGTAAAGGATGAGTGGTTACCAAACAAATTTCCTAGGCGAAGAGTTGGTAGGAAAGGAACTTGGATGATACTTGTCTGATGAGCGACCTAAGCCTATGTACAGGCAAGGGTGGTGCTTATTGTATGAGTTATGAGATGAAGTACCTAGCCTGTGGTGGGAAAGCATGGTCCTTATCGATCCAAATTAAAGAGAAAGAATGAGAAAATGAATTATATGACATTCATCATATAATGAAACCGGTGTGAGAGAAAGTAGACATGAGCCAAACAATATGGTCATTAGATCTACTAGGGGCTACTTGGTACAGAAACCCCAGTGGCTGTGACTGATCCCACAAGTTAGGACACACGGTAAAAGTTAAGTAGATTCTAACGTGCTACTGGAGGATATCATGCTAACATGATATGACTTTACTCTAGAGGCGAAGTCTAGCAATGTTGTCCCTAGCCTACTTTTTTTAGTAGAGTTGATACCACATGCATATGGAGTAAGATTCATACTATAATAATATGTGCATAATATTTACTGTGGATGTGTGTGTTTATCTTCATATATTGTCGAGGGTGTGTTGGAGCTACCCAGTCTTGCCAAGCTTGCCTTAATAATAATGAGATATATTCTCACTCCTCTTGTGTTGTTGTGTCGTTTTGTTGGGTTGAGCGCCACTTGCAAGTGAGGATGAGAAGATACAAGACGAGGTTTGATGGACTTGTGTTAGTGTCTTCCTTGTCTTTTAGTTGCTTTTATCTTAGGTTGTTTACTTTGATATGATTATGACATAAGAGTTGAACATATTGCTTTGGATTTAATTATGTTTCTATGTTTTTGAATTTGGGTAGTTTGGATTTGCCTATTGAGCATTTGTGAATTTTATATTTTAAAGTTCTTATATTAAGTTTTCGGTGAATGAGAATACAAAAATGTAAATTATTTGTCTTTTTCTATTTGAGATTTATGTTATGAATATTATTTATTATAAATAAATTGTATGATGTTTCAAATTTTGATGTTATTCACTTTAATTAATTAAATTAAATATTAGTAAATAAATCGTGAGTAAAAAGTGTGCATACCACCTTAAAAAAAACATAACAAAATAAAAAGTTAACATCCTACACGAGTTAAAAAATAAAATACTTCATGTATTATGTTTTACCTAATAATGATAAGTAACCAAAAGTATGATGAAAAAAAAAATAATATATTTGTAAAAAAAAGTAAAAGAAAATACTAGATGTTATTATTATTTCCCCGACTAAAGTCTAGATTCGTTAAACAAAATTAATAATTCTAATATATATGTTAACAAAAATTAAACACAATTTGTTCCTGTTCTACCTTTGAGTTTGTCTTATATGTGAAGAATAGACTTACGCATAGTTTCATATTACTTTATGTTAGCTTTATTTAATGGACTGATAGGTCAGTCACACACTCCGTTAAGCTATCTTTGGATAGGAATAGAAATAAAAAGAAATAAAATAGAGTGGATAGAAATTGAGAAAATTTTGAGTAAAATTTGAAGTTGTTTAGATTCATAGAATTAAAAAAGAAGAATGAAATGAAATAATTTTTAATACTTTTTAATTAAATTGAAAAGTGAAAAAAAAGAAAAATGTTATTTTACCCTCTAATTAACATTGTTGTGTTTTAAGTTTCAATACGTAATTTAATCAACAATACTGATTTATTAATAATAATAATAATATTTGGTAATAAACTATTATATTAATATTAATAATTATAATCTTCGTCTCTCCGCGCAAGTTGTTGCACCGATGGCTGTGGCACGGTTTTAGGTGTGCCTTGCTCAACGTGCTTATATGCTTATAACCGTATAGTTAGATGTACTAAGGTTAATAACTATTACACCAACTGATTTTTTATTATATAATACAAATATAATATATATTAATTACATAGTTTAGACGGATTCATACACCCATTCGACTATTTAACCCAATAATTCAATATCTTGATCGATTAACTGACCAGTTCAGTTAAAATATTAATTATAATATTAATTCCCAGCACACGTAACAGTGGGGGCAACACACGACAAAATCACCACCAACCATCTTCCTAACCCACTCCTTGTAAAGTTCTCCATCACCTTTTCCACATAAACCAAACTTCATTCATTGACATGTCAACCAGCACTCCACCAGGACCACCATGGATCCCCAAGACCATCACCAAGGTTCTCCAAACAAACACAACAAAGAACAATAGTGTGAGTGAGGCCGAGAAGATGAAGATAAAATGTTTAAAAGGATGTTTGGATAATTTTTTAATAAATACAGGAGAAGAAAATAATTAAAAGAAAAACTTTTTCTATAAGTTCTTCATAAGATAATTTATATAAGTTTTAAAATATTAATTAACTTATCTAAAAGTTAATTTTTAATTTATATACAAATTAATTTTAGTTTATAGATTATTTTATTTTATTTTTTTATAACTGTTTATAATAAAATTATTCAATCAAATTGATAGAATAACGGTTTCAAGAATAAATATAGAAATATGGGTTTGAAAGAACAAATTTCTCACCGTTTCACTACACAAGGAGAAAATGCTTTTTAGTTGGCCCTACAAAAATTTAGCAACTTTCCTTCTCATTTTATCCTATGCAAATAATTGAAATGATTTATCTCCTTTTCAATTCACTCATTCCCATTTCCATTTCAATATCCTTCTTAAATCAACCTATCGAAACAAAGCATTAATTTTTTTTTTTTATCAAAAGCAGTGACGTATTACTCATTCATCATCCGAAATCAAATTCCTCACCCGTCACAATTAAGAACAGTACGTTTTGCCATGCAGTAGTAAGTAGTATCCACGTATAGAAGTTAGGTGGTCAATTGCTACTATTACAAATAAAAAAAAATAAAGATTTTATCAATACATATTTGGTACCAATTATAATGCAAAATATATGCTAAAACGTATGTAAGATTTTTACCAACGATTATAAAATATTTCACTAATTAGAGATTATATAATAAATCACTAATTATACAATGTAAGGTGATTATTTAACACGCAGATATATAATAAATTTAGTTTAATTGAATTTTTGATACTTTTAGTTTGATATAAATAGTTTTAATTGTTTGATTTTAAAATTTTTATATTTGAAAAAATGAATAATTTTTATTTTAATTTATAGTTTTAGGTCTTAATATTTTTTTAGTATCATTTTTTAGTTCTTATCACTAATTCTAGTTAATTTATTATTGTGATATGGTTAACAAAATGAATAATATTAATTAAAATAATTAAAGTAATAATAATATCTTAAATTAATTAATATTCTTAATTACTTTATTATTTTAATTAATATTATTAATTATGTTACTTATGTCAATACTTAGCTAACTAGAGTTAGTGATAAGTACTAAAAACTTACATTAAGAAAAAATGAGGGATCTAAAATGATTTTTTTCAAGGAATAAAAGTAGACAAAGTTATATTTGCAGGAATTTAAAATATATTTAACCTTTAATATTATTCATTTTGTTAGCTATTTCAACACTAAACTAATTAGAGTTGGTAAGGACTAAAAAAAGATGATAAAAAAAATATTAGAGATCTAAAAATGACAATAAAATTTACAAGAACTAAAACCAAACAAAGTGATATTTGTAAGTACTCAAAACATATTTAAATCTTAATGTTAATATTTGATGTTATTTTTACATTTCAATTAATTAATTTTGACTTATTTTAATATAATTTATAATTTTTAATATATTTTAAGCAGTGATTTTGTCTCTAAAGATAAAAATGTATAATATATTGAAAGTAAACTATATTACAATAAATCATAATTAATAAATTGAAATGTAAAAGTAACATAAAAATAATATATTAAAATTAAATTATAAATGTCTAAATGAATTATAATCTTTTTAAAAATATATATATAATTAGTGAATTGAAAAATAAAAATAAAATTAAAAACAATAAAATCATTGTTCACAATATATTAAAAATAAATTATAAAAACAAATTATATGTTATTATCTTATTTATATAAAATAATATATACATTAATTAATTGAATTGTGTACCAAAAAATAATCTAATTATCTTAATTTAAAATATTCTTAGTTAACTTAATTATCTCAATTAATATTATCTATTTTGTTAGTTATGTAAATGCTAAACTAATTAGAGTTAATAATAATTATTAAAAAATAACATTAAAAAAGTCAAACATCTGAAAATGACAAAAAAAAAAGTTTATAAAAACTAAAAATAAATAAAATTATATATATTGGAACTTAAAAGACATATTTAAAGCTAAAATTATTTACTGTATGGATCCCATTAAAGATCCAGCAACAAATTCGAGAGCTAGCCATGGTGTGTTCCATGAATGATTGTAGTTTCAGTAATATATGAATATATATACTTCTTCTCTTTATACATTTCTTTAATATTAATTTTTTTTTATCTCCTTTTTCTTTTGATAACGTATTATTTACTATTTTTTTTTGTCACTTTCTCTCGCTAAATGTTAAATAAGATTAAGATATCCTCAAATCATATCAATGCTGAGTCACCATAGCACTCTTAGTTGCTTGCCTTCGTACTTCGGAGTAGATGTAGATGGCAAACATAATGCATAATGTTATGAAGTCAAGCTTATAATAAAAAGAAATTGTGATGAAATTCAAACCAAGTCGATCCTAGAAGATGTGAAAGCAATCTTGTCATGTAGATGTGGAAGGATAATGTCGATAATGTCAAGTCAAAATGTGTGTATTGGGTAATTGTTTAAGGAAATATGCTAGGCAGCTGGACAACCACTCCAAAGTCCGAAGAGATAAATATTAAAAGTAAAAGTAAAAATCTTAAAAGATTATAATAACTAGATGAATTTTAATCCTATGTAATATTTTGATATACATTAGATAGTTGTAAGAACAAATAAATAAATAAAAAGAGAAGTTGACTTGTGTTTTTAAAAATTTTCATAAATTTTTTTCTATAAATATACATCCGTCAAGATGACATATTAGATGATAAAAACACTTTTAGTAAAAGTTTTGTTAAGAAAAACGAAAGATAAAGTTATCTTTAAAAAGACAAACGTAAATACAAGATATAAGGGATTAAACATAAATATAAGATTAAACGTAAATACAAGAGATAAGGGATTAACATAAATAGAAGATAAAGAATTTTAGGAGTAAAAATATTTTTTCCATACATAATCATGAGAAGAAATTAAATATAAATAGAAGATTAAAGGTTAAAAATAGAAAATCCATTAAATTTGGAATTTTCTCAACCAGCTGAACTGTAGACTAAATAAAGGAAAAAATATCTCAATAAAATATGAACTAATAATTTTAGATTTTTCCTATTTTAAAATTTATTCTTTCCTAAAATTCATAACAGTAGATATCCCTCCTAGAAATTCAACACTCCCTCTCAAGTCGGAGCATATATGTTTAACATGCCTAACTTGCTTACAAACATTTCAAAATTAGGCTTGTGAAGCCCTTTAATGAATATGTTTGTTATTTGCTACACATAAGGAACAAATGACAAGCAAATAATTCCACATTCAATCTTCTCTTTGATGAAATGGTCATCAATCTCCACATGCTTTGTCCGATCATGCTAAACAAGATTCTAAGCAATGCATATAGCAACTTTGTTGTCAAGATACAACGTCATTGGCATGTGTATGGGCATCTACAATTCTTTAAGAACTCTTTTCAACCAAAACATCTTACACACCACATTAGTCATAACTCTATATTCTACTTCTACACTACTCTTTATTACAACATTTTGTTTCTTACTTCGCCAAGTTACAATATTTCCCCAAACATAAGTACAATATCATGAGGTGGATCTCCTATCAGTTATTAAGCCTACCCAATCTACATCAGTATATGCTTCTATATTTTGTTGTAAGGTCTTTTGAAAGAGTAAACCCTTGCCTAGAGTAAACTTTAAGTATCTAAGGATTCGATATATTGCTTCAAGACGCCTTTCAGATGATGAATGCATAAAATAACTTATTAAGCTTACAACAAAGGCAATATTTGGCCGAGTGTGTGATAAATAAATCAAATTTCCTACCATCCTTTGATATTGGGTTGTATTAACTGTATTATCTTTCTTCTCATCACAAAGTTTTTGATTTGGGTCAATAGGAGTGTCAACTGGTTTATAACCACTCATTCTTATTTCCTGGAGAAGATCAAGAATATACTTCATCTATGAGACCATAATCTCCTTTTTTGACCGAGCAACCTCCATATCAAGGAAGTACCTCAAGGATCCTAGGTCCTTGATTTCAAATGTCGTTGAGATGGAGCTCTTCAAGTGGTTCATTTCAAACACATTATCTCCTATAAGAATTATATCGTCTACATATACAATTAATATGGAGATCTTCCTATCTTATGAATGTTTGAAGAAAATTGTATGATCATCTTGCCCTTGAGTGTATCCTTAACTTTTAACAAATTGAGTGAATTTCTCAAATCAGGCTCTTGGTAACTGTTTCAATCCATAAAAATACTTTTTTAGCTTCCACACTTTTGTGCCAAACTTTTCTCCAAATCCTGGAGGGACTTTCATATACACCTCTTCCTCTAAATCTCGATTGAGGAATGCGTTTTTTACATCCAATTGTTGTAAGGACCAATCTAGATTGGCTACAAGGGATAGAAGAACATGTATGAAATTTAGCTTAACAATTAGGAAAAATGTCTCCAAATAATCAAATATCATATGTTTGTGTGAACCCCTTGCCTACTAGATGAGCCTTGTATCATTCTAGAGAATCATCTGATTTATACTTGACTGTAAAAACTCATTTGCACCCCACAGTTGTCTTCCCTTTTGGTAAGTCAACCAAGTCCTAGTGCCATTTTTTTTCAAGGGCTTTTATTTCCTCAAAAACAGCCTCTTTCCACTCAGGAGTTCTTAAAGCATCCTGCAAAGTATTATAGATAGTTGCGAGGTTAAAACATGAAATGCATGTGAGAGATTTTCATAAGATACATATTTAAATAAAGGATGTTAGGTACAAGATCTTACACCATTTCGGATAGAAATAGGAAGATTATAATCATCAAATTATAATTTTGAACTAGGTTTAGGATTAGAATAAACAAAATCAGAATTTGAAGAAGTGTGCTGAACATGAGGAAACAAATAAGTGCTGACATTACCTAGACGAATTATGGAGTCTGGGCAGTGCAAAGGATTGGATGACCCTTTCTTTTTCTTACATGAATAAACATTATCAAATGACACAATAGCAGTAATTTCTTTAACTATTTCTCCATTGTTAGTAGTTATGAGATCATGAGATGGCTTTGTAGATGGACCTACTTCTTCAATATCTAAGACACTTGATTCTTTTGACTCAGGAACATTTAGGTTGGAAATTTCAGTTTGTAAAAACTTAGAAAAGTTGAAATTTTTAGTTTCCAAAATATCAAAATAATATGAAAGATAAGACAAAAACAAATTTTCATTTCGGTTCCCCCTCTTGAAAATGAGGCTTGAAATATGGATTAATTCAAAAAAAGGTCACATCCATGGTTACAAACATTTTCTTTGAAACTGGTTCAAAACATTTAAATCCCTTTTGGTTTGGAGCATATACAACAGATACACATTCTTTGGCCTCCTCTATTATGATTATGAATATGAATAAAGGCAGTGAAACTAAAGATTTTTAAAGGTAAAAAGGAAGAAAGTCTATTTGTAGAAAAACACTTATGAATCACATCAAAAGAAGTGTCAAAATTCAAAACCTTATTAAGCATTCTATTAGTAAGGTATGCAATAGTAAGCACAGCTTCACCCCAAAGATATGTTGGTACTTGATGTGAAAAAAATTAAAGTTCGAGAAACTTCCAATAAATGTTTGTTTTTTCTTTCAGTCAAATCGTTTTGTGTTAGGGTGTCTACACAAGGACTCTGATGAACAGTTCCTTTCTTAAGGAAGAAATGGCCCAAAACACTTTTGAAATATTCTTGACCATTATCATTATGTAATATGTGAATATTTTTTTGATATTGGGTTTGAACCATGATGTAAAAATTAATAAAAATTGTTTCTACTTTAGATTTTTCTTTCATTAACCCAACTCAACCGTGTGTGATCATTAATAAAGGTCACAAACCATTTTTTGCCAAAGATATTAGAAGTTTTATAAGGAACCTAAATATCACTATGTATAGTAGTAAATTGTACAGTTGATTTATATGGATGAGATGGAAAAGGAGTATGATGATTTGCAAACTGACAAATTTCACATTGAAGAGAAAAAGGACTTTTATTTATAAATAAATTTGGGAACAAATATTTTAAATACTGAAAACTGGGATGGCCTAACCTACAATGCCATAACATAATATCATTATCTTGAGAAACAAAAGTAGAATTCAAGAAAATGTTTGGACATTGTTTACTCAAGTCTGGTCCATCATCAAAATAGTAAAGTCTATCCCTTTCCTTAGCACTGACAATCATTCTCTTAATGGTCAGCTCCTAAAACACATAATAAGAAGAATAAAAGTTGACTTGACACTAATGATTATAAGTGATTTTACTAATGGACAGCAAGTTACAAGATAAATTGGGGACATGGAGAACATTGTGAAGAGTTATCAAAGAAGTGAGTTTGATAATTTCTATCCTAGCAATTGTTGAGAGTGAACCATCTGCAATTTTAACCTTTTTATTGCTTGCACAAGGATTATAGGAAGAAAACATTTTGGAACAACCAATCATATGATTAGTTTCCCCTGAATCAATTATCCAAGAATGAACAGAAATAGGAACAACACCAAGGAATGTAGTGACAAGAGTGTTACCTTTCTGAACCATGGAACAAGAAGGATTTAAAGATAGTTTTGGAGATTTAAATAACTTATATAGGTGCTCTAATTGCTCCTTACTAAAAGGGACTAAATCTAGCTGGATAGAAAACTCTTGATTTTCCTATACAATGGCTAGGTTAACACGACTATCACATTAAGATTTGTTCTTCCAATTTGCAGGATTTCCATGGAGATTCCAACAAGTATCCCTTGTATGCGAAGGTTTTTTACAATGGTCGTACCATGGCTTTTTTCGTCCAACATTGTTAGAATCATCACCTCTTTCCATGAGAGTAGAACTCTCAAGTTCATTGTTGACACTAAATTCAGTGTTGCTCAACATGATTCTCCTCCTTGACTTCTCACATCTAATTTTGGAGAAAATCTCGAATAGATGGCAAGAGAAAGCTTTGATACCATGTAGAATTTTAGGAGTAAAAATATTTTCTCCATATAATCATGAAAAGGAGTTACACATAAATAGAAGATTAAAGGATAAAAATAGGAAATCCATTAAATATGGAATTTTCTCAATCAATTGATCTCTAGACCAAAAAAAGAAAAAGATATCACAATAAAATCTAAAATAATGATTTTATATCTTTCCTATTATATAATTTATTCTTCCTAAAATTTAGAATAGTAGATATTCCTCCTAGAAATTTGATATTTTGCAATATTTAAATGATAAAATATCCTTTTGGTATAATAAACCATAAATATTCTCCATTAGAGAAAACATATTTGAGCCTAGTAGGATCATTATGAGTGGCAAAGCTCTTGCTTTGAGTATTTAATGCAAGTGCATATCCAAAACTCGGACTCGAAACTAGTGATTAAGCTGGAATAATCATATGTCAATTGATCGGCATGCTTATTGATAAATAATGATAAGATATGATATAAATTATATTTAAATGATAAAATTAATTTTTTTAAAAACTATTCTTATATTATAAATATTATGAACCCTTAAGTCACAGATTATGCAATAAAATCATTAACATGTATCAATTTTTTACTTGATTAAAAGTTTATTCGGCTAGTTTGGTTCTAACATTTTTTAAAAAAAATGTTTATTATTTATTATGTTATAAAAAAATTAAGAAATTAAAATAAAATATGAAAAAAAACAAAAAAATCCTTCTATTTCATGCCAATTTAGAAAAGAATTTTTTTTTTTTGGTAAACTCTATAAAAAAAAATCCTTATTTCTATCCTATTTTCTTCTTTTTCGTTACCTTCCATTTGAATTACATAAAAACAAACAATGTGTAAGCCATCATGTTTGAATGATGTGTCCTTTAGTAATATTTTATTTAAACGTCCTTTAATAATACATACTTTATAATAGTATCAATAAACAATTTTAAAACACACCGAATCATTTTGAGTTATTTCAGTAAAGTTTAAGGTCCAGGGATAGAATATTTTGAGTTATTTCAATAATTTTACGATATTATTAATTATTTTTAGACATTTTTAATTTTTAATGTTAGAGATGCAAATCAATAATTATATATAATTATATTTATTTATCTTAAACAATTTTTGAAATAAATTTTTATTATTAGATATTTCAAAATCATTAAAACACAATTAATTACTTATAAAACATATTTAACTATTAGGGCCACAAATATTTTTTTTATCAGTACTGTCATAGGTATAAATCAATAATTATATATAATTATCGATATGTACTTACAACACTAATTATAAAACATATTTAATTATTATTTCTTATATATATATAATATTATTTATTTATTTTTAAATAATTAGAAAATAAAATTAATCATATTTATTTGCGTGATTCACGTGGATGAGGTAGAATCGGACAACAATGATTAAATTTACCTATGTGAACCAGAAACTGACCGGTTTTCACTGAGTTTCCAGTTTTTCACCGGTTCATCCGGTTTGTATACGATGTTTTGCGGATAATTAGACCGGAAAACAGACCGATTTTCCGGTTGAACCGGTTGGTCCGGTCCGGTATTAGAATGGAGCGGTACCTTAATCGTTAATCTACATTTAGTATTCATCTCTTCGGACTTTGGAGTGGCTGTCCAGCTGTTTAGCATATACACACATTTAATGCAATTTTGATATGGAATCCTTCTATACAGTTGACTTGACTTGAGATTATTCTTGCACTTTTACATCTACTCAAAATTACAAAGGCAAGCAATTCAACCAGAGTGTTGTAGTGACTCTACTTTACTATATATCAAAATTGTATAATCTTCGAACACACCACCATGGCTCTTGAACTTGTTGCTGGACCTCTAATGGGAGCTATATTCAACGTGTTGCTTGAAAGGATAGCTTCGGCTGAGGTTGTCGACTTCTTCAAGAAGAAAAACTTTGAGAAGTTGCACAAAAGGTTGAAGATCCTCTTGTTGTCGGTCAATGCTGTGCTCAATGATGCCGAGGAAAAGCAAATGAAAAATGAAGCAGTGAAGGAGTGGCTTGAGGAACTCAAAGACGTGGCCTTTGCTGCTGAGGACTTACTTGATGAGATCTACACTGATGCTAAAATCAAAGTAAAAGAGGTAAACACACTCCACTCCACTCCTATCAATTTTTATGATAAAGGGGTTGTAGAGAAAATTGAAGACGTTCATGAGAGATTAGAGTTTGTTATAAGTCAGAAAGACGTGCTTGATCTCAAGGTGGGTAAGGAAGTCAAAGTGGCACACAAGACACCTACCTCATCTGTGATGGAAGCATGTGATGTGTATGGAAGGGATAGTGATAAAGAAGCCTTAGTTAACTTGGTGCTGTCACATGATGAAAAAATAGGTGTCATTCCCATTGTTGGAATGGGTGGAATTGGAAAAACCACCTTAGCTCAACTTATATACAATGATCAGAGAGTGCAGAAGGAGTTTGATCTCAAGGCCTGGATTTATGTCTCTGAAGAATTTGAGATTTGTAAGATTACAAAAAACCTTTTGGAGGCTGTCACATCTTGTAGTTGTGATATTGAAGACTTGAATTTTCTCCAGAGGGACCTCAAAATGTATATAATGAAGAAGAAGTTTTTGTTTGTGTTGGATGACGTGTGGAATGAAAATTATGATAATTGGGACAAATTCAGGAGTCCATTTAAACATGCAGGGGCACATGGAAGTAAGATTATTGTAACTACTCGAAGTGGGTGTGTTGCCTCCATCATGCAAACTATTCCACCTTATAATCTCAGTGAGTTGTCGAATGAAGATTCCTGGAACTTGTTTTCAAAACATGCATTTGATTTTGGCGATTCAAGTTTGCACCAAAGTCTAGAAAAAGTTGGAAGAGAAATAGTTAGAAAGTGCAAAGGATTGCCTTTGGCTGTGAAAACACTTGCAGGACTTTTGAGATCTAAAAGTGACAGGCAAGAATGGTACAAAGTATTGAACAGTGAGATATGGGATCTGCAAGATTCTGAGAGTAACATTCTTCCGGCTTTGAGATTGAGCTACCATTATCTCCCTTCCCATTTGAAAAGATGTTTTGCTTATTGTGCAATTTTCCCAAAAGATTATGAATTTGAAAAGGAGAACCTGATTTTGTTGTGGATGGCAGAGGGTTTTCTCCAACAATCAAAAAGACACAGAAGAATTGAAGAGGTTGGAAATGAATACTTTTGTGAACTAGTATCTAGATCATTTTTCCAGCAATCAAGGCGCGGCAAGTCGTGTTTTCTAATGCATCACCTTGTAAATGACTTGGCTCAATTTGTATCTGGATCATTTTCTGTTAGAATGGAAGGTAACAATTCTAATGAAATCGAAGAAAGAACTCGCCATTTGTCCCACATTATTGCAGATAGTTTCTCATATGTAAACCTGAAAGATGTTCCCAAAGCAAATTGCCTACGCACTTTTCTGCAAATAAGACCAATAGGTACATCCATTGACTTGTTCAACAACATGCCAAATGATCTGTTGACAAAGTTTAAGTGCTTACGGGTCTTATCTTTGGTAGGTATCTATAGTTTACCTGATTCTATAGGTGAACTAAAACATTTGCGCTATCTAGAAGTGTCTGACACCGAGATTATAAGGTTACCTGAATCCATCTGCAACTTGTACAATTTACAAACTCTCAAGTTGGTTGGATGCCATAATCTTATTGAACTGCCAACAGGTATTCATAAGCTGATTAACTTGCGCTACTTGGATGTCAGAGGAACTTGTTTAAGGTGGATGCCATTGCAAATGAATGAATTAAAAAGCCTCCAAAATTTGAGTGACTTTTTTGTGGGAAAGGAGTATGGATCTTCCATTGGTGAACTGGGCGAGCTATCAAGTTTACATGGAGAATTGTTCATTCATTACATTGAGCATATTGTTAGTGATAAGGACAGTGAGAAGGCAAAGTTGAAGGAAAAGCATGGTCTTGAAAAATTGTCTTTGGATTGGTGTGGGAATGGTGACACTGATAACTCACAGCAAGAGAAAAACATACTGAAGAGCCTGCAACCACATACAAATTTGAAGGAGCTTGATATCTATGGTTATCCAGGCACAGAGTTTCCAGAGTGGTTGGGGGATCACTCCTTTTACAACTTGGTGTCTCTGCAGCTTAAGGGGTGTAAATATTGCTACAAATTGCCACCACTTGGACAACTTCCAATGTTGAAAGAGCTTCAGATTAGTAAATTTGAGGGACTAGTGAGTGTAGGATCTGAGTTTCTTGGAAAGAGAACCTCTTCTGTAAGTGATTGCTTTCCTGCACTAGAAATTCTAAGGATTGAGCATATGTCAGCATGGGAGAAATGGTATCCTAATCCTGGAATTGCAGGGAGAAAAGCTTTCTGTCATCTAAGAGAGTTTCATATTGAAAACTGTCCCAAACTGAGAGGGGATTTACCAGGCAACCTTCCTTCTTTGACATTACTTGTAATCAGAGATTGTAAGCGCTTGCTTTGTTCGCTTCCTAAAGCTCCGGCTCTGCGTGTGTTGAACATTCAGAATTGTGAGAGTCTAGAATTCCCAGTACATGCACTTTGGTGCCACCAATCACTGACATCATTGTTCTTGCATGGTAGCTGTGACTCACTCATGTTCTTGCCTTTAGATCTCTTCCCCAACCTCAAGTCTCTAGATATTTGGGGATGTAAAAATCTTGAAGCTCTTACTGTTTCAGCATCAGATGCAACCCCTCCAAATTTCAAGTCCCTCCATTCCTTGCGCATAAGGCATTGTCCAAATTTCGTATCATTTCCCAAGGGCGGATTTGCAGCACCAAAGCTCACTTTATTGACCATCAACTACTGTGAAAAGTTGAATTCTCTTCCTGAACAAGTGCATGACCTTATGCCAAGCTTGAAAGAAGTTCAACTGCGGGGTTGTCCCAAAATTGAGTCATCAACTATGAGGCCACTCAGGATCCGAATATGTGGCAAACTCATGGAAGGGAAACAAAACCTCTCTGATCCTCTCTTTGCAAGGTTGGAGGGTTTGGCCATTGTTGAAAGCCCCTTATCAAGTTAGATACACCACCCGATTTTCAATGAATTCAATGGTAAGCAATCACAAGCCACTCGATGAAACAAATTTGTAGGAAAATGTAGCTTGAGGATTGTAGTCATACATCATCCCAAGTTAAATTAACAATGGATTTGATCATTCATAGCTTTTGCAATAGTTGGTTCATGACACTGACAGTAACTTAGATATATAAAACTTTTTCTAGTCATACATCAATAATAGAATATATATCCCATATACAATGGAATTTTCCTTTGTTTTCCTTCTGATCAATAATAGAATGAATCAACTATTAGTATTGAAATTTTGTCGTCACTAAAATGCCAGCCCCCTTCAATGAGATCTCAAGTCAACCAGATCAGTAATTTGTGAAATGATATGGTTCATTGGATTAATAATACTAGGAAATGCAGACTTATCAAAGAATACATGACCATAAAATAATAATAAATGTTTATCTGTTTCTTGGAACATACAAGGAGTTGGCAATGACTCTAAAGCTGAGTAGCAATAAATTTGTAAGTAGTCACTAAGTAGAAATAGATCTGTTTGTTCTCTCACAAAATGGCTCTTATCAATTAAAGTAAAATAGCACAATCTTGATATAATGCTCAACTGCTTTACATAATCTTTATTTGTCAATTAGATGGCTTTAAGTTTCTAATATTTCTATGAAAGTCATGTTTCTCTCAACCAGCTTACATTTCCCTCATTTTATAGGGAGATAGAAAAGCATAGAAGCTCCAATATAGTTATGGCTATGATAAAGCTCATCTTCATGAGAAGCACGAAGTGCCTGTTCAGGTGGTCATACTCTTACAATTTGGGGTTTGTTGTTGTCTTTAACCGAGTTAAATTGTGTCACGTAATTCACGTTGGCGAACTTATATAATGGGACAAGACTTTGTTGTTGTAGTATTAATCCTCATTGTGTTTTTTATCTGCCAAAAATAAGTTGGCAGTGTACAGTAACCAATTATGCAGTATGTTGAATGAAAGCGGAGGAATTCTTGAATTTTGTGGATATTTTTATTATAGATAGAGGTTCTAGCATCTTGGCTATAGGAAATTTTTTATACAAAGATAGCCCTCCCAATTTTTTTTTAAATGTACTAATATGTATGCAATGTTTTTTATGTTTTGGTTAAATAAGCATGTAATGTTTGATGACATATAAGTCTAAACTGGTAAGTCATAATAGTAAGTCCATTTAACTTAATATTTTTCAAATAAAAATCAAATTATTAGAAAAAAAAAAGGTATACTAGGTGATTAGATGATAGACCTGTGTACATGAAACAAGTTTTCATTTCTATTCTTCTATCTCTCTTTCACGAAAAGAAAAAAATTGTTTGTTATTACAACTTATTCTTCCCTTCATAAAATATATGACTGAAGGCTGCACATCTACATAACACAAGTTAGAAGAAAAATATATTCTCTTTTACTAGTTTTTAAGACATTTCAAATTAGAAGAAAATATCCCGTTAAGGTTATGTTACTAACAAATGCCTATAGGCTATAGCTTTGGCTTTTTTTTTTTTCTTTATTTTGGTAAAGTAATTATTTGGATTTTAGCTGGTATTCTCTTTGTTTAATTTAACAGCATTGAATTCTTTTTTTTTTTACAACATCTAATATTATAACTTTGTCGATAAAAAGTTATATAATAAGCTTCACATTTATATAATATAAAGTTGAACTCTAATATTAAAGAGTTCATAAAATATGAATCATCAATAGAAAGTTATACAATAAACTTCACATTTATATAATATAAAGTTAGAAATCTAATATTAAAGAGTTCATAAAACATGAATGAGTTCAAGTCTAGTACAATCATTTATATTTGGACCAGTTGGGCAAGTGACCCTTTGAGTGGTAATACTATTTGGTCAATCTTGGGTTAAGATCATACAAATCGCATTTAATGCTGAAGGGAAATACCACCTAACATAGAAGCAAAAATCAGATAACGCGACTCTAAGGCAGGTACCACCCCCTGCACTAGGCAGAGGTCAAAGAGCCTAGACGACACCCTGGTAGGGTCAGAGGGGGATCTTGGCGTCAGGTGACATGATCCAAAAGGTAGCTCGTAGAGACTACTATAAAAGTCGATCTAGGGACAACGAGAAAGGAGTTTGAAAAACGGGATGTGCACTCTGTAACTCTTATTTTACTTATAGACGTGAATACTTAGCACCCACCGTGGGGTCTTGAGAAAACATTTCATGATGCTTGTAAACTTTATTAGACTAGAGGTCAACCATGGCTGTTACAAGACATCAAGCTAGTTCTAGCAATATGAAGCTGTGATTAACATGAGAAGCCCCAGGAATGTCAAGGAGGTCTAGCAGTTGGCCGGGAGAGTAACGACCCTCACTCACTTTTTGTCACAATCAATTGAGAAGGCGTTGCCCATTTTCCAATGCCTACAGAAGAACGAGTGATTATAGTGGATGAATAAACTGAAAGTGATGCTTGCATCCCTTCCGGTCCTCACAAAGTCTGGCAAAGGTATGCCTATCATGGTTTATCTGTCCATTTTTAACGTGGCAGTCAATGCAGCTATAGTCCAAGAAGTAGGCAAGGACTAGCGCCCAATTTACTTTGTCAACAAAATTCTCTAGGGAGTAGAGACACGATATCAAAAGATAGAAAAGATAGCCTTAGCCTTAGTAATCACAGCCAAGAGGCTACGGCCATATATCTAGAGCAATAGAGTAGTTGTTCGGACGGGGCTCCTAATCAAACAAGTCTTCAGAAAGCCAGACCTGGTTGGAAGAATAGTAGGATGGATTGTTGAATTGTCAAAATTCGACATATCCTTCAAAGGAAGGGGGACACATCAAGGTGTGCAAGTTTTGGTCATCTTCATCATGGAACTGACCCCAACTGGCGAGTTGGCTGACTCTGGTAAAGAGTGGACATTTATTGATAGATGGAGTGTCCAACCAAAAAGGCAATGGGGCTGGAGTTATACTAGATGGTCTCGACGACATAATGATCGAGCAATCCCTCTGTTTTGAATTTAGAGCGAGCAATAATCAAGTAAAGTATGAGGCGCTATTGGCTGAGATGAGGCTAGCCAAGAAACTGGGAGCTCATGTTCTAACGGCTAAGAGTGACTCCCAACTAGTGACCAGCTAAGTGAATGGGGATTATTAGGCCAAGGATTCCCAGTTAATAAAATATTAGGATAAAGCGCAAAGTTCGGGAATGGCGTTCAAAAAATTTACATTGCTCCATGTCCCAAGATAGTAGAACGAAAAAGTAGACTTATTGTCCAAGTTGGCAAGCACTTAGAAGCGTAGGTTTAATTAGTCAATCATCCAGGAAACACTCAACCAGCCAACCATTGAGGAAGTGGAAGTTTGTTATGCAACCAGTACCACCACATGGAAAAACCCAATCGTAGACTACCTCTAGAAGGATGAGGTATCGACCGACACCCAATAAGCTAAGAAGCTTAGAAGAAAAGCATCAAAGTACATCTTAGTCACTTAATAACTCTACAAAATAGGATTCTCCTATCTGCTACTAAGGTGCTTGGGTCCAGAAGAGGCAAGTTACGCCATGAAGGAGGTACACAAGTGGGTGTGTGGAACCCACATTAGTGGGAGGGCCCTTGCCAACAAAATAGTGAGGGCTAGATATTATTGGCAAGCACTCAAGAAGGACTGCATAGAATTTGTAAAAAGATGTGACAAATTATAAAGATTTGTGGACTTGCACATGACACCCCTTGAGTTGCTATACTCAGTCACATCATCGTAGCCCTTCCATATGTAGGGAGTATATATCCTGGCTCTTTCTTACTAGCTGTAGGACAAGTCAAATTCCTCATAGTAGTCGTGGAATACTTCACTAAATGGGTAGAGGCAAAGCCAGTAGCAACTATCCCAACCGAACAAATCAAGAGGTTCTATTGGAAAAAAAAATCATATGTCGCTTCAATCTTCCCTCTGTCATAGTCTCCGATAAGGGCACTCAGTTCTCATCCTGCTCAGTCATTGAATTTTGCTCATAGTTCGGAATAAAGCAATCTTTTACCTTGGTAGAACACCCGCAGACAAATGGCCAAGCAGAGTCAACAAACAAGGTAGTCCTCAAAGGCTTAAGGAGAAGATTGGAGGAAGGCAAATGAAGGTGGGCAGAGAAGTTACTGCAAGTACTTTGGTCATATCACACTATGCCACACTCCATAACCCAAGAAACCCCATTCAGGATGACATTTGGCACCAATGTTGTGATCCTAGTCGAAATAGGAGAACCATCCCTCAAAACCACTTTCTTCCAATCAGCTCACAATGAGGAGGAGATAAGGGCAAACCTAGACCTACTCCAAGAGGTTTGGGAGGTGGCACACGTCAAAGAATACACGACTAAAGCGAGAGCAACCCGACGGTATAACACAAAAACTTTTCCTTGAAAACTCAAGAAGCAAGACTTGGTCTTCAAAAGAGTCCTCAAGGATAGCACCTCCAACAAACTGACCCCAAACTAGGAAAGGCCCTAATGGATTGTTGAGGAGGTTGGAAAGGGAGCTTATAGGTTGGAGCACCTAAACGGAAGAAAGCAATAACGCCCATAGTAATTAATTCCAGATAGCAAAGTAGCATGGCCGACCCTTGAATTGGGATAGCAGGATAACAGGATAGTGGATAGTGACATGGCCACTTGATAATGCTTTTGGTCGTGGTGACTTTTATCAAATAAAACTAAAGCTAACTATAGCATAGCTAACCCTAGGTCATTCTTCTCAAGGACACAATGTATTTAGTTGTAATTGATGTCGAACTCAAAAGTCATACAGAAAACGCTAAGTGTGTTGAATGCCGACTCGCTCTCAGCAGAGATGGATCTGATACAGACTCAGCTGAGCTATATCTGATACTGTCTCGACTAAGCGCGAACTTAGACATAGACGGACGCGAAGGAGTCTCGGTCGGACTCGGACTCAGACATGTACTTGTAGAAACATAAGCAAGGGGGGTTTATGCGTAAAAATGGAAAGTAAACTACTCTATGAAAACGATGACAATCTAAACTATGAACAATTACTATATCAATTCCCAGGTTCATCAACAACTAGTTCTAATTCCTAAGGATTTGTATACAATTCCAAACCAACCTAAGTCTTACAATGATCACCGAACATTCATCTATTGCTTACTAAGGGCTTACATAATCGCTGCCTCGAGGAAGCAGGGATTACGCTTTTGGTTGATCTAAGGCTCTCTTAACGATTACCTAACTTGTTGTTAGATCTGTTCCAATCGGCCTAATCTAACATTATCTACTATTGTTCCCCTTGCAAGCATGGAGTACAAAGCAGTTCAATATGACAAAAAATGCATATAGAGAAAATATGGAAACATCACTATTATCGACGAAACAAGTTATTGATACAGGGGTTGATACATTGAAATGGATGAGAACACAAACTAACTCAGTTCACCACGACGATCGCCATGGATGAAACTATGGTGGCTTAGCCGAAGAAGACCAAGGAACATGAGAGGCAGTACCCTCTAGAGCGTGCCGTGAAGATGAACGAATTCATCCCTCTTGGTCAGTCATCTCTGGCAACTCAGCTTAGCTTGAACCTTGACCTATGCTCGCTCGATCGACCAAGCGTCATTGAGGCACCGTGCACCACCAGAACAATGGAATGCGAGTGAAGAAGATGAATTGCAAAATCGTAAAATGAAATGTGTATCAACTCCCTTATCTATGATGTGTATCAACTCCCCTATATGTGATGTGTGCTTCCATTTTTATACACGTTCATAGCTTCTAGCAGAAGTTTCTTGGAGAAGTTACAGAGAAGTTTCTAGAAGCTTCTAATTGATAACTAAATATCTTTCTAGAAGTTTCTAATTGATAACCGCCTACAACTACTGCTTGCTTCCTTCAGACTCTTTGGCCACGTGTCAGCTTTTGCTAGAGTCGGTCTTAATGGCCGAAGCAGATCTGGTTCCCCAGATTCAGAGTTGGGGCTGGTTGGGAGTCAGGCTTGGGCTTCGGTTTAGAGTCGGTCTCGACTGGTCCGAGACTCCTGCTATGACCTGCACAATTAAGATGAACATTTTGTTAGCTAATATCCTCAAGTTAACACAGATTTATATTTTTCCTATTTCTAGGCCAGTAATCTGAATCTTAGCTAACGAGTTTCTTAATTACAAATCATATTCAATTGATCCCATCTTAAGACTTTGTAAGGTGTCTAAAATATGACTTATCACCGTTATTCTAATAATATATATATATATTGATGATGATGTTGATCCCATCTCAAAAACATAAATATTACTCAAAATTCATCAACTAACAATCTGTTGATGATGATGTAGGCCTTTTTCCACTTTTAATACTTACAATCTCTTTCACTTCATCTTCCTCATCTTCATGCTCTTACACTCCCTCCATGAACAACTGTCTTTAATTCTAACCTAATGTCTTCCGATATTTTCCTACAAGCACCCACACCTCCTCTTATTCTGAGTTGATACCTTTTGGCTCTAGTAATTCCTCTAGTAGACATTCTTAGGCAAAAATCATATGTTACACTCTATTCCACTTCCATACAATGTCAATATTTTGACCAGTAGGCTTGAACATTGCATTTCAAGATCCGATTGATGGTATAGGTGTATCATTGCCACCAACAACAACAGCGACACTGGTTTTTTTTTATGTTGATCATTGGTTGGTTGGGAACCAGGTGCCATGATTGACGCCTTGAAGGTTCTGTTGGTCAAAACAAAGAAGGTATAGAACAAAACAAAACATCGTTAAGAAAAGGGGGGGGATATTGTTACAGAATAGAGGAATCAGACAAAGAAAAGGGGCAGACATAAATAGAAAAAAAATTACTTGAAAGACATAGAACAACGTCGTCGAAAAAGATAAACGTCGTTGGAGACGACAGAGAAAGCAAACGAAAACAAAATAGAACAGCGTTGCTGAAAAAGACAAAATAGTGTTGCCGAAGAAGGCAAACATTGCTGAAGAAGATAAAATAGCATCATTGGAGATAGCGTTTTAAAACGCAAATGAAAGAAGGAGAAGAAGAAGGAGAACTCAAGCGGAGAAGACAGAACAACTCAAACGCAACAAACGAAGAACTCAGATGGAGAAGACAGAACAACAACAAAGAACTCAGGCAAAAGAAGGAGAGGAAGAACAAAGTGGAAAACGTAGTTTTGAAAACCCTAAACCCCTGCATTTTGAAAACTCGAAAATACCTCCACTAACGTTTTGAAAGTGAAGGTATTTTCAACTTTTTTCTGTTTGGCAACGAAAAGCCTAGCATTTTATCTATAGTGGCTACAACAGGCACGATTCCAAGATCGCGATTACAACACTGGCGACATAGAACCGCATCACTATGACAGCTTTATCGTGGCTCACCATTGCTCCGCCCCACTCCACCCCACTTCACTTGCGATAGTGGCGGCTTCAACTGCTATTGACTACTATGGTGTGCCAAGAATCTAAAGACCCATGAAAAGTGGTCAACCAATGACCGTTTGGGGCAAAAATTTAAAGACCCACGAGAGGTAGTCGACCAATGAATACCCATGGCAAAAATCTAAAGACCTGTGAGAGGTGGTCGACCAATGATCATCTGGGACATGAAATCTAAAGACCTGTGAGAGGTGATTGACCAATGACTGTCTGGGGCAAAAATATAAAGACTCGTGAGAAGTAATCGACCAATGACTATCTGGGACAAAAATCTAAAGAATCGTGAGAGGTGGTTGACCAATGATTGTTCAAGGCAAAAAATTTAAAGACCTATGAGAGATAGTCGATCAATGACCATCCAGGACAAAAAGTCTAAAGACCCATGAGAGGCGATTAGCCAATTACTGACCGGGGCAAAAATCTAAAGACTCATAAGTGGCAGTCAACCAATGACTGCCCGGGGCAAAAATCTAAAGACCTGTTAGAGGCAGTCGAACAATGACTATCCAGGGCAAAAAATCTAAAATCTCGCGAGAGGTAGTCAACCAATGACTATTTGGGGCAAAAATCTAAAGACTCGTGAGAGGCGATCGATCAATGACCGACTAAGGCAAAAACCTAAAGACCCATGAGAGGCGGTCAACCAATGATCATCCAGGGCAAAAATCTAAAGACCCACGAAGCAATCGACCAATGATTGCCCAGGGAAAAAATTTAAAGACCCAAGAGAGGCAGTCGACCAATGATCACTTAAGGCAAAAATCTAAAGACATGTGAGAGACAGTCGACCAGTAACAACTCCAAGAAAAAATTGAATAAGATAGTCGCCAAGTAACTAACCATGTTTTATAACTAAAGCACGTTGCTTGACTAACATATTAGGAACGTAACTATGTTTGATTTTTCCCAAAGCCACCTATAACAAAGCGCATCTTTTATCCAAAGGTGTAATCAAGGCACCAAAAAAATGGAGGGGGACGGGTAGTTATTTAAACAAAAAGTCTATCTTATTAATTAAAGTTCACGATTACAAAAATCAAGGAGAACTGAGAGGGGTAGCCACCTCAACCAACTGATCGTGTACTATTTCCTTGTAGATGTCAACTTCGAAAATATCTATGTTAGGGTGCAAAAGGCTACTTGCCTGTAAAGCACAGTTGAAGTTCGCCTCAAATTGCTTTAAAAGAGACAAGTCCTTCTCTGTAAGAAGCTTATCCTTCTACATAACCCACTCATCACTCTAATTAAGCTCAACTTCAAGAGAAGTTTCCCTCTCTTCAAATGAGGTAACCCAGCCCTCCAAATCATGCACCTTCGCCAACAAGGTGTGTTCTTTATCTTCTAAGCGCTTTGATGGCTAGGTACTTAGTGGCATCATCAATGGCCAATTGGAGTTGCACTCTCAAGGTTTTCATCTCCCAACGCTTTTCTTGTAATCTCTCCTCGGCAGTTTGCAAGGCTCCCCTAGAGGCGACCACCAAGTGCTGATCAACCATCTCAGCCAAAGGAAACTTCTGACTCCAAACTAAGGTATTGTTTTAACTCCAAAAAAGAACTGACTTCCAATCGGGGTCGACTGGCAAGGTCTCCTTAAGTGATGATGCAGGAAAGGTCACATCGATCACTTCGCGAGGGCACTTCCTGGCCAACTCCTCGGAAGGGGCGATGAAAGTCTATTTAGAGCTTGTGGACAACGTGATAGACTCAACTACAGTAGGAGTTACAGCACAAATAAGAGTCGATGCCTTCTTCCTATGAAGTGCTTTGAGCTGAGATGGTGCGAGTCCTTCTACAAAGAAATTAGAGTCGTCAATAACTGATAAGCGGGTTTTTAGTCGTCTTACACGCATCAAATAAAACTAAAGCTAACTATAGTATAGCTAACCTAGGTTGATTCTCTCAAGGACACAGTGTGTTCAGATTGTGCTAAGTGTAAAAATAAGAGTTAATGCAGAAAACGCTAACTTTTGTGAAATGTCGACTTACTGCTGGTCGGCTTAGACAGACGCAACGGAGTCGAACTGACTCAGTCTCAGACTTTAGAAAGCAGTAAATAAGGGGGGGTTTTGTGTTTAAGTGCAGAAAATAAACTAAGTGCTGAAAGTAAACTAAATTATGCTAAACTACTCTATACTAACTATTGTATTAATTCGGGAATCAAAACACGACAGTTTACTATTCTTACTTAGAATTATATTCCGAATCAACCTTAGATTCTTACGACGACCACCGAACGTTTGTCCACTGCCATACCAAGGATTTACACAACCGCTACCTCATCAGTTGGCAAAGAGTATGCACTTGGTTGATTTTAGGTTCTCTACCTAATCAAATTGTTAAATCCAACCGGTCCTAATCTAACGTGATCTACCCCTAACAGTGTGTCACGGCAAAGTTAAGAGTAGAATTAAAGCGCAAGAATTATAAGAAAATTCAGAATTGCAAACCAGTTGTATTTATTAATATACCAAACTGAATACAAAGGTGAGAAATCAGAGTCTCCAGATAGTCCGCCTTTCATGATGACCGCCAATGGAAGAACGGCAGTGATGCACCAATGGTGGCCAGACGTTGAGGTTTCCGTCCAACAGAGTGCGTCGGCTATACTGAGCGATTACCTTTGAAGGCTTCCAACTTCCTAAATCCTGGTCCTGTACCTCTTCGACTGAGAGAGACACCATATTGAAGCTTCGTGTACCACTGTACTAGCTTCGAGTGTCTGCGATTGTTGACGGCACTAGCTCTAGATTCTGTTGAAAATTACACACTTGAAGACATGGCTTGGTGTGCTTATTTATACACAAGTTGGATAAATCTAACTCTAATCCTAATAACAGAAATTCAAATCCTAAAGATTCCAATTCGAATTACAGATTACAATCTCCTCAATCTTAGGAGTTTCCCAGTTTCCTAATTTCTAGCAGAATCATATCTGCATTCCTAGTTACCCAAATTACAGATTCCTTGATCTTAGCAAATCATATCTGCATTACAGATTCCTTAATCTTAGCAAATCATATCTGCATTACAGATTCCTTAATCTTAGCAAATCATATTTGCATTACAGATTCCTTAATCTTGACAAATCATATCTGCATTCTTGCCGGAGTGATTTTAGGCGAGATTTCCGTCACTGATGTCGGCTTGACTGGGACGGCTAGTCCGGTTGGGTGCTTCCCGTCTTGGGCCAAGATGTTCCCGTTGGGCCAAGGTACTCCCGACATTCAGGGCTACAAAACAAGTCTTAACCTTTTTGTTAGTTAAAAACCTCATTTTAGCACATATTTGTATTTCTCCTGTTTTTAGGCCCATAATTCAAATCTTGATTAAGACAAGACTTTTAATCATTAAACATTCTTAACAACACCCATCTTAAGTCCACATAAAGTGTATAAAATATGACTCATCAATAACCCACCATAACAACAAGATAACAAAATGCAATTTGATTAGATTATCACCCGTCTTAAGGAGCTCAACATAGGAAAAAGTTGGCCGGGCCCGAAGGTCGATAACAAATTCATCTTCCTAGTCCTCCACACAAGCCCTCTCTACCCTAATATTGGCCGTTAGACACTTGGTCCAGAAAAGAGGGAAAAATGGCTCTTCAGCCTAGTTAAAGAAAAAGTTTTGATTATCCCCCACATAATGGATGCGAAAGAATCGATTTTTGAAGAATTTATAGCTCTTGCAAAAGGGTTGGAGCAAGACACAACTCGATTGGTTACTAAGCAATGACCAACCAACTTTCCCCATCCATTAGATAGCAAAAAACCCAAAAAGTACATTTAGAGAAGGCGATTGTCCCAATTCCTTGCATAAAACTTCAAAGGCCTGAACGAAGGCCCAACTATTCAGATGGAGTTGAATAGGGACGAGGTTTAGAGTCCTCAAGACTATGCATTCGAAGTCTGAAAAGGGTATCCGGGCCCCTAATTTTAGTGCTAGGGTATTGTATAAGTATAGCAGGCTCCTTCCCTATCCAGCCTTTCACAAACATGCTCGTCTGGGAAACAAGGTGACACCCTTATTAACCAAGGCCCAACATGACATATCACACCAATCACTCCCTCTAAATCTTGAAGGCTAGTAAAGATCGACAACACCTTGAGGGTGCCCTCGTCCACCCAGTCGTACACTAACAACTAACGATTTGTCTCCTCGTCGGCTTCCTCCCTTGGATTATCTTCCTCTCCACCTTTACGGTACCATACACATAGGGGGGCTCCTTTCTTCCATTGTGCTGGAGGAGGTAGTTTCCTCGGAGGAGGAGCTAGAGACCACCTCGAGGGATACAAAAAGGGTGATGCGAGGCCCCTCGCTAATGGCTTCCCCTACAACAAAAATGGCAAGGGTTAGAACTAAAATGCACATCGCTGTCGCTACCAAGGAGTCATTGGAAAACTCTGCCTAAAACAAAACTAGATAGATAAGGAAAGAAAAATGAGAGTAAGGGGAATAAATCCATACCTTTTGTCATGTTGGCAGAGAAGAACGAATGATAGCGGAAGAAACAGTGGGAGGATCAACGATAGCATAAGAAACACAAGGAAACTCGAAAGATGATAACGTTGAGAGAGACGACATTGGAAGCTTGGAATGATCAAAGAAAATAGTACCTCGAGCCCACCACCTTTTCCAATGTTTAAAATAAAGTAGGGAGGTAGAGGGAATGCCAACAATCAACTCGTGGGGTTAAACCCAACAATTACAACCATTCAACAGTGGGGAACGGAGGGGCTAACCATCATGATCAACAATCCGTCACACCTCAATCTTAATCAATGGTGCATAGGGTGCGTCGCAACATATCAACAATGCATGACTCACACCCAATGGTCACCTGTATCTATCATCCAACGGTTGGGAGTGGAAGGGCCAACCACCATAATCAATAGCCTATCACCCATCACTCCCAACCAATGGTGAACAGAAAATGCTATAGCGAATAATCACATCAAAGATTCATAGGTGCCACGCATAGTTAGAAGTCCGCATACCCCCATGAAAGGAGTGATGGTTAGTCCAGCATGCAAGGCACTCTCACTCACTCAGTGCTTGTAGGGCTATGCACCAAGCAGCCAACCAAATGCCAAAAATACAAGGATAACCGACACCCAAGCAGTTGGCTAAACTTCATAACTATGGGGATTTATCGAATGCCTAGACACTAGGGCAACATCTTAATCACTCGGTGCTCTAAAGTGCTTTTCACTCACTCAGTGCTTGTGGGGCTGGATCGGTCAACCAACCGGCCCCTTGAGTAGTGACACCACTAAGTCAGTCTTGGATCAAGATTGTAAAAATCGCATTTAATGCTAAAGGGAAACACAGCCTAACATAGAAATAGAAGTCAGATAACACAACTCTAGGACAGGTGATGCCCCTTATACTAGGCATAGGTAAGAGAGCCCAGACAATGATCTAGTAAGATTAGAGGGAATCCTAGCATCAAGTAACATAAAATTTGATCAAGGAAAAATGAAAAAAGGGTTCAAAAAACTAGATATGCACTCTATATTGTGCCATACAAAGTAACTTTTGAAGCGGGAAGATTAATTCTACCAACCTATTATTGCCATATATGCCTTCATGATAAGTGAGTTCTTTTGTATTTGTGTACATTGGTAGCTAACAATATCAAAGCTAAAGTGCAATTCTTGTTGCTTTTCTCAACCTCCGACCAAAGAGAGTTTTCTAACTTGGCTTCAGCGCTTTTGGAAAACGTGCTATATTCTCATTTCTGCTTATGCCTCAAGGCAGCCCTTTTGTAGGGTCTACTATTAAAACATTTTTACACTATTCATTAGTTAAAAATCATAATAAATATAATTTTAAAATAATTATTATAAAAATCAATAAACTTAACTATTTCTCACTCAATAAAGTGAAAAACCTCTTTACAATGTTAGTATTTAGTTATATTAAAAAAAAAAACCCTTATATTCTCATAAGCATTAAAGCATATGATATAAAGTAATATCTTCAAAGTAAATGCTTTTAATTCTCTAACTTCGTCATGCATGGTATTAATTACTGAATTAAGTTTAACTTTAGTTCATAAATACTATTAAGGGATTCACAAGTATCCTTCAAAATGTTAGAAAAATATTATATTAAAAATGTTATTTGCCTTCTCCAAAGGGAAGAAAGATAAAGTATAATAATAATTATTAATTAAAAAATTAATTATTAAAATTGTAACTAATTTTAGATTTTGTTATATATGAATTTAATTTTATCACAATTTTTTATCATTAATTTTATAATCAACCATTTTTATTCCTCTTTATTTTCTAAAGTGCATCTGACTTTTAAAAGAATCAAATCCGTTAGGAACACATTCATAATTCACGTTCTTTAAAATTTTAATATAAGAAGTGGTTTAGTTGGCAAGTCATAGAAAGTTTAAGGCTATCAAGGCACTTACTCTTGGTCCTCATTGGCGTGTAATTTCTAATGTTTAATACTTGAAGATTTCTTTAAAAATATATTATCTTTTTAATATTCTAATATTCTAATAATTAGTTTGAAAAAATAATAGTTAATTGAGAATACACTCGTATTAAATGTTTTCTATATATAAAAGATTAATCTATCTGAAACTCAATTTGAACATTTTCTTTTATAATATAATATGAAACTACTTTTTAGCTTTTTTATTTGAATCCAAAAAAAATTTAAACTTTAGGTGAGGAATAATTGAAAAATAATCTTAATCTAATAAAAAAATTAAGATTTAATTAACATTATATTATTGATAATTTTGATATATTTTCAAAATCAAAAGATACGTATTAATACTCCAAAATATTAAATCATACTAAAAAATTTGATTTTTTTTTCAAATGTATGCATTGCCTCAATAATATTATTGATGACTTATGATGAAAGTTATTGTCCATTTTTTTTTAATCTTATATAAGATAACAATATTAGAAATGAGAAAAGTTAACAACATATTCTTTTGAACACTTTTCTTATTATAGATTAAAATTTATTAAAAGTTACAAATTTTAATGAATCTCACGTCTCATTTAATAATTCTCTCCTAATTGTGTAATTTTTAATAAATTTTAACTAATAATAAAATGTGTTAGAAAGTGTTCTAATGTGCCAAAAATATCACTTTGCCTATTGATGAATCACAATTTATACATCTTTTAAACACCCAAGAAGGATGTTTGCAAGACTATTCTGTGCTTAAGAAAGGATTGTTAGCTAAGATTCATTTTATGGGCATAAATATGGAGAAAATACAAATCTGTGTTAATTCAGATTTCTTAGCTAATAAAAAGTGTCACTCCTTCTTCTACAGGTCAAGCCGAATTGACCAGGGTCAATAGAGGAGTCTCAGCCGAGATGAAGTCGTCCCGACCAGACCGACTCCATCTCGTCCAAGCCAGAGTCGTCTCGACAGTTCATGCCTTGCAGCCCTTACAGCCCAATAAAGAGTGGCAGAAATACGTTGTCCACGTCAGCTATCCACCTCAGCGCTAGCTCAGCTGCCATGTCACTCTTAGGGAATCTGCCACGTCACGTTGAAAGATCTTCATAGGGGTAGAATAAGAAATTCACATTGTAATTCTATTAGGATTCGTTAGGATTAGCATATCACAGCTCGTGTTTATATAGGAGGAGCTGTGCACTTTTTACGCGTCTTTGAATTCACTCTGATTCCACACTCACCATATCCATTTTCTCGCTCTCTCCATTTTCATAGTGGTGCACGGTGCTCATTGGCGTTTCTCTCGATCGAGGAAGTGCAGGTTTGAGACTGGGAAGCTGAAGTCTGCTAGAGGGACCGATTAGATTACTGACGCACTCTGGTGGAGCTAATCCTCAGCGCTCAAGCTATCGGAGGTGAACCACCACCATCAACCATGGCGATCGTCGTGGAAGATGGATTCACCTAAATTCAGAACCACTGTATTTCTATTCTATTTCTGTTAAATCAACTTCATTATGCATTCCTTATTTCCATTCTCTTCCTCTACTTTAATTCATGATTTAATCCGCGATTGCAATTAAATTGTGAACAATGTTAAGCTAAACCGATTGGAACTGGTTTAACTAATTTGGTAGGTAATCATTTAGCGATTGTTACTAAAAACCTAAAATCAGCTTTGAACTTAATCCCTGCCAACTAATGAGGTAGCAATTGCATAAATACTCGGTATGAAAATGGACGAACCTTTGGCGATTGCCATAAGACTCCCCAAGGCTGATATGGACTGAGAACTAGAGTGTGGAACCTAGACTAGATTTGGACTTACAAGACTGAGCACGAACACAGTTAAATAATAATAATAATAGATAACTAGTAACAATAGTATATGTTTACTCATTCATAGTCTTAGTTTACTTTTTGCTTCGCTTACATTCAAAATTCCCCCCTCTTTACTGTTTTCTAGTTTGAGACAGAGATAGCCCATCTCTGTAGTGTCTATCTGCACTCAGCCGAGACCAAGCCAGATTGTCTCTGTCGAGATCATCTCGGCTCTGTCTCTGCCGAGAGAGACTCGACCAGTTGCCGAAGAGAGTCAACACTTTACACCTTAGATTCGATAACATTTCGCTTCACACCAAATCACAACTGAGCACACTGTGTCCTTGAGAAGAATGACCTAGGGTTGGCTATGGTATAGTTAACTTTAGTTATTTGATAAGAGTTCAAAATGACTGAAAAAGAAGCCATTATCAAATTGACGCCGTTGCCGGGGACACAAGTTCTTTTGTGTCTTTGTGTGCCAAGCTAAGTGAGGTTGAACCCCGACTCTGTGAAGTGTGTCTGTCAAGTCAGTTGAGTCGTTGATTTTGTATGTGTCTGTCCTTATGGGATCCTAAATAAAAGCGTGTTAAGTGTTGTTAATTTTTCTGCGTGAATTCACCGCCAAAAAAACACACATCTGCATTGCATTCTTTCTGCATTCCTTTCGTATTCTTGTAGTCGAATTGCATTCTTTCTGCATTGCGTCCTTTCTATATTCCATCCTTATAGTTCCATTAGTTAGTTAACTGATAATTGTAGTTTCCATTTCTGCATTTACTATTTCAAATACTATTTTCAATTCTGATTCTTCTGCATAATATGTACAATGCATGACTAGGAGTAGTATTGACCCATTGTATGCTTTTGACCCAGAGATAGAATTAACCTTACGTAGATTACGAAAAATTAGGAACGCTGCAGTAAATACTAGTAGGAGTATAGATTCTGTCGCTGACTCTAACCAGTCTTACACTAACAGTTTTGTTTCTAGTTCTAACGTTTTTGAAGAATCAAGACAAATGGAGAATAACGATAGAACGCTGAAGGAATTAGCTACTCCAGATGTGGTGTATCAACCTTGGTGCATCCAATACCCACAGTTGGAGCCAACTCAAACATATGAGTTAAAGTCTAGTCTCATACACCTATTGCCTAAGTTTCATGGTCTTGTAGGAGAAGGCCCCCACAAGCATCTTAAAGAATTTCATGTGGTTTGCTCCACAATGAGGCCGCAGGGGATATCAGAGGACTATATCAAAATGAAGGCATTTCCATTCTCTCTGGATGGAGCAGCGAAGGATTGACTGTATCTTCAGCCAGTACTTTTCAACACTTTGGGAGACATGAAGCATACTTTCCTGGAGAAGTTCTTTCCAGCATCCCGAACTGCGTCCATCAGAAAGGAAATATGTGGGATAAGGCAGCATACAGGAGAAACACTGCACGAGTACTGGGAGACGTTCAACAAACTCTGTGCTACCTGTCCGCATCACCAGATCAGCGAACAGTTGCTGATCCAGTATTTCTATGAAGGATTATCGCTGATGGACAGAAGTATGATCGATGCAGCCAGTGGCGGAGCCCTGATGGATAAAATGCCAGCAGCAGCAAGGCATCTGATCTCTAATATGGCAAGCAATACACAGCAGTTTGGGATCAAAGGGCCAAATCAAACACGGATGGTGAATGAAATCGGTGCAGCTTCCAATCAGAGGCTAGAGAATCAGCTGACCGAATTGACATCATTGGTGAGACAACTTGCAGTTGAACAACACCAACCAGCCATGGCAGCGAAAGTATGTGGCATATGTACTTCCGTGGAGCACCCCACTGACATGTGCCCCACTCTCCAAGAAACCGAGTCGGACCAACCAGAGAATGTTGGAGTCATAGGTGGATTTCAGTACGGGAAGCAACCGTATTAGAATCGGTCATTTGATAGCCAACAGCATGGAAGACAGCCATTTCGGCCGGGATCGAATCAGGGACCATATGCAGCTAAACAATTCGGATCCACACCGAATAACTACCAGAGGCAAGCTGGTTATCAACAGCCGACTCCACACTACCAAGCACCACCTTTCCAACAACAGCAACAATAGCAACAACAGAGAGTGCCTACACAAGGCAACTCTCCATCTCTGGAAGAACTGATGAAGCAGCTTGCAACCAGCAACCTGGAGTTCCAACAATCAGTGAGCTCCAGCAATTTACAGTTCCAACAGAACATGACCGCTACCATCCAGGACCTCAAAACGCAGATTGGTCAGTTAGCCAATACTGTAAGTCAACTACAGTCGGCAGGATCCAGCAACCTCCCCTCTCAAACCATTCCAAATCCGAGGGGGAATGCCAGTGTAGTCACTCTTCGAAGTGGGAAAGAATTACCTCAACCTACACTGCAGCAGTTGCCGAGACCAGTTGAAGCCGACTCCGAGTCAAATGCCGACTTGCAGTCTCGGCCAGGGATAACTGTCCCATTGCCATTTCCATCTCGGACCAATTTGGCAAGGAAGCCAGAGTCGGATGAAGAATTGCTGAAGATATTCCGCATGGTGGAAATCAATATTCCACTTCTCGATGCTATTAAACAAGTCCCTAAGTACGCAAAATTTCTCAAGGAATTGTGTGCACACAAAAGGAGAAAAATAAAGGGAGCAAGGAAATTGGAGGTGTGGTATCGGCTCTGACACAGAATGAAGCAACCACTGTAGGTGCTTCAACTTTGCCAAAGAAATGTAGAGACCCTAGAGTCTTTTCGGTCTCATGCACTATCAGCGAATGCACTTTTGCCAATGCCATGTTGGACCTGGGAGCCTCAATTAATGCCATGCCCACATCAATCTACAGGTCCCTGAATTTTGGTGACTTGGAACCCACAGGGATAACCATTCAGCTAGCAAACAGGAGTATTGTCCAGCCCTTGGGAGTTCTCGAGGATGTTCTCATCCAAGTCAATGAACTAATATTTCTAGCTGATTTTTACGTGCTAGACATGGAGGACGAAACATCCGGGAAGGAATCCACCTTAATTCTGGGAAGACCTTTCTTGATGACAGCTAGAACAAAGATTGACATGCATGCAGGGACGCTCTCTATGGAATTCGGTGACGCCTTGGTGCAATTCAATATTTTCGAAGCTATGAAGCACCCAACCGAAGACCACTCCCTCTTTGGCATTGATGTACTTGATGAACTAGTTGAAGAATATCTTCAACTAAGTGGCAGTAGTGGAAACATTGAGGAGTCTATTGAGAATGATGAAAGCAACTGCCCAGGAGTGACAAATGAAGAGGCCGACCATGAGGAAATACAAGACCTCCCCAACTCTGAGGACAATCATAATGATGTTGCTGACGTGGCCTTTGAAGTGGAACTGTCTGTATTGTTAGACCAAGTCTACATCCCAGAACACTCAGAGTATATGAATGATGCAGAAAACAAAGTCGCTGAAGCTGAAAAGTCTTCTATTGCACACTTAGCGACAATTTTCACGACCGAGAACGAGTCGACCAGAGAAGGCCGGGTCAAGGAAGAAGTCAAGGTCAACTCGGCCGAGGAGTCAAATGTCAAGGCCAACAAGCTCACCGAGACCATCCCGGCCAAAGAAGACCCGACTCAGACTGTAATAGAAATGAACGGTCCATCTGGATCCGACTAAAAAGGAACACTAGAAGCCAATGCCGACTCTAATTCGACAAGAACCGAAGCAGCAAAGTCGAGCAGGCCGAAGCAACCAAAGGCCAAAATCATGTCGGCACACTTGGTGCCGAATCAAGATCAAGCCGGCCAGTCGGATCCAAACTCAGAAATCGAAAAATCTCCATTACCGCCACCACCCATGGAATTAAAAACATTGCCAAGTCACCTGAAATATGCCTACCTGGACAATGAACAACAACTCCCGGTTATCATTGCTAGCAATCTCCGCCAAGAGCAAGAAGACAAGTTGTTGGAGGTCCTAAGGCAACAGAAGAAGGCAATAGGGTGGAAACTTTCTAACCTTCCTGGCATAAACCCCTCCATTTGCATGCATAGAATATTGATGGAGGAGGAGATCAAGCCCATTAGGCAACAGTAGAGAAGACTGAATCCAACACTCTTGGACATGGTCAAAAAGGAGGTCACCAAACTCCTTGCTGCAGGGATCATCTACCCCATTTCGGACAGCCAATGGGTAAGCCTTGTGCAAGTAGTGCCGAAGAAGTCCGGGATGACCGTCATGAAAAACCAGCAAGATGAGCTGGTACCAATAAGGATTTAGAACAGTTGGCGAGTGTGCATCGACTATAGAAGATTGAATCAGGCAACTTGCAAGGATCATTTTCCTCTGCCCTTCATTGATCAAATGCTGGAAAAGCTATCTGGGAAATCCCACTACTGTTTTCTAGACGGATTCTCAGGCTACATGTAGATACATATTACACCTAAAGACCAGCATAAGACAACCTTCACCTGCCCATTTGGTACCTTTGCGTACACACGCATGTCATTTGGCCTCTGCAATGCTCCGAGTACATTTCAACGTTGCATGATGAGCATCTTCTCGGACTTGCTGCAGGACTGCATGGAGGTATTCATGGATGACTTCACGGTGTATGCTGACTCATTTGAAGCATGCCTGAATAATCTATCAAGGGTGTTGAAGAGATGCATTGACACAAATCTCGTGCTCAACTTTGAAAAATGTCACTTCATGGTGACTGAAGGAATAGTGTTGGGCCACCTGGTATCCAACAAAGGTATTGAAGTGGATAAGGCTAAGATAGACATCGTATCATCCCTTCCAAACCCCTCTTCTGTGAGGGAGGTTCGCTCATTTCTAGGACACGTAGGCTTTTACAGAAGATTCATCAAGAATTTTAGCAAACTTGCCCTACCTCTGTCCAAGCTGCTACAGAAGGATGTGAAATTCAACTTTGACCAGCCTTGTATTGAAGCATTTCAAGACCTGAAAAACAGACTCACATCCGCCCCCATTCTGCAAGCACCAAACTGGGACCTGCCATTTGAACTAATGTGTGATGCATCCAATTCGGCATTAGGAGCTGTTCTCGGCCAGAGAGGTGGACCTAGCCTCCCGGTGCAGGTAATTGCCTATGCATCTCGAACTATGGATCCGGCCCAGTAGAATTACACAACAACTGAGAAGGAACTATTGGCAATTGTGTTTGCCTTGGACAAATTCCGCCCATACCTTCTCGGTTCAAAGATCATTATGTTCTCTGATCATGCTGCTTTGAGATACATGTTGAAGAAGCTTGATGCCAAGCCAAGACTGATTTGGTGGATGCTTCTCCTTCAAGAATTCAACATAGAAATCAAAGATAAAAGAGGTGCTGAGAATTCTGTAGCTGATCACCTGAGCAGAATTGAAAGAGACAGCGATCCAATACCTATCCGAGACGAGTTTCCAGATGAGCACCTATTGCACATAAATTTGTCTCCACCATGGTTTGCTGACATTTGTAATTTTGTGGCAGCATCTCGGTTTCCACCAGAGGCATCTCGGGCATACAAAGATAAACTCCGAAGCGATGCCAAATACTACATTTGGGATGATCCCTACCTTTGGAGACTATGCAGTGACAAAGTCATCCGCAAGTGCATTCCTGAAGCCGAGACCAACTCGGTCCTCCAGTTCTGTCACTCGGCACCTGGAGGCAGCCATTATGGATCAACTCGAACTGCTAGGAAAGTGCTAGACTGTGGCCTTTACTGGCCAACTATCTTCAGGGACGCGCATGAATTCGTCTCCACTTGCGAGAACTGCCAAAAAGCAGGAGTGGCCATGAACAGAAGGCATGAAATGCCCCAGCAACCCATCCAGTTCTGTGAAATTTTTGATGTCTGGGGAATAGATTTCATGGGGCCATTCCCAGTCTCCAATGGCTATTCATACATTCTATTGGCCGTGGATTATGTATCAAGATGGGTAGAGGCCATTGCCACCAGAACCAATGATTCAAGAGTGGTTGTGGACTTTCTGAAGTCCAATATTTTCTGTAGGTTCGGTGTGCCAAAAGCGCTCATAAGTGACGAAGGCAGTCATTTCTGTAACAGAGCCATGGCTTCCCTTCTTCAGAAATATGGGGTAGCGCACAGAATTGCTACTGCCTACCACCCCCAAACAAATGGCCAAGCAGAAGTGTTTAACAGGGAAATCAAGAAAACATTGCAAAAGATGACCAATCCCAGCAGGAAGGACTGGAGCCGCCTCCTTAAGGATGCTCTCTGGGCACATAGAACTGCATACCGGACACCTCTAGGGATGTCTCCCTATAGGATTGTTTTCAGAAAAGCCTCTCACCTTCCTGTGGAGCTAGAACACAGAGCATACTGGGCTGTTAAGCAGTGCAACCTGGCCTATGATCAAGCTGGAGAACAGAGAAAATTTCAACTACAAGAGTTAGATGAACTCCGCTTGGAAGCGTATGAAAATTCCAGGATCTATAAGCAGAAAATCAAGCGATTCCATGACCAGCAGATCTTGAGAAAAGAATTCAGAGTTGGTCAGAAAGTCCTCCTGTTTAACTCACGCCTTAAGCTCATTACAGGTAAACTTCGTTCTAGATGGGATGGGCCTTTTGTTATCACTAATGTGTTTCCCCATGGTGCAGTACAACTAAAAGATGAACACAGTAACCGCATAGGATTGTTTTCGGAAAAGCCTCTCACCTTCCTGTGGAGCTAGAACACAAAGCATACTGGGCTGTTAAGCAGTGCAACCTGGCCTATGATCAAGCTGGAGAATAGAGAAAATTTCAACTGCAAGGGTTAGATGAACTCCGCTTGGAAGCGTATGAAAATTCCAGGATCTATAAGCAGAAAATCAAGCGATTCCATGACCAGCAGATCCTGAGAAAAGAATTCAGAGTTGGCCAGAAAGTCCTCCTGTTTAACTCACGCCTTAAGCTCATTACAGGTAAACTTCGTTCTAGATGGGATGGGCCTTTTGTTATCACTAATGTGTTTCCCCATGGTGCAGTACAACTAAAAGATGAACACAGTAACCGCACCTTCCAGGTCAATGGGCATCAGATTAAGCCACTCCATGAAGGTCCAGCGCCAATCACTCATGACATGGAGATAATCTCATTAATGGAACCATCTCCACCAGACGACCCTGCCCTGCATTGAGGACAATGCAAATTTTAAGTGTGGGGGGAGGGGGGTATAATGTTACAGTCATTTCAATTGCTTTGTCTTGTTTCTATTCCCATCCTCCTGAATTCTGCTAGTTTTATTGCGTTGTTTCATTTTATTTTATTTTGATTAAATCTGTCATGTGTCATTTTGTTTTTATTAAATCTCTGTCATGTTTTTCAAATAAAAGCTGCCCAAGCCGAGTCGATTCCGGCTCTATGCCATCTCGGCCGGATCCGGAACGCCTTCGACCTGGCTTCTGAAAGTTTGAAAAAGACAGTAGGAAGTAATTCTGCAGCTCTAGCAAGATATTCCTCTAGCTTGATGGGAGTGAAGCTTTTGTGTTCTAGTCAGTAATTGACTGAAAAATTGAAAAGGAAACCCCCTGTGGCAGAGCAAATACAGCCTATGTGAGATTTTGAGCCTTTATAAATATTGATGGCTTACAATCTTGCCATTTCTCTTCTTCTTCTAATGTGATTTTTGCATTCATGATAACTATATATTCTACATTTTGCCTTGACTCTCTGGATACAACTATTATTACATGCAGGAATGACATGATCTAGGTCATGTTTTCTTAAGAGCCCTGAGCTAAATAAAGCCTACCTGAACAAACGTGTCTATTATTTTCCCCCATTTGAGCCTAATTTAACCATTATTTCTGACAGCTCACTACAAGCCAAGGCCAGAAAAACCATGAATTAACCTCACCCAAGGGGAGCAGAGGAGCTTTGGAATTGTTTTGGGAGTAAGTCATGATCAAGTGTTGGGGAAACTCCAGGAAGAAAATTTGTTCAGCACCCTCTAAGGCTCGAAAATACAAAAGAATAAAAGCGAGTGAAAGAAAGAAAAAGAAAAAGTGGAGCAGCAGCTGAAAATCTGAGCTGAAACGAATAAACAAAGAAAGCAGTTGCATAAATTTGTATAATAAGAAAAAGAAAAGAAAATGAGCTGGTAGCAGCAAGAAGGAGGAATTGGCAACATCCTGGATCACCCCTCAGGCTGATAAAAGCTTGCTCCCCATTGTTTCTCTCTCCCTCGTGGGTTCTGAAACCAGTTTTCCCATATTTTATCCTACCCATGACCCAGCCTCGCTACAAGCCGAAAAGAAGTCCTATTGATCATAACTGTGTGTGTTTTTACAGGTGTAAGAAGAGAGTTTTGTCAAAGTATGGTAATATCAGTTCCATGAATGTTGAGTGTAAATACAAAGCCCAAACACGAGAAAAGCGAGGGAGTTATTCGCTTAAATGAGAGCTCTGTCACTCTTGGTTGCCTTCTCTAGTTTGTAGGTCATGAATTTGCCTAGAGCGCAGAAGAAGTAATTTTCAGATTGTTAGAATATCTTGATCCCAGGGTGACAGAGTGCCGACTCTGTCTCGGTTGAACTGAAGGAAGCCAAGTGAAAAATTCTTTTCTACCTTTAAAAACTCCCCTAGTGATTTTCATTTTATTTTGCCCAAGAGTGCAAAAGGGTAAGTGTGGGGGTGTCATGAGTCACAATTTATACATCTTTTAAACACCCAAGAAGGATGTTTGCAAGACTATTCTGTGCTTAAGAAAGGATTGTTAGCTAAGATTCATTTTATGGGCATAAATATGGAGAAAATACAAATCTGTGTTAATTCAGATTTCTTAGCTAATAAAAAGTGTCACTCCTCTTCGCAGTCAAGCCGAGTTGACCAGGGGTCAACAGAGGAGTCTCAATGAGATGAAGTCGTCCCACTGCACCGACTTCATCTCGCCCAAGCTGCAGTCGTCTCGGCTAGCTTCATGCCTTGCAGCCTTTACAACCCAATAAAGAGCGGCCCAAATACGTTGTCCACGTCGCCTATCCACCTGGGCCGCTAGCTCACCGCCATGTCACTCTTGTGAATCGCCACATCACGTTGAAAGATCTTCATAGGGGTAGAATAGGAAATTCACATTGTAATTCTGTTAGGGATTCGTTAGGATTAGCATATCACACCTCATGTTTATATATAGGAGGAGAACTGCACTTTTTACGCGTCTTTGAATTCACTCGATTCCACACTCACCATATCCATTTTCTCGCTCTCTCCATTTTCACTCTGGTGCACCGGTGCTCATTGGCTTTCTCTCGATCGAGGAAGCGCAGGTTTGAGACCGGGAAGCCGAAGTCCGCTAAAGGGACCGATCGACATCGACGCACTCAGTGGAGCTAATCCTCAACGCCTGTTTATCTGAGGTAACCACCACCATCAACAATGACGATCGTCGTGGAAGATGGATTCACCTAAATTCAGAACCACTATATTTGTATTTTGTTTCTGTTAAATCAACTTCATTCTACATTCCTTATTTTCGTTCTCTTCCTCTACTTTAATTCATGATTTAATCCGCGATTGCAATTAAATTGTGAACAATGTTAAGCTAAACCGATTGGAATTGGTTTAACTAATTTGGTAGGTAATCATTTAGCGATTGTTACTGAAAACCTAAAATCAGCTTTGATTTTAATCCCTGCCAACTAATGAGGTAGCGATTGATAAATCCCAGATTGAAGATGGACTAACCTTTCGCGATTGCCATAAGACTCCCCAAGGCTAATATAGACCGAGAACTAGAGTGTGGAACCTAGACTAGATTTGGACTTACAAGACCGAAAGCACGAACACGCTTAAATAATAATAATAATAGATAACTAGTAACAATAGTATATGTTTATTGCATTCATAGACTTAGTTTCTTTTTTTGCTTCGCTTACATTCAAAATTCCCCCCTGTTTACTGTTTTCTAGTCCGAGACGTAAATAACCCATCTTTGTAGTCTGTCGTCAAGACTCGGTGGCATGGCAAAGCCAAATTGTCTCCGCCGAGATCATCTTGCTTTGTCTCTCCGGCTGAGAGAGACTCGGGGCCGTTCGAGAGGAGAGTCAACACTTTACACCTTAGATTCGATAACATTTCGCTTCACACCAAATCACAACCGAACACACTATGCCCTCGGTAAGAACGACTGAAATTGGTATGCTTTATAGTTAACTTTAGTTATTTGATAAGAGTTCAAAATGACTGAAAAAGAAGCCATTATCACCTATAAGTTGAAACCAATAATAGTTTATAAAGACCCTTCTCTTTTAACTCATTGAAGCAACTTTTAAAAACAACCATAAAAGCCTATGAGAGGCAAGACAAACAATACCTTGTTGCGACAATCCTAACGAATCCTAACAAGGACTTGATGTTGAAACAAAGTGTTTGAGAATCTATTTCTAGTCATCCTCAAAATGAAAATATTAATTGGATTATTCATCTTATATCTTATATATTGAGAGTGAAATGTTAGAATTACTTTATTACAAAACATTGATAAATGATTTTGCAGTTTATAAAAGAAAAAATAATAATATAAGGATTCAAATAATATTTCATTAAACCTCTCTAAAAATTATCTTAGGCCTCAAAATCCTAAATATGATTATGTTGATTGGATATTAAATGATCATTGAAGATACATGTTACAACTGAATTGACGGGGAATGTTTGTAAATTTGCTTTTGGTGAACAAATTAGCTTAGATGAGTAAACTGTAATCATAGACAAATTAGTTTAGTTGATATATCTGTTACCCCATTCCCTTCTTTTTCGAAAGTGTAATTACAAACAACAAAAAAGATCGTGTCTAAAATAGGTACTTGGACTCTGTCAGAGCATGTAGTTAAGAACTTAGATTTTGAAACATGCTACAGAGTTAATCTAGGGGGAACAAGTGGAGCCCTTGATGATAAATCGAAAAGTCCAAGGCAATCAATTGAAATAATGAACATTGCTTGGTATACACATAATTAGGATAGAAATTCACGAATACGAACTGGCCTTTTGACTGCATTAGTAAAGCCCTGCAAAGAAATGATCAAATGAATAGTCACAATGAGCATTCTGTTCTCATATAATATAAAAATAAGGGCAGTATTTATTTTATGGTAAAAATGCATAAATAAATACAAAAATAACTGTTTCAACTCAGGTGACCAATTACTAGACCCATCCTATTTTTAGACAAACTTCTCATAGCACCAAGTGTTAATATGTGAAACAATAAGCAGCAGTAGTAAAATTTGTATCATTTATGATGAATTCATGGATAAACAAACAATACACAAAATCCAACAAAAGTTGACTATTAGAAATCAAGAACAAAAATTAAAAGAAGAAATTGAAAATATGGAAGAAAGAAAAGTGGATTCTTTATTAGTTCATAGAACTAGATAAGTTCCTTGTAATCTTGATAAGAATGAGTTCTTATTCAAAGTGAGAACTTCCAAAGGGAAAATGTTGGAAAGTTGCCTTAATTATAACTACTCTTAGCCTGTCTTAGCCTGTTTTAGTTGCAGCCTTTTTGAGAGCCACATTAATTGTAGCCCCTGGCTACCTTAATTGCAGCCTCAAGAGTGGTGATTTAGTCCCACTAAAGAGGTGGCTTAAATAAAATTTAAAAAGTTTGGACAACCCTCACTTTACAAGCCAATTTTGTAAAGTTGAGCTAAACCCTAAACCCAAAACCTAAGAACTTAATTAAATTCCTCCAATTCATTAATGAAACTAACTTTGAGCTTAGTTCCCATCAGAGCATATGAATTTCCATATAGCAGATGCTCAACAAATGGATGCATGCAATATTTCCACATTGCTAAGGACAAGAAAATCATGCTAGAATAAGTACAATTTACTTGCACTATCACACTACCAAAGACAGGAGGATTAACTTACAATGAATAAACTATTGCTATTAACTTAAATCATTGCTCCATCATGTTGAAAGTAGTGAAACTACATGCAGTGATTTTGCAAAAATGTTTCTCTTAACATATCCAACACCCTTGAATGAATGCCTTTAAGACCGCAACATCGTATCTTTATTAATTAAATGCAATTACGTTTTATTTTGCGGTCAAATGCCAGATAAAATAAAGAAACTTGCATATTCATTCATCACTAAAAAGAAATGCAGTGTACCTCGTTATATTTAAAAAGTAAAGGGTATCGATTTTTCTCCAAGGTAGCTTCTTTCTGTAGAGAGCTGTCATTACTTTGTAAACCCTTAACATTTAACTTTTTAAACCTGCCCCAAAGGAAAGAAAGATCAGCTGCAGTAAATAATGACTGTTATGATAATCATTCACTAAGGCACACTAGCCATCCATCAATCCTATTGTACATAAAAAAATCCAAGTGGGACCATAACATAAATATCACTGGACATCATTAATCCTATTATACACAAGTCACCATAAAACTTTTTTTTTTAATTAATGGTAATCAGTTAAAGAGGAAATTTTCATCTTCTCCATGAAGCATGGTGTCTTTGCCAGATTGTGTCAAAGTTTAAAATAAAAATCAAATAGAAAAACCAATACTTTAAATAATTTTGATCCAGGTTTGATGTAGCTACCCAACAAAATCAATACTTTTACCATGATAGAAACTTAGTGATACATCTGGAATATAAAATAATATGTTCTCATAATAAATCTGACAAGATATAGGTAACAAAATGTATAACTGTTTCATGAATCATGATGATGGGTAACAGGTATGGCAGATAAAACGAAAGAGATAAGAATCTTCTATTGCACTGAACCTTCTTGGAACAAGGACTTTTGAGTGCATGATCTCTATTTTCTCCTAATCAACCAATTACAATTCCAAAGCTACTTTTCCCTCCTAAATTTTTCTATTTATAACAACTGTAACAAATTTAACCAACTAATATCCCAAGAAGATTCACCCAGTTGCAGACCAACTTGCATTGGGCCATTCTCCGTGTCTCCTAGTATACACATTCTTAATAGGAGGTCTAACACATGATTTCATTATGTACATCAAAATTGAGTTAAGATATGCTGGGAATACTCTTTAAAGATAGAAATCAATACTGTGCCAGATATAAAGACCAGGAATCTCATCCTGGCTATGCAAATTTAGTAAGGAACAATATATTGAGGAATTCATTCAGCTAGATTTCATTTTAATTAAATAGACAAAATATGTTTCCAATTACTTGGCACTTAATTAATTTTCCAAAATTAAAAGCTATACATGGATTAGTTTGGCAGACATGATTCTCATATATGAATATTTACTTTTAGAAATAATAATTGACACAAAATTTTAGTTTTACTTTGTTATGATAGCGATTGATACAAGACAGAGAAATCACTGAGGAAGAATCACCTGTCAAAGAAACTTGAGGAACTTCTGGATGGTTTTTTCACATTGTCTGTTGCACTTGCACTTTTGTCAGAATTCATGTTTGGTGAAACAGTTGTGGGATTTGCATTTAATTGCCTCGCTAAAACATCCTGATTTTCAATAGTTTTCACATTAACTGCAGTTGCATGATTGGTATTGGCTAATGGGATGCGGTTAGTTCCAGTCTCAATAGCACCATGCCCTCCATTTGCTAAAGCCACAGTTTTGTCAATATTAACATGTAAAATCTTGTGCTTTTCAACCTGTAACGTGTGAAATAGTGGAACAGAAATACAAGTGAAAAAAAAATGAATACGGGCATCCCTAACATAACTACCAAATTTTAAATGAATCAATTTGAAGGAAAAAGCTATCCCAGAAATAAGCCATTTATGATAGCATCCCATCTGGCTAATTAAATACGGATCAATCTAAGGTTTTACCAAGGTCTACAAGCAGTCTCTGGAATGGAATTACAAAAAGTTAAAGGATTACTGACATAAAGAAACGAAAAAAAACTAAATGATAGATGTAGACAAGTCTTATAGAGCCAGATATATTTGACATTCAAATGTCATTTTCATTCTTTCAAATTTTAACATATAGGTAAAACTAACTGTTAACCTTTCAGACACAGCAATTATCATATTAAGACAGAAGTAAGGATGCAATACATGAGTATAATCATTTGTCAAATTTTTATATATAAATAAGTTTTACTACAAGTCAAGATGGGAGAGAAAGGAGGTTTGAATATCCTCCTTAAATAGAGAAGCAAGAGAAAATATATAAGTAAAACATAAAAGTTAGTGAAGTCTAACCTCATGCACTAAAACCTGCTTCATAGCTAAAGAAAGCACATAATGGTTTGAAGTATAATCCTGCACAAATGTAGACAATAGAATAGATAATAAAACCTGGTTGATATTCATATACTTCCATGATAGAAGAAGTATGACCACCAATGATCCAAAGTCCAAACCTTGAAGTTAATAAAGACACTGATAGGAGGAACAAGAGACAGTGCCAAGCCATCTGCTACTTCACACTTCAGGGTATGAGGCAGCAAATCTGATTTCGTAGTCTTGTATGTTATAGTGTATGATACCATTGTGCTAACTAATTGAGCAAGATCATTCTTCTCCTTATCTGATAGTAGTTGTAATGCCACCTAAAGAAAAAAGAAAACCACATCAAAAAAGAGAAAATAATCTAGTTTAACCAGAGCTGAGCCAAGCTAATATGAGCAATGAAAGCTTAGCTTAAGCTCAACTTAGCTATCAGACTACAAAGTCATTGACAAGCAACATCGGATTAAAAATCCAAGATCAAATTGAAGCTAAATGGTCTTAATACAGTAAGAAATTAACTAATCAAACAAGGTAAACAAAAGTACATGAGCAGAGCTGTATATAAAAATAGAATTAAAGAAGGAACATAATAATGCAGAATCTTCATAGACAAAACTTCAAAAACTTACTTACAGTACTGTTGCAAGGCTGTGAACTTAGAGATTGGGGGTTTATAGGTTCTAGGGATTAAAGAAAACTTTACTAAGGTTTTGTTCAAACTGAATTCAATAGTTTAAAAGACACAAAGGAACACATTACGACAAGAGGCATCCTTTATCATGATACTTCTCCAAAACAACACAACAAATAATTTGTCAAAAAAAAGAGTGTCTATACAAACACCAAAATTGAATATCAAATAATACTCGATCTGCAATGACATGAGATAACAAAACAATATTCATAACAAATAGAATTAGTACATCACCGGTCTTAGAGTTGGTGGGGACAGAATATGTAACAATGGAGAAATTAAGTCTTCAACAAAGGAACTAGCTGATAAATGCCTCGAAATATGCGGTGGGATTTTGTGGTGCCAGGTATTCAAAATGTCCATCTTTTCCATCATCATTGTACGATATCTGAACATGTTTATATGATACAGCATTAGGAAATTTTGTTATGTAAGAAAAATAAATTTCAAAATTTATGCTAAGCCAACTAGCACAAAAACAAGATATACCTATAATATGACTTTGGCCACTCAATGTTTGGTTTCTGAACTTGAGATACTATATGATGTACAGTAATTGCTAGGAGGGGCAAATATACTGATGAAAGGAAAGATATAGAAACGAGAGTGAGATTTAACTTGTTAACAGTATTAAAGTAGGTAAATTATCTTTTACCATGAAGGGGCATCTGTTGTGTATGCATTATATATTGATGCATTAGATCATAAACTCCAAGATTGTTGAAGCACTTGACCTTCAAACAGATTTCAAAACAAATTTAATGATTCAAGAGTCGGTGAATGAATCCGAGGAAATGGGTAGTGTGTGATAAATGCTTACAGTTTTCTGCATCACTGGGTCATGATAATTGAGCTGCAAAATATTTTCATGAATTCCATCTAGAATCAAGTCACTATCACCACTGCACATTAATATTCCCATTTTACCATGAAGATATATTTGAAGATAAGAGGGAGAAATGAGTAAAACAGTAAAATATGGCCTACCGTTTTGACATAAGGGAGTACAAGGAGTCAAATTCAAAGGACTTGCCTTTATGAGATTTTCTTTCCATCTTTTTTGTTCTTCTCCTATGGAAAATCTACACAAAGAATACCACTCAATGCTAAAGATGGTAAATTTAAAGTAGTACTTCTAGACATTTACCGGCTAGGAAATAACAAAATTAAAATAGTAGTGTGTTTACCTCTTTCCAGATGTCTAGAACATTCTTGGACATGTCCTTCTGGCCAACTACTTGAGAACCAATATCAAACTGAACACCAGTAAAGCATACGAATATTAATCCAGCATCTAATGAACAAAAGAAATTCTCTTCACACAAACAAAATGCACTCCAAATTTTGAAGTGAAGAACCATAAAGCCACAAAAATTCTGTGATATTAATTATAGGGCCAAAAAGAGACTGGTTTCTAATATATATATATTCCCTTCCTTTAACATACAAAATGATGCCAAGAGCTTTATGACAGAAAAAAGCTAGCAAACTGTTAGCAGTAGCAGACCCTAACAGTTAGTCAGCTAGTGAGGAAGAGGGAGAAATAACAGGATATAAATAATAGAAGTGAAGGAAAAGAAATCAGTTTAGATGTCGGAAGGGAAAGGACTCTTGAATTTCCTGGGGCTGAGAAAATTAATTCTCTGTATTGATTCATTTTCCATCTTCCCTCTTCGATTCTGCAATCACCTTGATTCAGAATCAGGGAGAAGATTGACATTCAATATAAGATCAAGCCTGTTTTAGGTACTATTGAGAGAATAGATACTTTGAATAACATCCTCCTAAGTATTGTGATGTGTTGCAATGCAATGATAAAACACAAAGCACTAACCCTTATTTATACTAATACTATATAATCCTAACAAAAATTACGAGACAAATCATAAAATATAAGTACAATGGAAACCAAAGAAATAGGGAAACTAATTCTAAGAGATGATCTAAAATACACTAAAATAAGATAAAGGGTCTTTTTGGATAAACTTCTTCATAAATACTTGTAAGAGGAAGAAATATGAAGAAAAAATAAAATAAACTTCTCTATAAGCTAAAATTAGCTTATACATAGGTGAAAAATAGTTTCTAGATAAACTAATATGAGAAAATTTCTACAAATTAGCTTATGAATAAATTAATTTTAACTTATAGAGAAATTTATTTTCATTTTTTCTTCTTATTTTTCCTTCTATAAGTACTTGTGGAGAAGTTTACCATAATACACCCATAATATTAGTATTATAAGATATTTTTCATGTATCCCAACCTAAAGTTTACTAAGCTTTAAGCTTGTTAAAGTTAACCTTTTAATCATAATATGGGCTCCACCAAACATGGCTCAATGATCATCATCCTGGGATTAAGTATCTACATGGGCAAAGTGTCTGGGATTGAACACTAGCAGGGCCAAACCACATATGGGACAAATATTGGGACCGGATTGTATCTGGGTCAAAAACCAATTAGGACCAGACCTCGCCTAGGACTGATAAAGTTTGAGCAAGAGAGAGAGATGAAAGGAAAATCATAATTTTGTTTGGATCAGTGAAAGTATCAGTGACAAGAACAGAACCTTCTTTGGTTAGTTTGCAGCCTGCGATTATAGGAGAGGATACTGGTTTAACTACTGCCAAATTAGTTTTGCTTTAAGAACTCGAATGTATTTGCTTTGGGAGGGAATAAGGGATCCATCTTCAAGGTTTTTGACTTCATTTCCAAAGTCTTCTACAACTTTTCTTGGCACTCAATCATAAGTTTTTTCGAAGTCAATAAAAAAACATGTAAGTCTCTTCCTTTACTTTGGTACCTTTCCATCAGCCTCCACAAAAGATAAATGGCTTTTGTTGTAGACCTTCCCGGCATAAAACCAAATTGATTCCCTGTAATCCTCGTCTCTCCTCTTAAAAAAAAAAAACAGTTTTGGTTTTAAAAATTAAAAAACAAAAATCTGTTTAGGTATCTATTTTTTATCTTTGAAATGTTGTTTTCTCCTTGATCTGTTTTTGGAGCAGAAAATTGAGAACACGATTAAATTGCTTTTGTTCTCTAACTTGTTTTCCTATGTTAAGAGACAAAGCCTCACCCACGTAACAAGTAGTTAATTCTGTTTCTGTTATAGTTAATTATGTTACTAGAATCTATTAAAACAGATTAAAAACTACGTCTGTTACACCAGGCATGACAACTCTAGGTTCTGAATCATAACTGAATGTAGAAATATGCAAATTTCGTTCAGTGTTCAGACATAAAATCAATCACACAATTTACTGAAATGCTCTCAAATTCTCTTTTTGCTTTGTATTTCCTCACTTAAACTGCAACTCTATCATTGTGGATTCCATACTCTCGCTTCGAACCACCAATACGGTAGCCACTGTTGCCACTCCCACTGGAGTGCCCTCAAGCTTTCAAAACAAAATCCATCAAACAAGTTTATTATTTTTATTCTGTGAAATAATTTTAACAGAAAGAATTGAATCAAACAGCCCCTTCACCTCTTTCTATATGTTTTTCTACTTTTTCTGGTTGATTTTCTATACAAACTTAAGTGGATAAATCAAAAACATTAAAACATGTATTATTTGGGCTAGGATTGGTATATAACTATAAACTGAACACACCCACATTAGTTGGAAGCCTAACAGTGTTAAGTTAGACCATCCCCCTTGAGAATTCTGTGTCTCGTCTCTCTTTCACAAAGGATAAGATCAAACATATTACCCAGAGACTTCAATAATTGGAATTTGAGAATTTAAAGTTAAAAAGTGGCAGAGTAATAAAAGCCCAAATTAAATTACACATAATAAAGTGATTCTAGGGAATAATTTGAGATAATTAGGGAAAATTGAGATTTTATAAATAATCAACTTCATACTATTCTAGAAATTTAGTAAATCTTAGCAGACAGAAACAGGATAACCATTCACTAGAAAAATTTAAAAAGCAACAGGTTTCTTTAACTTCTTCAAATGTTTCGAAAGCAAGAAATTAGGAGTTGCCAATCAATTGTATAAGAAATAGGTACACCACAATCTACCTGTATGAATTCACTAGTCTTATAAAGTTCTTCAGAATTTCTGAATCACATTAAAGTCTTACCACATTGAGGGCTTCTTTCTTCTTGGAGAGAAATTGGAGAGTGTTCAAGCATGATCTAATATCACATTCTGCAATAAAGGGGAAAAAAGATAGAGCAAGAGAAGAATTAAATGAATGGAAAAATGATTTGGACAATGTAACATTGAGCAAAAAGACAATTAGAAAACATCTAAACACACCACAAAATCAAGTATTAGATTTAGCATGGAACAAGCATTCAAGATGTGACAAACACTAATATCATACATACTAGATAAAAATTAATCCAATATTTTGAACATGAGAGGAAGTGGTAGAGCAGGAAGAGGCAGCTCCCAATGCTGATATGGGAGTGGGTGAGGTGGTTAATGACAACCCATTATTAGGTCAAGACAAGGCACATCAAAAGGAATTATTGTACGCTGCAACATAAGCTTGCACAGACTTTTGGACAGCAGTCAGGTTGAAATATGCAAAAGCTGCTGAACAATAATGGTTTTACTGCCTAGACCCAGCTTAAGGTAAGAGGTCAGGCAGGTTGCTAAGCATACCAGTTTCAAACCTTGTATAGTTTATGGCCTTCCACTTCCATCTTCATTCAGTCTGATAAACCACACCCACTACTTGTCATGCCTTTTTCACACAATTGGTTCATTGATTTTGGTGCCACAGATCATATGACATGCAATACAGGTATACTTTCTTCACTACATCCCTCATGTAATCTTCCAAGGGAAAATGACCCTGAAATTCTGCTTACCAAAAGCTTTCCTTTGTATATTAATTACCTAAGTATCAAACTCAATTAACCAATAATCTACTTTATAGTCAAGTAACAAAATGGCGTATTCAGAATGTAGGTAGATTATTGGTGAAATAGTTAGATACTAGGCTAATCAATATATGAATTGAAAAGGATATTGCATATTCATTGGTCGATTATATTTGTTATTTTGTATTTTCTGAATATGCTTGAGTGAGTCACCACCCAGCAGATTGATCTATTTATAATAAAAATGGTTAAAAAGATAATAAATGACTACTATTTTCTATAGAACAATTAAAATATCACAACTTCTTAAGATACATGGAACTTAGCTAAGCTACTTGTAAGTGTAATAAACATAAAATGCTCATATTTCCAACACTCTCCCTCAAGCTAGAGAATATATGTTTTCCATTCCCAACTTGCATATTATTTTTTCAAAGTCTCAACTACACAATCCTTTAGTAAGAATATTTGCAAGTTGACCTTGTGAAAGTACATAGGGAGGTACAAATCAAACCACTATCCAGCTTTTCCTTGATAAAATGCCTATCCACTTCAATGTGTTTTGTTTGATCACGTTGAACAGGATGACTTATACTGATTGCAGACTTATTATCACAGTAGAGCTACATAGGTAAATCCCATTTAACAATGTAAATTATTTGTACAACTTGAGAGTTACAAAATTCAAAAAATAAGAAAAAATCACCTGTATATTCTGCTAGAGCAGTGAGTGCAATTGCACTGGCTTTCATCCCTTCCTTGTTACATATATATGTCAACCTACAAAGATCATTCAAGTTTAAGGATGAATGTATGAAACTAAATGGACAACGCACTGCTAAACAATAATCAAGTGATCAAATATGTAGTCTAGCAACAAATGGGTTAATCCATAGAGTTTACAATTCATTCAATTTATAAGTACAACCTCTATCCATATCTTATTAATAATATGTGCCCTAGCAATTGTGAGTAGCTAATTTGGTAAGTTTTCCAAAGTTGTGACTCCCTTAGTGTTCTGTGCTCTTATAAAAGTTCTCCAATCTGAAAGTACAAGTGGATATGGACTATGTTGATGAAGACAAGTTAGTTTATTGCTTGCAACTGATTTCTGCTAGAAATTAACAACAATCATAGGTTAACTGCTTAATTTTTTTATTTTGTCATGATTCACAAGATTAAGGATAAGTTCTTGTGCGGGCCATTTCCACCTGACCTACAATTAACAGCATGCTTCTTAAGGTTTGTTTGAATAGTAGAATCATACCTAGTTTTAAGATTTGGATATAATTTTGGTACTATTAAGATATAATGTTTTATCAAGTTATTACACCATTTTTATGGTTAAGTCACTAGTTACTGAGTGCATCCAACATTCAGGGTATAATAGTTAGTTCCAAACACTGGCTTGCCAATCTTCAATTCTAGACGCTCTAGCCTTGTCTCCATCTCAAACCATCCTGTGTTTGTCACATGGTGCTTTCTTTCCATCAATGATCATTATAGTGACTTCTTTCACCAATGAGTCATTCATTGGTGATTAGTGATGAATTAGCTGGGAATCATACCACCCTTCCATTGCAAATCATACCGCTAGTGATATTCTTCTATCTCACTGATGATTCATACCAATGATGAATCCTCCATGGCTATGATGCACACCAGCTTCAATTTCAATTTCAATTTTATGGGCATCCTGAATTTTCTTATGGCCTAAAGCTTCCAAATGCCATTCTTGATGAGTATGAAGAAGTTTTAGTTCTTTCTATGTACAAGCTACTTGCTAGTAAATTTTCGTTAACAATCACTCCAATGAATCTCTTCTTTGGTCATGCTTCCAACCAGGTCTTCGGGCTAATGATCATTCCAACCAATTTGCTGAGTTATCATGTTGTTCCAATTCCAACATTGCTCATCTCTTTGACACCTCAAGCATCCTCAAGATGCCTTGGCCACCATGATTCATAGAGTTCATATTATAATTTTATTTATTTAAAAGGTTTATCTATAACAAGCTTAAAGCTCAATAAGCTTCAGTTTAAGTGTTGGAAAATATGAAAAACATTTAATGTTATATTGATTGTATCTTAGAGTAATTTAGAGTATCTTAAATTATCTCCCAAAAATTAATTTCCTTATATTTCATGATTTGTCTCCTTATTTAGTTAGGATTTTGATCTAGTATTAATATGAATAAGAGTTAATGTTTTATATTTCAAAATACATCATATAATAGCAAGTCAATATCAATCTCAACATATTTAATCTCTTTTATCCCCTCTTCCTCCCTCTAAATTTGAAACAACAATAGTAAACTTCTAGATGATATCTCTGGTAAAGATTGAGATATCAATATTAATTTCTAAGAAGTTTCATATTTTGGATTTATGGTGGGTGCATTGTTAGGTGATGTGTGACCAAGGTTGTGAAGGCCAATTGCAACATCAGAGAAGGTGAAAGACTTCTTGGAGCTGTTATGTAAGTTTGTCAGCATGTGCCACAGAGGAGTTGAGAGATAAAGGGATACATTGAGGAGAAAGGTCAAATGAACATCATGAACCATTTTATTCTTTAAGCAATTTTGTTAAGTTTGGATTTCCTTTTAACTGACACAAACTAAAAGCCTGTGCAAGCTTCAACAAGTGAGGAAATGTTAAAGAGTAACTAGGGAAAATCATAATGGTTTCTTGTGCCCAAAATAGTGATAATAATTATTCTTTCCTTAGTTGCCCATTTTGGCTGGAACTTGCAACAATTTGATGTTAAAAATGTCTTTCTTCATGGAGACCTAGAAGAGGAAATCTACATGGAGATTCCCCTAGGTTTCTATTCTCATAATGAAAAGGGCAAGGTATGCAAATTCAAGAAGGCATTGTATGGACTCAAACAGTCTTCCCGAGTATGGTTTGAAAGATTTACTCAAGTCATTATACCCTAGGATACAAGTAGAGTCAAGGTGATCATACTCTCTTCATAAAACATTCTCTTGATGATAATCTCACTCTTCTCCTAGTCTATGTAGATGACATGATCATTGCAGGTGATGATGAGATTAAAAAATAAACTCTAAAAGTGAAGCTAGCAACACAATTTGAAATGAAGAAGTTAGGAAAGCTTAAATACTTCCTTCGCATAGAGGTTGCTTATTTCAAACAAGGTACTTTATCTCCCAAAGGAATATGTTCTCGATCTCCTCAGAGAAACAGGAAAATTGAGATGCAAGACCTCAGGGGTACCTATTGAATAGAATCATAGGATTGGGTGTGAAGAAAGTCCAACCATAGAGAAGTCTCAATATCAGAGATTGATAAGGAAACTGATTTACTTATCGCACACTAGGCCAAATATTACCTATGTTGTTAGTGGGGTCGGCTAATTTATACATGATTCTAAGGAAAGGCGCATTTAGACAGTTGAAAGGATCCTCCAATCTTTGAAGGCAAGTCCAAGAAAAGGACTATTGTTCAAAATAGAAGGTACATTGTCCATGGAGATATATACAAATGCAGACTACACAAGATCAATTGTAAATAGAAGATCTACTTCTGAATACTGCATGTTTTTGGGCAGAAATCCAATAACATGGAGGAGCAAGAAGCATTATATGATTGCTCGATCTAGCCCATAAGTAGAATTTTGAGTCATGGCACACGGTATATGTGAAGGATTGTGGATGAAGATTATTCTTGATGACCTCAAAGTAAAATATGAGGGACCTATTTAGTTGTTATGTGACAACAACTCAGCTATTAGTATCATTCATAATCTAGTCCAACATGACAGGACAAAGCACATAGGGATTGACAAACACTTCATTAAAGAGAAGTTGGATAGTGGACTTATAGTCATAGCACATGTTCCTAAGAGGCTCCAAGTTATAGATATTTTCACCAAAGGACTCTCTACATCTAGATTTTAAGAACTCAATGGCAAGTTGGGAATGATTGATACTCATTTACCAACTTGAGAGGAAGTGTTGTAAATATCAAAAATTTCTCATTAGGATATCATAAATATCTTAGTTTATCTTTATAGTTATCTATGTTATCTATTATCTTTTCGCAGTTCACATTTACCCTATAAAGGAAGATTAGAAATTGTATTATTAACTCAATCAATACACAATTTTTTTTCTTCCAATTGGTAACTATATCTCTACCTTTATAAAGGTCTAGGATTAGGTGTGATAGACAAAATACTTAAGTTCTAATCATCAATTTTCCATGTTCTCCATTCTTTCCATGTTTGTTATCTTAAAAATATCAAGCCCTTATTGTGAATCATTAATGGATACATAAACAAATATTTATGTAGTAAGTAGCTAAAGTAAAAGATACAATTAATTAAAATGTTATTAAATTAAACAAATTTTCTTTATTAAAGTCAAATGTAATTAAGTTAAAGTAATATCTATACCATAAATTGTACTCCCTCCATTATCAAGTGTCTAATTAGATTCCAAATTATCTGTCGTATTACAATACCAAGAAAACATTTGTTACCCTTTTCCAACTTTGTCCTCCCTCTAAACTAGTGCTTAATAAACATCCCTCTTTCAAGAGATAAAGTATTAATAGCATATACTACCAAGAAAGGGGTAATTTAGTCCTATTATCATTTTTCTTTCTAAAATTTAGGATTTCATTAATCCTTATGCAACACAAATTATATTTATTTTAAAATGGAGTATTATAGACTTGCCCCCAAAATAATTAGAACCAAAGAGTAATCAAATATGTCAACTACTAGACAATAAATGTAGGCAGAAATATTATATAAGTAAACTTAAACCCATTCTAGATATGTATGAAGTATGAACTATTTCAAGCTAATGATCACCTGTTTACCACACGACTAACTGTTGGTTGAACAAATATATGAACCCTGTCAAGGAGCAAAAGTTTGTTGTCAAGAAATCAAATTATATATAAATTCAAATCTACAAATAACAGAGAATCTATGCAAACAAGAAAGTCAAGAATACTAACTAGAGACAAAATTAGTATTAAGTGATAGGGGATCAAAGTTGTAACATAAAAATCTGAAATTCTCTGTATTAAAAGGAAAATCCATCAAATAATATTCAGAAGAGAAAAACTATCCTTTACACATGGCAGCACTATAATGGGCAAAAGAGAAACTTGACTAACAAATAAGCAATCTTCTTTCGTAAACCATATAGTAACCTAAATAACAAGGTAGCTAAAGGAGAAAGTCACCCTTTAAGCAGTAAATTTCTAGCAGCTCGTGGGCAAGAGGCACTGAAAAAACACATCAAAGTGATGTATTGAACTAAAATTGGAGGCAAAGGGGGAAAAAGAATGACAGAGACAAAATAACTAATATGTAATACAACAATTACCATATAATGAACTTTCTAAGCACAAAACACATACAAAATAACAGATTTTAAGGATTAAGTATGACAAAAATTCATAATAACAGTGTTGAACAATTTTTACATATTTTACACATGTTAATATTTGTAGATGTCAATTATTGCAAATTAGGAATTTGATTCCCTTTTGTATTTATGATTGTACCCTAATTATTCATTATAAATAACATACATGTGTACCTCCAATAAACAACATTCAAATATCTCTCTTTTTTATATGGTATCACTAGTTAGTTCCAATTCCCTTCTCTCTTTCCTTGTTTTTTTGGCTGCCATTAACAGGGGATGTGAATAGTATCAACAAAATTTCTAGGTCAAAGCTCCTCTGTTGGTGCTACTTTCACCAGCATGCCACAATGCCAAGAACTGGGACCCTCTGGTAACTCAAACGCAGCCACTACATCGCCAACTACTGCCACAAACGCCACCTCTTTGCTGGCACATGCATCCCACACGCCACTATTTAATTAGCACATGTGCACCTCCATCCAACCAAACCACTCTCCTTCGCCAAATAACCATTCCCACCACTTATCCAATACCAGACACACCTCCCCCTTCTCCAAGTTGTTTCCACCTGCCTGTCATCAGTTCTGCCTCCAATTCTACTGTGATTATCAGTTTCATTAACATGCAGCCCACCACACATATCGCTCAAATTAGTAATCTCGTTGCCTTTACCTCTCAGTCCTCCTCCCTTGGACCTTGGATACTTAATTATGGCACATCTAACCATATATGTATGGTAACTATTAATGCTTTCATTGATGCTCGTGAATATCTTGTCCCCATTATCTCTCAGTCATCCTCACTTTCATTAATGCACATGAATATTTGTCTCTACACTATTTCAATCTTTTTGTGCCTCAAGGAATTGTTCATCAACCTTTTGGGCCTACATGCCTCAACAAATGATGTTGCCGAGAGAAAAAATCAGCACGTGGTCAAAACAGCTCGTACCCTACTACTTCGCTATAATGTTCCTCCCCGATTTTGGGTTGGTGCTCTCTTTACAACATGTTACTTGATCAATTGGCACTCTTTATTACTTCCTCACCAAGAACTCTACTCTATTCCTATGAGTCTTGATTGTACAAGTTTTGTCTATAATCTCACTAAATTTCTTTACGGTTCTCCAATTGAATATATTTGCAACAAACTTAGCACATATCTCTAGCTTGATGGAGAGTGTTGAATAACATGTTTTACAAATTTTACACGTTAATATTTGTGGATGTTGGTTTTCTATAAATTAGGAACTTGATGATTCCCTTTGTATTTATGGTTGTACCCTAATTACTCATTACACATGACAAATATGATTCATAGAGAAAAACAACTTAAGGTAGTATAAAAAATATTTAGTACCTGAAAAGATAAGGAAAGTTCAGATATAGAACATTAATGACATTCAATAGTTATCTGAATTCTGAACTAGAAACTTACTTGGCTACCTGACGTAATGGTCTTAAGGCGGGTGCATATAGGTCATTACAAATGCAAATCACCTACATTGACAACCAATATCATCATCACTGCAAATGATTTGTCCAGTGAACAATACTGACAATATCATCAAAACATCCAAAACTCACAGGTCTTGACAGGGATGGTGTTTTCGAACCCTTCTTTGATGACTTCCTTTCCAGTTGTCCTTTGCCCAAACTTTGATTCCCTGCATCAGGCTTCCTTTCAGCAGAAATCTGCATGATTTAGTTTAAATAGAGCTTTATGATTTCCCATAACAAACTTGCTTTAAAGTTCCCTTGTGTAACTATTATCAATGCTTTTCCCAGAAAAAGGAGGCATTAATCCCAACTTCCCTTACCAGTGGTAGATATACCATAATACCAACATAAGTTTATTTGGTTAGAAAAAACTGTGGTTTTTTATTTTAATTAAAGGTTCTCAAGTCAATTACAAGTGACACAATAGACAAGGAACTTCAATTCTCTCAACCTAGGATAATTCATTAAAAATATAAATAAAATGTATACAAAAATTATTTCAAATAGTCATGTTGTTTAGAGCCCAAATATCCAACTCTACCCTCTCAAAAGTTGTATTAAATCTACTTTAAATAAACAACAGAACCAGAAAACTATGTTCAGTTACATACAAATGGCATCAAGCCTATCATAACATGTTTGGTAAGATAATTTATGTTCTTGTATTATACACATAATGATTAATGCATGAATGGCAAACACAACCAGTAAATAAATTATAGTGGAACCACAACAAAAACCAAGGTACAAACTTGTTCGATGAAATTGAGACCTTTGACAATGTCAAAAGAATCTTTAATGTAACTACAATTAAGGTCTACTTAGACAATACACTTTAGAAAACAGATGGACATTGGCGTCTAGCACTAACCATCTTTAAAAGAACCTCCACAGCACCCTTGCCATCACCAAGAGCTCCATCAATTTCATCCACCACCTGAAAAGAGAAGGAAACAAATAACCATTTTCACCCCCATCCCACGCAATGATAGTAAGATGCACAATGAAAATACTGAAAGGAAGAAGAAATACCAGACACTTTGGCCTTGAATCAGACAAGACAGAGTTCATCTGGACCACATCAAGGATTTTGGCTTCAATTGTTGATGTAGAACGATCATCACTAGCATTAACCTACAAAATTTAAAACTCTTGTTTGGTATATGTTGAAATTATAGGGATTTAGGTAGAGGAGGAAAGAGAGAGCAAGCTAATGAATAATTAGAAATTGATATTGATGTGATAAGAAAGACAAGAACTGACACTAACCCCTATTTTTTATAATACTAGACATCTAGACCCTGGGCCTAATTAAATTATATAAAGAAACAAATCATGAGATATAATGATGGAAGCAACTACTAAGAGATCAATTAAAATATTTTCAATATTCTAACATACAATAATAATGATATGAGAATATTTTCTAGATATTATAACATTCCCCTTCGAGTTAAATCTTACAAAGCTTTAAGCTTGTTATAATTAAACAATTAAAAGAAAATAAACTAAAAATATAACACAGTGGCAATCAACAACTAGGACTGGAGACAAGACCAAGGCTTACAGGACTTGAGACAAGGCCAAATTGAATCTAGGACAAAGAGAGCAGGTGCAAGTCATAGCCAACATAAGTCACTACTAATATGATTCATCAACATAAATAAGTTATCACTGTTAAATAGCATATTTTACACATGATTATATTAGAATAGGCACATGTTAATATTTGTAAGATAGTCATTACTGTAATTAGGGATTTGATTTGTACTTATGATTGATTCCCTTTGTACTTTAATATGTAATAATAAATCATACACGTGCATACCTTTAACACACAACATTCAAATATCCTTTTCTATATGGTATATCAATAGTCTAGGTTAAATCCTCCTTAGCGACCCTAGTTTTCTCTTTTCGCTGTACCCACACCACTCCCTGGGTCCAGATCCCCACCGCCACTGCTCTTTTTATCGATGTGTCATCACAACCAAACTACCAGAGGCATACTCCATTAACAAGCTTGTCACTTTTGTCACCAACCATGCACTCTTACACAAGTTCTTCCCATCAGTGCGTCACACACTGCCTCTTTTTGCGTCAGCAACCCCAATTACCTACCAACCCCAAGCACAGCTACTCAGTGCTTTTCCGGCCTGATTCACCATAGCCTCTACCAGCTCCCCCTCTAACTCTGCCACAATTGTTACTTTCACTGCCATGGCGAATCCCATGTGAAAAGTTGACTGGGACTGCCACTACAACACCTGGGCTGCTGCTTTCCAATTATGGTTTCAAGGCAAAAGCTGTGAAGAACACATGACGTTTTATGCCAAGGACATTACTACAGCTTGTTGGAAATATATTGATGCTTCCTTGTGCAGTATTTTGTGGTTCTCCATAGGACCTGTTATGATCTAGACCCGAGGCAAGAAGGTTTGTTCAAACAATGTTCATCCCTCTAAAATGTTGTTTCAAACCTTATTTTAGTGATGTTGGAAAACATGGACATGCAAACATATCTCAATATGCTTGATAATTTTAAATGTTGAGGACTACCAAGCATTTTAAAAACTACATTGATCATATCTAATTATCTATAGTTGATATGGGATCACAATACTAGTCTTTCCATAATACCGTCTTTGAATGAGTTTTGTCACTTAGGAGAACATACTCGAAGAACCTACCTAGATTGAATCAAAAAATGAGTTGCATCTCCTTTTTTTTTGGTTCACTTTAATATTTAGGGTCTTAGTCGTGTCAATTTAAGTTTAGGTTACCAATAATTTGTTGCTTTCATTGATGATTTGTCCTATTGTACTTTGTTGTTTTTATTGAAAATGTGTTCTGATGTTTTATCTATTGCCAAAAAGGAAGAATTGACACTTGGTTGAAACTTGAAACAACATACAAGTTAATCCTTCACATCGCTACAATGTTTCTCTCCAATTCTGGTGTGACGTTCTTCATACGTCATGTTACTTAATCAATAGCATGCCCTCCTTGGTTATCCAAAACTAGGTTCCCTACTCTATATTGTTTCCCCCCAACAAGATATCTATGTTGTTCCTCTTTGAATCTTCAGTTGTACATATTTTGTCCATGACCTCACTATAGGTAAAGATGAACTCTACCAAATCTCTCAAATGTGTTTCTCTTGGTTATGCATGCCTATAGAAGGTTATTATTGCTGTTGTTCACTACTACAACAATATATTGTCTCTCATTTAGCCAAGAACAATGCCACCCTAATTGCAAAACTCCCACCCCCTGTTGTCTCCTTTATTCCTTCTATTATACTAGCTCTAGTCATTTCTCCCACTTCACCTCCTTTGATCACTTACCAATGACAGTCTAAACCTCAACCCATGTTTCCATCCTCCAATCATTCAGACTCATCCCCTACTCCAACAGACCCTCTAAATGCATCACCTACACTTGAGTTTCCCATTGTGTTACGTAAAAGTATTTGGTCCTCTTGCAAATCGCTATCCTAATCGATGGGACCAAAAAGAGACGGATTCTTTAGGAACTAAAAGTGAACATTCCCTTGTGTATAGGGACTAAAAAATATTTAAACCATCTTTTTACTCAAATTTGACATAATCCCACCTGTGACTACACCTAATTAGAAGTGTCATAAAGTGGAATTAGAATTTAACTTGGAATTATAGTTCCACATTAATTCTTTGTATAACCCAAACCTAGGAATTATGATTCTAAACCAATTCCAATTCTTACAAAATTGTAATTAGAATTGCAATTGCAACTATAAAGTACAATTCCAATTCCATGCACCAAATAGGCCCTAATAAATGATTTTGAAACTGACATTGATTTGATGTGAAGCAAAAGATGAAACAATAGCACCAACCCTTAATTATACTAATCCTTGATTCCTAATTCTAATTAAACAAGGAAAAAAATTATGAAATATAACTAAGTATAAAACCCATTCCTAAAAGATTGTCTAAACTACTCTAAATATTCTAACATACAATAATCAAGGCTTATGATATTTACACCTCCCTTGTAAATAAATATACCTCTCTTTCTTTTTTATTACTATAATATCCTTTACATAAAAATATTATAAAAACATATTTTTACATCTCATATTTATCATTCTTTATATCTTATTTCTACACCTCCATTTTCATTATTCATTAAATCCTATTTTGCACCCCATGTTCATCATTCTTTAAACCTTATTTTTGTATCTTCATCTTTATCATTCTTTAAATCCTATTTTTGCACCCTCTATCTTAATTGTTCTTTAAACCCCTCATTTATTTTCTCTCCTCTCTTTTTTTCGTAATAAGACATCATTTGTTGTGATTTATGTTTTATATTTTTTATATTTGTTGAATATATATCAATGTGTAGTGGTAATTTTATTCACCATGGTGGTAGAAATTGTTTTCTAGATATCACTATTTTCTTTGATGATAGAGGTACAATTCAATTTCTATTTTTTAATTCTATTGAAAAGTACTTTCTGGAACAAAAATAGACCTATTCTAAAAAGTACTTTCTGGAACAAAAATATACATTATTACATTCATTTCGGCCTTAAAATACTTTTCAGAATAGGTATCAACGTGTAGTGATAATTTTCTTTGGCAGGTCGGTATTAATTGTTTTTTAGGTGTCATTGTTTTCTTCAACAATGAAGATTGCATTTTAAGGTACAATTTAATTTTTGTTTTTTGTTTCTATCGAAAAATACTTTTCGAAACAAGAAATACATATTCCGGAAAGTACTTTCCAGAACTATGTATTTTTTTGTTAAAATATAGTTCCGGAGAACACTTTTTGGAAAAGATATTTTGGGAAATTTTTAGAAGAAAATGAGAATAGAGGTATATTTATTAATAATGGAAGGTGTATATAACATTTGCCATAATTAATTATGACATATTTTCTAGACATTCTAACAATATATTAAAGCTTTATAAAATGAGAGAGAAAGAGTACTGAAGCAAGGCAGGAGAGAAAGATAGTGACAGCAACAGCAACCAAAGGGTCAACACAAGTTCTACGAGAACCTTTTTTCTTATTGGTTGAAGCTAACAAAGGGTCAACGTGGAGACACATTAGGTACTATTTGTACGCCAAACGTTGGTTTGATGATGAGTTACAGAAGAGTGAAATTATGTACACCACTGCATGTGATTACTAGCGTTGGTGACTTGGGGAATATCACTATGTTAGTTAGGGTCAACACAAGTAGAATATCCCATGACTAACTCTGACAAGGCATTTGTGTTGCATGAAATATGAATGGGCCGTTTTGGGTTTATTTGTTTATGAAAACAAATAGGCCCAAAACAAATTATGAAATATAACTAAATATAAACCCCATTCCTAAAAGATCATCTAAGGTACTCTAAGTCTAAATATTCTAACATACAATAATTAATTGAGGTATTTTCTAGACTTCTAACAATATATAAGCTTTATAATAAGAGAGTGCGGAAGCAAGGGAGGAGAGAGATATAGTGACAGCAACAGCAACCAAACTATAGCAAATAGATTTATGATAATAATGTAGATGACAAATATAGTTCAACACCATCAAATAGTTCCTACTAGTTCCTTGTGCACTAACAAGGACATACAAGAAAGAATCTCTTCGATCAAATGAATACATAATTTTTAGTAAGTGAAAATAGTTTTTACATAATTCATAAAGTCACCAACAAATTTAGGTAACCAAATGATACTAAATGCATAAAACACCAGCAAAAACATAAACTTCATCATTTAATAAATAAAAAGCATAGAGGCTGCAGCTTGAAGACCCTGTGATTCTATGTGTAAAATAATACAGAAAAATACCTCCACCACATGATATCCACAATGCCTAGCAGCTACATGTGCAAGCGTTGTTTTTCCAAGACCTGGTGGTCCACAGAGCAGAAGGATCTGTAATCATTAATTTAGTTACCAATGGAGGGAAGGTAAGTATTTTTTCTCCATAAATTATCAAATAATCAGAAAAACACAAGTGAAAAATTTTCAGGAGGAAACTGAAAGAATAGACCTGTTTCCAATATATCAAAAATCATCAAGAGTAAAAAATGTTAACATTTCAGGAAAAAGCTAACTGTTCTCCAAAATTATCTATCAAAAAAATGAGTCAATACCTTCAATGTTACACACTCAACCATTGTGTGTGTGCATGTGTGAAGGACAGGTAAGTACAATTATAGTGAAAGTTTTGTGCACACAAACAATCAAAATACTAATCATAACCCAAATAGATAATCCCAATTCCCAAATACTAAGGCATATTCTAACCCCACCCTGGCCCCAGCAGAAACATATTGTTAATTTGTTAATTATGCCCAACAATGTTACAAATCTGACAAAAATGCTCTCCAGTCTTCACAAAGTCAGCACAAATAGTAGCACAAGTCTACCAATTAGACACTATGGTATATTTGCTTCTCACAAATGACAAATGCATTATGGCTTTGTAAGAGTAACCATTTGGCTACAAAGCATATTAACCACACAATTCTAGAGGAAAATGCAATCAGGCAATTCTTATGAATACCTTTTGTTCTGGTCGACCAATATTCCTTGACTTCGTATTCCATACATCTTGAACACTCTTTGAACTACCACTCTCTTCCATACTTCTAGAATTTATAAACCTCCTCTCCTTACTCCATTTGGATCCTCCATTCATCCTTGGAAACTTTGAATTCGAAGGTTTCTGATTGTGCACAATAGAAGAATGTCGTTTCAAAGCAGACAAAACATCATCTGACGTGCTTCGAATTTCGGATCCAAACACAATAGAATCCCATTGTTTCAACCATAAGAGTACCTGCCCTAGCCAACCAATCAAATCAATCAATGGCAACAGAAGCCGAGCAATGTCTTTAACTATAGCAGTTCTAATAAATTACTTTTAATAGCTAAATCTTATGGCAAATATGTACCTCACGATTTGTCTGTTCATCACTGAGAAGCTCGGTAAATGATTTCGGAGCATATTTATCAACCCAAAGTCGCTCATGGACCATTTGTGCTTCAGGTACATCTGGAACACTTTGACCTTCAGAACTAGCTTCCAAGGCCTTCAGCATCACAAGAACATGAATAAACAATCGGAAACATCAAAAGTCATGCTCAATAATCAATTCTAGATGTTTTTCAAGTAACAAACAACCACAATGCAAAAAGCACTGAAATTTTCATTCAAGTTTCAGGCATTTTCAAGCTCAGAAAACACATTCTTAATGCCAAACCTTAGCCAAAGCCTCTTGCTCCAACCTCTGAAGTATAACATTAATTGGTTCTGAAATAAGCTCTGCAAACAAATATAATTCAAGTAAATAAGCTCGGTATCTAACAAAGCTCATTACCAAAAATATAAGCAAAAACCTCACACATTAAAACAATCATATTTCTAACAAAGTTAGAATCCTAAATTTCCATTCGGGAGTGGGATTTTGGACTAAAAGAAAAAGGAATATTTCATTTCTAATAAATATTCTCTAGTTTGATCATCTTTTAAAATAAAACAAATAAAATGATAAACTAGCATTAACTTAATGTCCTAGTGTTTTATTTACTGTTACAAACATTATATAACTCTCTTAATTTATAAGTAAAAAAGTTATCCTCCCTTTTCTTTCCTTCCAAAACCTTTCCTCGTACCCTAAGGATCCTTAGTGCATATTCAGTTCAGGTTTTTTCTTTCTGAAAAGCATTCATTTTTTTTAAGTTTCATCCAAAACTTGAGGTTAATTAGCTACGCACATGAAAAAGAAATAAGTAAACCACCAATTTCATCCTGAACTATTACCCTCTCTTCTAAGCAGTCATTAAAGTAAAAATTACTTAAGTAGTCTTAGAAATATTAAATATCATTCTAAGTAGTCTCTCAAGTATTAAAAGAAAAGACTCTTAAACCTTTCAAATTGGTACCAAAACTTTACATAATCTCAGAAATTAAAGTAATGAATATTCATTACTTAAAGAATCACATAGATAATTGTACTTCGAGAATTATTAGTCCTGTGACAAAATTGGGGGTTTATTAACAGAAAAATGGTACCAGCAGAATATCTACTGCAATCGAGCTTCGTCGCGCGCTTCTCTCCTTGGAACCGGTTCAGCTTCGCGTAAACCCTGTCACCGTTGGGCGCGGTGATTGGCATGCACTCGCCGTCGATCTCCGAGGCGAACCTCGACAGGTTCTTCTCCTTCGCGAACGTCGGTTCCTCCGCCGCCGGCTCCGGCGGAGGAGGAGAGTACCGGAGCCAGTCCTCGTCTGCGGCGGGGGAATCCTCCTCGACGGCAACCCTAGCCTTCACTCTTTTCTCCTCTGCCGACGGAGGGGAGTAGCGAAGCCAGTCCTCGTCGGCGGCGGCGGAATCCTCCTCGACGGCAATCCTAACCTTCGCTCTCTTGTCCTCTTCGGGAGGAGAATGCGGACGCGGTCGCTTGTGGCCGTTGGATTCGGTCTTCGACGGAATCGCGAGATCTGGCGGCGGTTGTTGGGAGTAGTGTTCGGCGATGTCTAGTTCTGGGAAGTAATAGTGATGGTCTTCTTCTTGTTGTTGTTGATCTTGTTCGGGGATGTGAGAATTTGATTCCAGAAATTCAAGCTCTTCAGGGAGGGGAATGTCCATGTCCATATCAATATCCATTGTGGGTGTTTGGTGGTAGTAAATTAGAGTGGTTTCAATTTGTGTGAGATGAACCTGAAGGGTTTGTGTTGTGTGTAGGTTAAATTGCGGTAACTGGAATGGTTTTGGCGGGAAGGTGAGAAGAGGTTCCTGGTCCTCGAGGCAGTGCTGCGTGTGCATCGCTATTGATCATGTGTCAAGAATTCTGAATCGTTGATTAAGTAGAAAAAAGTTATTGACTGTACTTGTTTAATGGAAAAGAAATCAAATTAGCTTTGTGTAATGGATCAATACTTGTATGAAACAGTTCTGGATAAATGTCACGTTTAAACTTGACGAGCTTTTGTTTTACTTTTTAAAAAATGCTTTTAAAATTGTTTGAATTTGGGATTTTTTTTAAATTATTATTATTATATATTTGTTACACTAATCCAAATCAAAGTGATTGCCTGTAATCAGTATTTTCATACATAATTTTTACGCGGCAAAACTTTTATAATGCTCTTGTCAACATAAGATAATACGTCGGTAAAGAAAAAAAAAATTATTTTGTCACTACACTAAGACAGAATAACATTGCACTCGAAAAGTCTTAATCCTATATTAAAAAAGTCAACCCAACACGTCCTCCTAAGATGTGAAAGTGTTTGCATTTCATCCCTCCAATAAAATAACTATTATCTTTAGCATCAAATAGTTTTTTGTAGGTGCTCATCTCTTGTTTATGGCATTTGAATCATATCAAAAATCTCAAACTTCAATACGCATAAAAACACACGTTAGTACATCGGAGAAGGCAAAATAAAGTTTGAAAACAGAAGAAAAAAAAATGTATAGAGAAATAGTATAAGTTTGGGATAGTATTATATTTGCTCAAATAATAAGGGTGTTTTATTAAAAACTCAATCAATCTTACAAAATATACTATATTACCTTGATATATTATTTTTTCAATTTTTTGAATGGTTAGAAGATTTTGATGATTGAAATAAAAAAAATATATTAAATATACGTATGATGTTCGAATTATTCAAAACAAATTTTCTCAAAAATTAACTAACAATTCAAATAAAAATATTATTTCAATTTCATTTGAGATGAAATTTTGAATATAATAAAAAAAGTGATTTATTTTTATATAAAAAATTCGAAATAAACGAGTGTTATTGATTTCTTTTTCATTTAAATGCATTGTAACTAAAGATATCAGAGGAATAACAAGAAGAAGGCGAAGGGATAAAAAAAATAAAATAAATCAATCTATATTTATATCTATATCTCTATTATGTACAAATCTATATCTATATTATATGCAAATGGACGTAGTTGCTGGGTAATTTTTTCCATGTGTCAACATGAGGAGTATTCTAGTAATTTGAAGGTTTAAAAAAATGGATATTTTTATTTGGCCAAAAGAGAAAAGGCCTTTCTAACTCAAACCAAAAGTAAAATCACCAGAGTTTTTTTATTTCAAATTGTATTATTAAAAAGAGGAATGGATGTTTTGCCATCAAAATCAGAAAAGTAACTTTCTTTCCCCAAGTATGAAAATTGTTGTAGTTTGAAAATTGTTGTAGTTTGAAGATATGCAACTTGCAGACCGCCATTGAGCTTTCTTTTTCCTCTCAAGTGCAAGCATACGGACAACTGGAAAATTTGATTGACTTATTTTTCTACTCCACCTTAAGCTATTGATCTATAGAGAGCCTACACGTTACTGGAAAAAGCTTCATCTGTTATTTTTACTTTGAATACCTAAATCCTATTTCGATTTTTGAATTTTTATTTAATATATTTTATTGAATAGATTCTTACTTAGGGTTTTGGTTCTTCCTAATATATTGTGCAGGTTGATTCATATATATATATATTTGCCTATTTTCTATTTCCAAGAACTAACTACTACATTTCATCGGATTGTTAGTGAGGTTAATTATTTTACGGATCAACTCCACCTTTTTAAGGGACGTAAAAAGAAGTAAAAGTAAATACTAAAAAATGAAAATTTTAGTTCAATTTCGATTTGAGCTTTTGAGCAAAATTGAAGCAGTTCCTTGACCTTTGCCCAATTCTCAAAATATGCTGTCAAGGCTTTACATCCGGAGGAAATGAAATATGCAATTATAAAATTGATTTGATTTTATAGAATTGATTCAAGTAAATTTGAGTTTACATGACTTAATTTTTATTTAAATAATAGGAATTATAAAATTAATTTTGATACATAATGTTGTTTAAAATCTTACTATTAAAGTTGATTTTAAGTATGTAATTACTAAAATACATAAGTCTAATTAAGGCTAGATGGGAAGGTTGCTCACCTCTAACTTTTTTAAATTATAAATATTTAATAGGTTAGTCCATCAACTATTTATGAATTATCAATAAGATTTTTAAATTAAAAAATTATAATTAAATTTTAGTCGTAAAATGAGTAGGTTTTTATTTTAGTCTTTGTAAAAAAAATTGTTTGATTTTTATTTTTCTAAAATTTAAAATATTTTGATTCCTATAAAATGAACAAATTTTGATTTTGTTCCTTATAAAATATTTTTATTTGATTTTCATCCCTCCAAATTTTGAAATTATTATTTTTAGTCCCTACTATTAATTTTAAAATAGATAAATAACATTTATTTTAGAAATATAGAATTTTTTAAAGGTATCATATACTAACATGATATCATATACACCAGTGAAAGAAAAATCAACATCAGAGAGACGAGAAAAAAAATCAACTTAAGGGATGAGATGAGATGAGAGAGAGAAATCATTGATAGACAAAAAAAACCTAAAAATTGTTTAAGATATGAGAGGAGAGAAATGAATTTTAGAAATGATTGATGGAGAGGGAGAGAAATCAATATTAAAATATTAAAATAACAGAGAGAAATCAACAAAATGATGGTTAGGTTTTTGTCTTCATAGATGATTTTTCTCTTATCTTGACTCCAAAGAAGCACATTTGTGTCTCCTTTAACGAACGCGTACACAAACCTCACCCTTCCACACATCGGTTTAGTAGAGCACAATGCATGAAGTCGGCAAATTGACAAAGTTATTTGTATTTTCTTATAATAACTGTCGCAACCTATGTCGATACGTAGTTGGCGAAAAATCGTAGTTTGGATCCAAGTTCCTTCCCCGTAGATTGAGGAGTCGCCGCCGACATTTTTATGAAAAATGCCAAGAAACCATAGGTTGGATAAGGCAAGTCTGGAAATCAGAGTTCAGGTTCGGGGATCGGTTATGCATGGGGAATACTAGAAACCCAATACATCTACCATAAGGTAGTTACCCTAACTAGGTGCATAAAATAAGATGACTTCTACATTTCTAATGGAAGATGTTTACAAGGGATGGATGAAGAATGTTTTTGGTTTTAGGGTAAATAGCAGACAAGAGTTACTGATATCTCGGTTTTAGTCGTGATCCGTTTATCAAATAAACTAAAGCTAACTATAGTATAGCTAACCCTAAGTCGAATTCTCTCAAGGACACAATGTATTCTATTATGGCTAAGTGTGAAAATCAGAGTTCATGCATAAAATGCTAAGTGTAGAATGCTTACTTGCTCTTGGCAAAGACTAATCCGATCTGGTCTCGGCAGAGATGGATCCGACAGGGTCTCGGCTAAGCGCAGACTCTTGAATAGATGCGACGAAGTCGGACTAACTCAGTGTCAGACTCAAATGCGGGAAATAAGGGGGGGTTGTGTTAAGTGCAGAAAAATAAACTAAGGACTAAAAGTAAACTAAACTATGCTAAGCTAACTATTGTATCAAACCAGAATTCAACCCGCATATTCTGAATCAACTTGAAACTCTTACGACAATCGTTGAACGATTGTCCCTTGCCATACCAAGGATTTACACAATCGCTACCTCATCAGTTGGCAGGGAGTATGTACGTGGATAATTTTAGGTTCCCTTACCTAACAAAGTTATTAAACCAGTTCTAATTGATCCTAGTCTAACGTGATTCACTCCTCACAATGTGCAATCGCGACAAAGGAATAGCAGATTAAAGCGTAGGAATTATAATCAAAAGACAAAATTGCAAATCAGTTGTATTATTGAAAACAACATTGAGTACAAGGTGAGAATTTAGAGATTTCAGAGAATCCACCTTCCACGTCAATCACCTTGGAAGGACAATGATGGTTCACCAATGATAGTCGAGACGCTAAGGATCGGGTCCACCAAAGTATATTGGCTAGCTAAGCGATCCCCTTTGACAACCTTCGACCTCCCAATTCTTGACTTGCACCTCCTCGATCGAGAGAGACACCTTATTGAAGCTTCGTGTATCATCGTGCTAACTAGGATGCACTATAATAGTTGATGGCGCTAGGTCTAAATTCTATTGAAATTCCACACCCTAAACTCGTGCCTTTATAAACATGCAGGGTAGCTGTGGTTAAATTTAAATCTAATCTTACAAAATCGATGATTCCTTAATTCTAGTAGATTTGTAGCTGATAAATCTAATCATATAAAATCAATGATTCCTTGATTCTAGCATATTTCTAGCTGATAAATCTAATCATATAAAATTGATGATTCCTTGATTCTAGTAGATTTTTAGCTGATAAATCTAATCATTCAAAATTGATGATTCCTTGATTCTAGCATATTTCTAGCTAATAAATCTAATCATTCAAAATTGATGATTCCTTGATTCTAACAGATTTCTAGCTGATAAATCTAATCATTCAAAATCGATGTTTCCTTGTATGCTAGAGTGTTTGTCGTTGCTGATGTCGGTCTTGGCCAGGACTACTTTTAGGTCGAGATGTTCCTTTTGGACTAAGATGCTCTCAGCTTTCAGGCCTGCAAAACAAGTTCAATCTTTTTGTCAGTTAAAATCCTCATTTTAGTACAAATTTATATTTTTTCTATTTCTAGGTTCATAATTCGAATCTTAACTAAGACAGGACACTTAATCACTAAATAGTCTTAATAGTACCCATCTTAAGCCCTTGTGAGGTGTATAAAATATGACTTACTAGTTACCTCTTGCTCTTACGTATCTCTTGTTGCAATGGAGAAATAAAAATTCACATAATTCTAAAGTAGGTATGGTTAGGTGGAGAGGAGGGCCAAGATAGTCTCAGCCCATAAAAGTGGACGAGTGTTGAGACAGAGTCAGCCAATTAAAGTGGAAAGAGGTCGAGACGGAGTCGACCAAGGGTGAAGTGGAAGGGAGCCGAGACAGACTCGAGCTAGGGGTTATGTGTGTTTCGAACGTGGGAAGGGATGGACTATCCGTTAGGCATCCTTGGGTTGGATGAAAGTGGACTTTCCATTTGGCGTCCAAAGTCTAAAAAATGGGTGGATTGTCCATTGGCATCCGCGAAAGTGGATAAAGTGGGCTTTCCATTGGCACTCATAGAGTTTGGAGCAAAGTTTTGCTAGGAAGCTTAAGATTAGATGTTGGGAGGCTTTAGAGTTGAATGTTGGGAGAGGAGCCGGGACCGACTCGATCTTGTTAGTGTGAGTCGATCCCAAAGGAGCCGGCTCTTTAGTCAATCCTGTTTTGGCCCCAAAGGAGTCGGTCTCAAAATCAACACGTGACTTGGAATCAGCTACACGAGGGCTAGTCTGAAGTCGACGCCCAAAATGTAGTAGTTTGATGGGTTATACAAGGGGGTATATTGGCTTAGGATTTCTAGTCTCTAAAGTGGGTAGATGCAAGGGGTATCTCGAAGGATTTACCTTGCATCTAGGGGTTACTGATATGCTGAAGAATGAATGAACTCCTTCGTTCTCCTCAGTGTCTTTCTCATGAAGATTCTTTCTCCACTCTCTTCTCCTTTTTACTACTCTTAGCTTGTTTATGAACGCTCTAACTCGAATGAGGATTCTCAAAATCAAGATGCCAAAAGTCTCCCTTTCATTCAAGCTTTGGATCCTTTTATAGGCTCACCCCCTGTACTCAGGTCACCATTCCTGGATCTTCAAGGAGATCCCCTCCATTAATGTGTTGACATTGGCTTTCCCGATTTTCATCTCGAAGCTGCTTTCGCGTCTCCGCTTTTCTATATAGTGGCAGAGTTGAGGGTGACCTCTCGTAGAAGTCAACGTCTATTTTTTCTGCTACATCCGTTTTTTTTCTTTTGTTTTTTTGTTAATGTAGACTAGACAAAATTGAGATATGACAATAACTAAATGAAAAAATAAATCTAAATATTGCGACCATCAAAATTTAATAACATGTGATCACTTAAAAATTTATGTGACTTTAAAATATATCTAATTTGTGTGTTTTGATCTTAATAATTTATAATAAAATCTAATAATAAATATTTATTTATAAATTCCTCATTAATTAGGTAGCATTTTTCTCTATACAGTGTGTTGGAAATAAAATAATACTTGAATGATGGGACATTAACAAAAAATAAAGTCCATCCAATAAATATATATACATTAAATTTTATACAAAAAATTTATAATTATATATTTCAAAATGTTAATTACATTTAATAACTTATTAAAAGATAGAATTTGTCATGGAAATCATTTATAGATAAATCTACCTTCAACTTTTTTGGCAATTCTATTTTCAATATATACTAACATATAGTAAGTCAAAAATTCATCTTTCATTTTGACTATATTCATAATTGAAAAATATCACCTCGTAATAGTTATAGAAACTGAAAGTGGGAGAATAAGAATTATCACATTATACACAAAAATATAGATTGGTGCATGAGATCATCTTAGATATAAAATAAAAAACACTGTATATATAATAATACACCACGTAATCTACGAAAACATTCCAACAAAGAAAAAATCAGCTTAAACCATATGACTAAATACTAGGAAAATAATTTTTCTAGATTTTAGATATGCCGAAAGTATACATTGATATATACACACCAACTTTAATACATGTTCTTCCAACTTTATCATGTTTTTCAATTGAATATGGTTATATATATGGTTGTAATCGTAGATCATGTTCTAATAAGTTCATATTAAACCTTCATCTGATCTCAATTTTTAAAGATTTTGTAAGACAATCTTTAGAGGTTAATTTATTACACAAAAAATTGATGACTCATTATATGCTTGAATTTTATCATTCTTCCTTTTAAAGAATAAGTCGATTATACTAAATAAAATATAAATATATTATTATGTTACTAGCAAATTATAATTATAACTCACAATTTTTATTATTTAAGTTTAACTAATTTATATTTGTTAATATAACGTGTATTTTTGTATGTGTTGTTATAAATTAAAATAAGTTTTCTAAGATAGTCAATTGCAACATATTTATTACATATCTAGTAAAAGAGATATGCAAGGTCTCAACATTCCAAAAATGTCAATTTTTTTTGGCACGTGATTTTTAATCTCCTTTAAAAAAAATATTGGTATTCATAGTTAAGTTTCCTCCTCCCAACAAAAGCTAAACTCCATACAATTCGAATTAACTACTTGTTAATTAGATACTATGTATAGTAGAAATGAAAATCACCAATTTTTTTTAAACAATGCTTGAGCAACTGAAGTGAATGATGATAATAGAATACAACTATTTTAATTTAGTGTGTTGTTAGATGATATAATGTTATGCTTTTGTTAAGTTGTGTTAGGTCATGGATGTAACTTCAGCCTTAATGTCAACTAGAAAATGAATGAAAGAAAGGGAAAATATTTTCATATATGAATAATAATATTTCCTATACCTCACTATTTTATTGGAATCTTTTAATGGAAAACACAAACCCTCAAGTAATTACATAACAAAAGATACATTTTAAATATTTAGAAGTACTTAGTTCATAAGTAAATAAAAGTAGAAGGTTAAACATTTGTTCTTTATGGACTTATATAACATGTACATGATAAAGTGTTTATTATGTGACACTTCTTAAAAAGTCTACTTATATGAGAGTAAAGTAGGGTAATTTTTTGGAGCTAAGGACTTGACTGTTAAAGCTTTAATGAAAAGAATACTTCTTATAAGGTCTTATCAAATATGTCATTTTTATAAATCATTTAATGGTACCAAATTTACATGTGTAAATTATGTATACTTATTCTAATGATTATTTGGTTTAAAACTTGTCTACCACAATTTGGGGATGAGTAAAATTCATGACTTTCTAAGTTTAAATTACAAGATACCTTTTATCCTAAAATGTATGATTTATGAAATAATGAGATTTGAAGATATTTTTGGAAATGATCGTGGATGGTGAGAGATTTTCAAATTAATGAAAAATTGTATCCTTTCATGAAATTATATGTCTACTCATGAAAAGTCAGGAGATGTGACTCTTTATCAAGAGTCATGAGATGTAACTCTTCATCAAGAATCATGAGATATAACTCTTTACCAAAAGTCATGAAAATGTCTTTAAAAGAGTACATATATTCACAAAATAACATGAGAATGTCTATAAATAAAATCAATCTACGTGCAGAGAGAATAAAAGAAATAATTATTTTATAAACTATCATTAATAATAAACTTATTTTCTGATTGCAAACTATGTTTATGAACTCTATTCTATCATGAAAGAGATTCGCGGGTACACTTTATTTCATCCCATTTCTATAAGATTTGGTATCGACAAATGAAATCTAAAAGTTAATGTATACACATCTGATTTTATTTAAATATATATTTTAATAAATAGATTATAATAACTTGTGTATAAAAAGAAATACTAAACTATTTATTTAGCAATATTAATTTAGTTATTAAAATTACATTATCAAATAAGTTTTTCTCATAAAAAAAATATTATTTTATCAAATTATTATAAATCAAAATAACTATTTTTATGCTTGATTGGAAGGACTTAATAGAACAAATATTTAGGAGATTAAATTAATTTTAAGTAAATCTTTGAAAGAGTAAATTAATATTTCAATCTTAAAAATAAAGTTAAACTATTAAATCAATTTTATAAAGTTTATTTATACTTATTATATTTTTCATAATAAGCTAATAACTTTTTATATATATATATATATATATATATATATATATATATATATATATATATATATAATATAATATAATATAACATAATATAATATAATATAATATAATATGATCAATAAAAAAATGTTATATTTACCTGCCTTCACCCAAGGATTGATTTATAATGTATGTTCTAAGTTCATACTAGTGCATGTTTAATGGTCAGTAAAAAAGTAAGTGTTTAATGGTCAGTACAAAAGCGAGTATTAAATATAATAAAACTTATTATAATTTCAATCTCATATAAAAAAAAATTAAAAGTAAGAATTCGAAGAGAAATATATTTTATTTTATTTTTATCAAATCATAAATTTTAAACCATTTTTAACAACTTTTAAAATTTTAATTAAAATTTTATTTTAATAAATTTTCTTCTATTAACTCACTATTATCAAAATAAACACTATCCTTATTAAATTGAAGTATTTAATAACATTTTTTTTAACTCATAATGTATACCAATATTTGTTTCATAGATTCTATTATTTTAAGTGTAATAATATTTTTAAAATTAAATATAATAAACATAGTACTTTAAAATAATGATAAAAAAATTTCAAACTTACGCGTATATTCATTCATTTATAGGATGATTATTCAAAGAATTATTAAGAATTAAACATTCATCATAATCAATTTTATTTTTCAATCTATTTGATTTATTTTTAATAAAAATTATAATAACAATAGTTAATTTTTAACTATGTGGATGAAGTTAGATAATTTGAAATATATTATGGTTCAACTATCAGTTTAATAAATTTTTAACACTTAAACTTTATTAATTTATTTCAATATATTTTTTTATTACTCTATTCAATAAAATAATTCTTCATCTATTGAAAAATAAATAAATAATATCTTATATTATATTACATAAGATCTCTATTTAAAAAGACATGTATTTATAAGAAAAAATGTGATATTTTATAATATCACTAGTATAAATAAAGTTCAAATGCATTACTATTAAAATATAAAAAAATATAAGTAAAATAAAATAAAATTTTAAATATATATATTGAAACTTTCAAGAATTTGAACTTACCTAATACTAATATTTAAACATTATTAATGAATATATAAAAACTAAATTAAATTAATATTTCAAATATGATTTTTGTTAGGATTTGCATGTATAAATTTATAGCTAAGTAAAAAAATACTAAATATATTTTATTTTCTCACTGGGTAAGAGAATGTCATCTTTTTATTAAAAAATATTTATTATTATTATGTGTTATTTATTTGAAATTTCAACATCAATAAATAATTAATATATATAACAATGCAAAAAGTTAAAAAAACATTTCTCTTTGTGGATGCTCATAAAGAGTAAAATTTAACCGTATTTTAAAAATGGAACAAGTTTATAAATCAACTTCGTGAATATATCCATAATAATTCCAAACCAAGTTTAAGCATAGTGACCACTACAAGTTCCACTAGATTCATCACCTTTGTTTCTCGGCAGAATGACACATTATCTTTAGGATCAAAGTACTTATGTAACCAAACAATATCAATAAGATAAAATGTAATGTACATTATAAAAATAAATATCTAAGTTAGAAATAACCCAATTTCTCTTTATGTAAATAAATTGAGAAACATAACCATAATATGCGTTGCACAATGATATATATATCTCCAACAATACGGTGTAGCTTGTGGTATTTCAAAGTTAGTCAAGTGAGATCCCACTTTCAATTGTTACAATTTAGATGCATTCATCATATAAAAGTGACTGCAGTTTTCTTTTATGTCTCCTAACTCTGCTTACTTTTAAGGTGAAGTATTTCATTAATTTGAGTAAACTAGCCATCATTTCTTACATAGTTGTATAGAATACCTATTCAAAGGCTGTACAAAAATAAGTAGGGTACCACTTTATGTGAAGGTAATGACTAAATGTACTTGGTCCAAAGTAAGTGGTACCACTCAAGGGCTCTGCTCTAATGGCTAATGATTATTCCATTTCTAAAATTAATTTGTTGGTAATAATTTTACTGAATAGTGAAAAGCTTTTCAAAACTTTCTTATATTGATACCAGAAGTTGCTTTGAAACGCATGTCTAGGCATTTATTCTATTCATGATAGCTTACTATGGAAGCAAAATGACACATGAAATTGAGGCAATATAGAATGAGTTGATTAGTCAAATTTCATTCAAATTCAAATACATTTTGCATAAACAGCACACTATTGAGTACAATAAATAGTATCACAAAAGGTAGAGAAACAAACAGGGAAAACCATGTACGGGTTTGAATAGGGGCTTACAACTCCTTATTCATGACATGTTTTCAAGGTGGAGAGGCAAGAGCAGCAATAATTGTTGTTGGTCTAGAAGACTATCTTAATTGGGAATAGCAAGACCAGTTTCTTGCTTCTTCGTTACCATTTTATGTGTCTAAAAATCTGACCACAAGAATGGTTGGCCATGAATATTTAGACCAGATTTAGAAGAAACTTGTAGTTAACTAAAAAATGTGAATATATATTATTGATCAAGGAAATTGTTGATACATTGAAGCAGTTGGTTCACCTGTCAGTATTGAAGATCAGATATCATATGGCAAATGGTCAAATCCTCCACGACTAATAAGTTCTTTTTGGAAAGTATTTTTAATGGTTTAAATTCCAAACCAATAAAACAAAAAAATACTGACATTATTGAAATAAAACTTCACAAGAAGAAAATTAGACGTGGGAATAGTAAAACAGAGTGCAGAAAGAAATACCTTTTTATACAATTGACTAAACAAATTAGTCGAACCCAATCTACATCGATTTACATGGACATGTGTTTGAATAAATTAACACATACATGTGCTTGTGTTAAATAGGCTAGTATATGCCCATGGTTAAGTCGGTTGGTATATGGACCAACCCACATACTTTTCTTTTGTCAAAATGCGTAATGACTTTTAACATAGTTATTTAAAATTATAAAATAATCATTAAAATTATAAATTATTAATTAATTTAGTTCATCCATTAATTAGTGTAATTTAATATGGTAGAAAAACTATATTGATATGATAATTACATAAGTGATGGGCAACTAGTACATATGTAATTGTCCAAAATTATTATAGGCATGGAAATAAAAATGACCAAAATATTAGAAGAATAATAATCGAATTTTTTTCTTACTTCGTTATTCCTCTGCCATTAGTTTTGAACTAATTTTTTTATCTACTTATTTAGAAAATATCACCACACTAAATTCTATGCGAAAAATACATGATTAAACTATGTGAAAGAAATATAACCCTGTTGAAGTCGACATAAAACACCACCAACGACATAGTTTCATTCACCCAGTTCCTAAGATTATTTTTTTTTCTTATTTATTTATTCTTCCTCTGTCATTAGTTTTGAATTAATTTTGTTATCTATTTATTTAGGAAATGTCACCACAGTAAATTCTATGTGAAATATACATGATTAAACTATGTAAAAGAAATATGACCTTGCTAAAGCTCACATAAAACACCATTAATGACATAGTTCCATTCACCCAATTGCCAAGATTATTTCTCCTCTGTTAGTAGTTAGATAAAGAAAACAAACATATGTATGTGACGTGGTAGCTATGTGCCTAAATGAATTTTTTTTTAAACAACGACAAATGTCCAAAACAAAAAGGTGCCTAAATAATTATCACCTCGTACTTTATGTGCTAACTTAGAATGGTTAATTGTATTAAATAAATCAACTAATAGGAACACTGAAATATTGATGATTTATAATTTTATAAATAATTTTATTATTTTGTTAATTTGAAGGATTCATTTGATCGATCATTACCATTACATTATTAATTCACTCACTTAAAATTATTTTTTTTCTCATTCACTTTAAAAGTAGTTAATTTAAAAAAAAAAAACTTTTATGCAAATAAATTAATTAATTAATCCACAAACTCTCAAATCAAGCTCATCTTACTTACAAATTATTTGGACTAATTCATATCGCCAATAATTATACAAAATAAATTCTCCTATCCTAAGCTTGTGCAAGTCGTAAGTCACGCAGACTAGTTTGCAAGTTGTATCTCATATTTCCATTTCTAATAATCTATTGTCACTCCTCATGTATCTTAAATTTCTAATTAATAATTATACTAATTGATATTAGATATAAAAAGCAATTGCAATTAATTTTGTCTATATTTTTGTTTGTGGCACGTTATGATTACAATGGTTATGATTACAATGGTTACTCATTGATATTTTTAACTGGATTACTTAGTTTTTAAAATTGTAATAATATATCAAATTGGTCTCTAAAATTAATAAAATAGTAAAATAATTTCTTAAATTATATATTATTATTTAATTTATTTTTTAAAATTGTAATTGACAGTCAAATTACACTTTAAAATAAATAAAATATCAAAACGGTTCTTAAAAAATTGGAATTATTTATTAATTTAACCCTTAAAAATATAAAAATTGATAAAATTTATCCTTAAAATTAAAAATGGTTAATTGCACATTTTGTTTCATAACTTTTAAAATTTTACAAATTTTATCTGTAATTTTTGTGTGTGCACATTTTCCTCCCTAAACTTATAATTTTATGAATTTTATATAAAAAAATGTCAATGATTGAGTAGAGGAAAAAGATGTAATTAATTATTTTTTTATTTTAGGACCAATTTGACCAACTATTAAATTTTAAAGATTAAATTGGTAGATAATTATAATTTTATTGACCATTTTGATATTTTATTTATTTTAAGAAACAATTTGATCGTTTGATAAATTTTCAAGGAATAAATTGAATAATAATATACAATTTGAAGGACTATTTTACTATTTTATTAATTTTATAAACCAATTTGACAAACCATTATAGTTGTATAAACTAAATTAGTGATTCAACAAAATTTTCTTGAAGACCAAAATAAATAGGACTAAAAGCTTTTTTAATATTTTTAAAATTTAAAAAATAAATACACGCAATCAAATACACTTCAAATTTTCACAATTCTGGTAAAAAAAGCCTGGGTTACTAAGATTAACCTTTTTTTTATTAGGTGTTTTTCTATTTTGTAAATTTTCAAATCAAATATATAACTACATATTTAAGGGGACAAAATTACCTATTAATTATAGATATGTTTAGTAAAATTAACTAAAAAGTTAGCTTGAAATTGGAAAACTAGCGGGTAGTTGATAGCTATTAAACTAGCGGATAGTTGATAGTTATTAAGCTAGCTTATTAAACTATAATTATACGGTAAAATTATACATTAAAGTAGCTGATAAGTATAAAATGATAAAAATTAGTATATTTATATATATTTTTATATCTTTATTTATATATAAAATTATGATTTTATTTTATTTTAATTAATATAGTGGTTAAAATATCTTGAAATATTTGTAAAAAAAATATATTGTACTAAAAATAATATACTAAAGTGTGTGGGACCTTGAATCCATTTGGAACGGGTTGAGAGCTGTCGACTTAGTTCGAGACGCATTCACCCCCCACCAAATCCGTAACAACTCGTTTAAAAGAAGGAAATATGGATATAATGGATCCTAGCCGCCACGAGATACCTGGGGACGTTACAGAACCCACAATACCTAGAGAGAGAATTATGGGATCATGGGGAGTAACCAACCCAAATCAGTCATAAAGTCTATAAAAGGCCTCGAGACGAAGAGAAGAGGACAAGGACAGAGTAGGAGAGAATAGAGAAAGGATTCACTGAGGATTAGGAGAAAGCAAGTGAGACAGCAAGAGCGAACGAAAAAGAAAGCTCAACACCAAATTTTTGGATACATGTTAGTAAAAACATTTATAAACATGCCCAGAAAACAACACCGAAGTCGCCTCCCTCCCATCTCGGCCTCCTTCCCTTCCTCCCTTCCCAAAACCCAACCACTAGGGTTGAGTCTATCTCGGCCTCCTTCCCTTCCTTCCTTCCCAAAATCCAGCCACTAGGGCCGAGTCTATCTTGGCCTCCTTCCTTTCCTTCCTTCCTAGAACCCAACCCCTAGGGTCAAGTCTATCTCAACCTCCCTCCCTTCCCCCCCTCCCAGAACCCAGCCATTAGGGTCGAGTATATCTTGGCCTCCTTCCCTTCCTCCCCTCCCAAAACCCAATTACTAGGGTTGAGTCTATCTCGACCCCCTTCCCTTCCTTCCTTCTTAGAACCCAACCACTAAGGCCGAGTTTATCTCAGCCTCCTTCCTTTCCTTCTTTCCCAGAACCCAACCACTAGGGTCAAGTCACGAACCCAAAAAACCCAACACACCCTAATCTTGTCCTACTCATCAATGTGCTCACCCCAAGGGATACAAGATCAAAGCCTAAATGTCGTCCCCGCTTTTTCCAGCCAATTAAGGGTAAATATTAGGTGATAGGTGTGTTGGGGCACCCTGTGTCCCCAACGCGCAACCGACTCCCGAAGCCATCCCCGATTCGGAGACCAGCTTTTTCCCATTATGTTTCTTGGCGTTCTCCAAAAAAACACTAGTGACGACTCCAACCAAACATCCGAGTTGGTTTCGGTGACCGGATAGCCGAGATGACTCCAACTCGACCTATTTCAGTCTCCCCTCGAGGCGAGATAGGTATGAGGTCTTGAAAGTCACAATTTAGGTTGTGACAGATGGCGATTCCACTGGGGACTCATTGTTTGAGAGTCGAGCCTTGTCAAACTGGCTGCATAGAGGAATTTGACTCACGCGTGGGATTACACCCTTTTGAGTATTTTTCAATATCTTTTAATTCGAATGTCATGTTTTTTGTTGACTATATGTGTTGCTTGTGAACCTTAGGATAGAGGATTTAATGCTGCAACTATGAAATGGTAATCAGGGATATTTTCTTTGTGATCGTACTAAAGAGAGGGGTCCTATTCCCAGGCCTGTGTATTGGGAGTGAGGGATGTGTAGCGATACCCATATTGGAGGCAATCTCTATATTGGTGACCGCGATAATCCCATCTAGGGCTGATCGCCTTTAGGGACGACCATACTCTGAGATTTATTCCTATCTGTGGTAGAGTTCCGAAGGGGGTCCATAGCCCTAGAGGCCTATTGGTGAGAGTCTTAGAAACCATAGAGAGGAACCTACAACTAATCTAGCCGCCCAAGGGGGTATACCCCTTTGCTCAGCTGATAACCCACTTGATAGAATAAGAATTTGAAGTAGAGTTGGCCAATAGACGCCAGGAAACCACCCACCGATAGGATAGGAGTTCAAGATGGAGTCGGCTAAGGAATACCTAACCTCACTTCCCCACCAAGCATCACATTCACCACGAATCCATGCATATACACCAAAGAAAATTTCATGCATTGCATCACATTAAGCTAATCACGGAAATTTCAGAAGATGAAAATAAGAACTCAATATTGGACTAAGCAGCAACGCCTTATTCATGTCAAGCCACTAGATCTCTTATCTCTTCGTTATTGGGGCGGTTGCCTGAAAGGAAGATGGCATAGGTCCTTCAAAAGGAAACACGACAACCAACTGAGCCTCCTGGAAGTTGAACTACAGCTAGTGGCATTAGAAGCCGTAGTCCAATACTACGACTCACCTCTACAGTGCTTCACCTTTAAAGATTTCCAGTTGACCCCTACCTTAGAAGAATATGAACGTCTCCTCGAGCTACCCTTGGCCGAGTCCCTACACTACTTCCACCAAGGACAATACCCCTCCTGTGCGTCAATAGCTAAATTGCTAAAGGTGTCAGAATAAGAAATCACAAGAGAGAAGAGGCATCGAAACGGGCTATAAGGAGTGCAGAGATCCTATCTAGAGGAGAGGCTATACCAGCTCCGGCAAGAAGACTGGCTAGCGGTCATGGATGTTTATGGGCTACTATTATATGGGATAGTCCTCTTCCCTCACATAGAGGATTACATAGATCTGGCAGCCATAGATGTATTCCTCATCAAAAGAGACAGAGGGAGAACCTCACAATGTCAATATTAGCAAATACCTACTGCACTATAAGCTACTGCTGCGAGAGGCAAGGAAAAAGCCTGAGGTGTTGCACTCACATGCTATACCTATGGTTCCCAACAAAGGACTTCAAGTCGAGTTAGATCAGAACCATGTTAAATGCCCGTTGGTCTGAGCAGTTGGACGGGGCTTCGGAAAGAACGATACGTTGGTACCCCCATGGAATGAACGAGAATAGGTGATCACCAGATGCAGAGGATTCCTAAACATCCCACTGCTAGGAACCCAGACAGCCATCAATTATAACCCTGAATTAACCTCTCGGCAAGCTGGATACCCCATGATCCGGGCCCCTCCTGAGGAAACCATTGTGTTGTTTAGGATACGTGGCCCAAAAGCCTATGAAGGAGAACACCATAGAAGAATTAGACATGCTTGGAAAAATATCATCAGGAGAGGAACCGAATAGGGGGCTAGGAGTTGCAGAGCCTCTGCCGGCTATAGAAACTGGTTGAGGGATCGAGTTAGGCAAGTCCGGCTACCCCGCAACAGGCCCCGCCATCAGGATGGCAAAACTCAAGCCGATGAAATCCTAGAATTACTCAAGACAGAGGAGCTCCAAGCAGCCCTTGAACATATGGAGGCCGAACAGGGGTCCCTAAAAAGAAAATTAGAAGTGGCCCTAATAGCACAAGCCTCCACAAGAGAGAGGACCAATTTGGAGCAACCACTAAATGAAAGCACTAGCAAAAAGGCTTGAGCCGAAAAGGAAAACCAAGTGAGAATAGGTAGCCGTCTGAAAGGAGCAAATCAAGAAATATGCTTCAAAAAGACTGAACATGACCTAGAGGTGGCAGAAATAGAACAATTAAGGGAGGCCATACAAAGCCTCAAAATGAGGGAAGCAAAGTTGGAGAGCCAACTTTGCCACTTTCGAGAAAGAGTAAGCCTCGTGGAAGAAGAAGGGGCAAGAGCCAGGCTCTATAAAGAGCATCTAGAGGGCCAAAGGTGGCAAGGTTTGATCGAGTTGGTCAAAGCATGAGGAAAAGTGGCAAACGCAGAATAGCAAGCCCAGACAACTATTTAGGAACTAGAAAAAACCTCACAAGTTAGAAGCAGAGATGCCAAGAAATGGCTGACACGACTGACGAACAAGTACGAGTGGCCGAAAAAGAAGCAACATTTTAGAAGGGTTGATATGTCAAGCTGGCGTGGCTGTCAAACTAAACAATAATAGACATCCCCAGAAGCCTCTACGTGGTCGAAGGCATGGTCAATCCCATTAGGATGCCATATGAGATATCACAGCTTTTGGAACTTTACAAAAGGCTATATGATGACATGAAAAAACTATCCTCGCCTCCTTGAAAGGATGGTCGTGTGTTACCTTTTTGAATGAAACTATTTTTCGTCTTTCTAAAATAATTCATGATTAGAATAAAATTCATCATAACATAAACATGCATCATCTATTCCATTTCTCTAGTATGGCATGCATATCATTTAAAATCATTTAACATACATGAAATACCAGGAAAGAGAAATTGATTGCGTCGTGTCACTAGTATAACACCTGGTCCAAGACTAAGAGCATGAAGCATGCAATTGAGAATCTCAAACAACAAAATTTGGATCTAAGGGGATAGATGGACAAATGAAGGAGCAAATAAACAAGATATTCGAGCTCCTCACCCAAGGAGCAACATTAAACGCTGTCGTAGTTGCCTAAGGGTCGCTTGCCTATCCCCCAAGGTTCACCCTGCCATACAGCAATGTCCACCCTTACGGGATGCCTCCCAGATGGAATGCTAACACTGGCGAACAACTCACATTGGAAGGGCATGAGAAAGCAAGGATGAACAACTCAAGAGCCGGGCCCACTCAAGGCTCAGGGACGGGGCCTACCTCGATGCCTGAAGTTGGACCCCATGTCCAACCAACTAGAGTCCACCTTTCGACTAACCTTAGTGGGCAGACGAGACCACCCATGGGAACTTAAAACACACCCTCCTAAGGAGAAGAAAAGTTAAATCTGCTGGAAGAATGCCTGCGAATTATTGAGGGGACAGACAGTCACGACTTGGATGCCCCCGACCTATGCTTAATATCGACATGACACTCCCCGTTGATTTCAAAACACCTAAATTCGAAAATACAAGGGGAGCTCCTGCCCCCATGTACATCTAGCCATGTATTGTAGGAAGATGACATCCTAAATTCACCAGGACAAGATTCTACTGCACTACTTCCAGGACAGCTTGATTGGGGCAGCATTAAGCTAGTACGTAAGTCTAGAAAAAGGGTGCGTCAAAACATGGAGAGATCTCGCTGCAGCCTTCCTCCGACAATACAAGTATAATAAGGACATGGCGTCGGACCGCTCCCGACTCCAGAACTTATCAAAGATGGAACCCGAGGGATTCAAGGAATACGCTCAAAGGTGGTGGGAACTAGCAACCTAGGTCCAGTCCCCATCTGACGGAGAAAGAAATGGTGACCATGTTCATCAATACACTTCCATCCCCTTTTCATGACAAAGTAGTAGGGAGTGTGGCATCTAGCTTCACCGACCTAGTGACGGTGGGAGAAAGAATCGAATCAGGCATAAAACGGGGAAGTTTGCCCAAGCTAACAATAGCATTGGCTTTGCCAAGAAGATGGGCCAAGAAAAGAAAAAGGGAAAGGCTAATGCTATCCTACTAGACCCCATAGCCTGCAATTAAAGCAAGGGTCAATCCCCATATCCTGCTTAAATTCTCCTAAACAAACCCGGGTCACCCACTATACGCATCGACCCGCAGGCTCAACCCAAAGTTGACACGACAAACACATCAGGTGCCCAAAATGCTCGGCCCGCACAACAGTGTGGTAGGGGAAGAATAATAACCCCCATTCCCATGACCTACACAGCACTCTTCCCCCTTCTACACCGAAGTAACTTGATAGCAATATCTCCGTTGAAGCTGGTGGAGCCCCTGTACCTCAAGAGTTACAACCCTAATGAAAAATGCAACTACCACTAAGGGGCTATTGGACATCCCACCAAAAAGTGCTGGGGGCTCAAGCATAAAGTTTAGGACCTCTTAGATGGGGTATGGCTAGGATTCTAGGAGAATGAGCCTAATGTGAACAACAACCCCCTCCCATCTCATGGAGGACAATCCAGTAACACCATCAGTCACAAATAACTAGAGCAAGAATGAAACGGAACCCTAGAGCCAGGAAGGGTGATTGCGACTCCTCCTGGGCTTGCCAATGTAGAGGGGGAGAACGAAACTGGCCTTGTGCAAGTTGCAACAATCGGGCAAGTAGAGGACCTTCTCCAAAAATTGCTTATCGTACGGTACAACCCGATTCGCCAGCCCAAGGTGCCCCTAATCATCCAAGTCCTAGCCAAGCTAGCTTACTAGAACAATCATGCTGTGCCATGGCAGTATGACCCAACTGAGGTCGCATTCTGGAACTCTAGGGAAAATACCCCCATTAAGGAAGTCACTAATATCGCAGAGATAGGAAGGGTGACGAGAAGTGGATGGATATACTCCCCAGAAGCCTTAAGGAAAAAGACCCAGGTCCCCAAAGCGAAGGAGACAATGGCAAGAAATACGAAGGGTGTTGCAACCGGAAAAGAGGCCGTCGAACTCCTGAAACTTATCCGGCATAGTGAATATGAATTGCTTGATCAGATGAACAAGACTTGAGCCCAAATCTCACTCCGTTCTCTGCTCATAAACTTAGAAGGCCACTACAATCTACTCTTGAAAATACTGATTGAGGCCCACCTAGCCCAAGATATAGCACTAGAAAAATTCGGGGGCATAATAAACAACATCACTGCCGGAAGCCATCTGTCCTTCTTTGAGGAAGAAATATCGGCCGAAGGGAGGAGCCATAACCAACCCCTCCACATCGCTGTAAAGTGCGGGGATTATATGATTGCAAGAGTGTTGATCAACAATGGGTCAACCTTCAACATCTTGCCCAAAATCACGTTGGATAAATTATACTTCCCCGACTCGTAGCTAAGAACCAGCTCTATGGTAGTAAGAGCATTCGACGGATCCAAGAGGGAAGTCATGGGAGAGATCACCCTCCCCATACGCATCGGCCCAATCACATTCGACATCACCTTCCAAGTCATGGACATCCGGCCTGCGTACAGCTGCCTCCGAGGTAGACCCTAGATCCATGCAGTAGGGCAGTTCCTTCCTCCCTCCACCAAAAGGTGAAATTCATCACAAGGTAGCAGCTAATCAGCGTAATGGGAGAGAAAGAACTAATAATTAGCACTCCCACGCCCACCAGATATATTGAAGGAGAAGAGGAGGCCTTGGAAACCTCCTTCCAATCACTCAAAGTCACAGGTACAACACACACCAAACCAGGGAATCTCAGCCCGTCCAGGGTGGAAATCATGGCAGCCCGAGTATTGATTAAAGGAGGGTATCAACCAAGCAAAGGATTGGGCCCCCATTTAAATGGGATAAAAACACCAATCTCTATACAGGACAACGCAAGTAAAACTGGACTTGGCTACTAGGGGGCAATGTTAAAGGTCAACCTTATAGAAGGTCCCCAGAAACCAGGAACTCGGATCAACCCCTAGTGACATCGATCCTTAGCCAGTACTTTATTAAGGGAGGCATCACAATGATAGAAGATAAGCCAACGGGTCAACAAGAATGGGTCTATGTCACCAAAGAGGAGCCAACCAACTGGACAGTTGAGGCACTCCCCAACTAGTACTGTTTTAAAATGTAATTCCATCTTGTAAATGGCCTTAACAGACAGAATTGAGTATTAATGAAATATCATGCATTTTCATTTCCATTCATTTTCTACTCTTTTTTTTGCTTTACCTTTCCTTTTCCCCGCTTTCATTCCCTCAAGTTCGTCAATTTCCACTAAAACATACTTATTTTTCTTTTTTTCCAAATCCACTTAAAATAATAAAACTAACACGAACGAGGAACTCCCATAGGATGATAATGCTATCCTCGAGTATGAGGACCCTAACCAAACCAACAAACCGGTCGAAGATGGAAATGAGGAAGTCGAAGCCCTGCCTGAAATGGAAAGATGTATAGAACAGGAAAGGCCGAAGTTCCAACCTCTAACAGAAGACCTAGAAGGCATCAATTTAGGAGACGAGACAGAAAGAAAGGAAGTCTGGGTAGGCAAGCAGATGCCACCAGACTTAAGAATAGGTCTCATCAAGCACCTAAGGGAGTACACAAATGTCTTCGCATGGTCATGTCGTGATATGTCGGGCCTAGATCACAAAACTGTGAAACATAAGTTACCCTTACTCCTAGACTCGGTCCTAGTACGACAACAATTATGAAGAATGAGGCCAGAAGTAGCATTACAAATCAAGGAGGAGGTCGAAAAACAGTGGAATGCATGGTTCCTTGTCGTGGCAAATTACCCACAATGGGTGGCAAACATAGTTCCCGTACCCAAGAAGGATGGAAAGGTACGAATGTGCGTCGATTATAGAGACTTGAATAAAGCCAACCCTAAGGACAACTTCCCCTTGCCGCACATCGACGTGCTCGTAGATAATACTGCACAATATGCATTCTTCTCCTTCATGGACGGCTTCTCAAGGTATAACTAGATCTTGATATCCCTTGAAGACAGAGAAAAGACAACATTTATCACGTTGTGGGGACCTTTTGCTACAAGGTAATACCGTCCAGAATAAATAATACTGGGGCTACATATTAAAGGGCTATGGTGACCCTATTTCACGATATGATGCATAAAGAGATCAAAGTATACTAGATGACATGATTGCAAAATCAAAAAAGCTAGAGCAGCACATAGAGGACTTGTGGAAGCTATTTGCCAAGCTCCAGAAGTATAAATTAAGGATGAATCTAGCTAAATGTGCATTCAGCATGAGGACAGGAAAGCTGCTTGGTTTCGTGGTGAGCGAAAGAGACATAGAGGTAGACCCAGATAAAGTGAAAGCCATCTGGGAAATGCCAACCCCGAAAACAAAGTTAGAAATCCGAGGATTCTAAGGCCGAGTAAACTATATAGCTCGATTCATCTCCCAGCTGACCGCCACGTGCAATCTAATATTCAAGCTCCTCCATAAAAAGCAGAATCTCGAATAGGACTCAAATTGCCAAAAAGCCTTTGAGAAGATCAAACAATACCTAGAGAATCCCACTGTCCTCGTCCTTGCAGTCCTAGGGAAGCCCCTGGTCTTATACTTGACAGTATTGGAAGAATCCATGGGTTACGTCTTGGGACAACAAGATGCCACAGGATGAAAAGATCAGGCCATCTACTACCTTAGCAAAAAGTTCACGGATTGCGAAAAGAGGTACCCGTCACTTGAACGGACTTGCTATGCTCTAGTCTGGGCGGCTAAATGACTAAGGCAATACATGCTGTCCCACACCACGTGGCTAATAGCCAAGATAGATCCCATCAAGTATATCTTTGAAAAGCCGACCCTAACTGAACGAATAGCATGATGGCAAATGGCCCTGTCCAAATACGACATTGTATATGTAAATCAAAAGGCCATCAAAGGAAGCACCCTAGCCGAACACCTAGCCTACCATCTAGTAATAGACCACCAACCTCTCCTCTATGAATTACTAGATGAGTACATGATGACAACCATGAGCATCGAGCCATAGACGGACAAATGGATGATGTGATTCGACAAAGCATCTAACCTATTGGGAAACAGGATAGGAGTGGTCCTGGCTTTACTAGGAGACCAATGCTTCCCATTCTCGACCAGATTGGGGTTCGATTGTACTAACAACGCGGATGAATATGAGGCCTGCGATGGGAATTATGATGGCCCTGGAACATCAAGTGAAAAGGCTTAAGGTCTTTGGCGACTCAATGCTAGTCATCTACCAGCTTTGCGGGGAATGGGAGATGCGGGACACCAAGCTAGTTCCTTACCATGATCTTGTAAAAGAGATGATTGAATCATTCAACACGGTTACCTTTCACCATGTGCCCCGGGTAGAAAACCAAATGGCTGACGCTCTCGCAACCTTGTTAGCCATGGTACAAATAAACGAGGGGCAAGAAATGACGATCCACATTCAACACCAGCGCCGCATAGTGCACTGTCAATACCTGAGCAACAAGGCAACGAAATTAGACCCTGAGCCTTGGTACTTTGACATAAAGAAATACCTAGTGATAAGAGAATATCTAGAAGGAGCAATGGAAAATAGTAAAAGGATGTTAAGGAGGTTATCATCTGCCTTCTTCCTAAGTGGAACGGTACTATACAAAAGAAGCTCCGACATGACAATACTTTGGTGTGTTGATCGCCAAGAGGCCAAAAGGATAATAGAAGAGGTCCATGAAGGACCTTTGGCACCCATGCAAATGGGCATACCCTAGCTTGAAAAATCCTACGAGCAGGTTATCATTGGACCAATATGGAGTAAGACTACTACCGACATGTAAGGAAGTGCGTGAAATGCCAAACCTATGCTGATCATATCAATGTTGCACCTTCCACCTTGCACAACCTGACATCCTCATGGCCCTTTTCCATGTGGGGTATCAATGTGATCAGGCCCATCGAGCCCAAAGCATCTAATGGACACAGATTTATCCTAGTGGACATCGACTACTTCACCAAGTGGGTGGAGGCTGCTTCCTATCCTAACGTGGCAAGAAGCATAGTGGTAGGATTCATTAAAAGGGACGTCATATGCCGCTATGGTCTCCCGGCTCACATCATCACAGACAATGGAACAAACCTAATCAATAAGATGATGATTGAGCTGTGTGAGCAGTTCAAAATCAAGCACTACAACTCTACACCCTATCATCCCAAGATGAACGGGGCTGTAGAGGCAACAAATTAAAATATCAAGAAAATAATACAGAAAATGGTGGTGACATATAAGGATTGGCATGACATGATACCCTGCGCGTTACACGGATACCGTACCTCGGTACAAACCTCCATTGGGGCAACCCCCTACTTACTGGTATATGGTATGGAAGCGGTCTTCCCGGTAGAAGTCGAAATACCTTCTTTGAGAATCCTAGTCGAAGTGGAATTAGACGAGGTGGAATGGGTTCAACAGCAACTTGACCAATTAAACTTGATAGAAGAAAAATGATTGGCAGCCCTGTGTCATGGCTAGCTTTATCAGAAAAGGATTAAGAACACTTTTGACAAGAGAGCAAGACCTCGAGTATTCAAAGAAAGGGACATGGTGCTCAAAAAGATATTGCTAAATGTCAAAGACTAGAGAGAAAAATGGGCGCCTAACTACGAAGGACCATACGTAGTTGATAAGCCACATTTCATGCACCTTACAAAGACTTAAGATGGATGTTTTTGAGATTAATTGGTGCTTAAGGATTGACTCTTAGCTAAGATTTACGCTATGGACCTAAAAATAGAAAAAGTATAAATTTGTGCTATATTGAAGGTCTTAAGCTAATAAAAGATTAATTCCATTTTGCAGGTTAGGAACCATTGATCTTGTTCCATCCTAAGTCTCGGCTCAGGTGAGTTGTCCTGGCCAAACCGACTCGTCCCAAGACTGATCGACAGTGTAGCCCAATAGCCCAATAAGGAGCAGCCCATTGCACTATCCATGTAGGCAACCCAACGCATGTGCCAACACAACTCCAAGTCAGCTCAGCTGCCATGTCACCCTTGGAGAAGCTTGCAGCGCAAGGAGAAATCGCACAAGGGTAGATTAGGAAATGTAATATGTAATTTTGTTAGGAAGTCGTTAGTAGTGTGCGTCGCAAGAAATTCCAGCTCGTGTATATATAGGAAGAGTTGGGCACATTGTAAGGGGTTGTTGTTGAATTCAGACCTAAACACCATCGTCGCCTACTCCATTTCTCTTGCTCACACCCTCCATTCTCACGGTGGTGCACAGTGCATTTAGTGGTGTTTCTCTCTATTAAGGAAGAACAGGTTAAGAACTGAGAGGTTGAAGGTTGTCAGAGGGGACTGCTTGGCTTGCCATCGCACTCTGGTGGACCTGATCCTCAACATCTTGATTAACAGAGGTGAACCATCACCATTCGACCATGGCGATTGTCGTGGAAGATGAATTCATCAATTTCACACCTTATGTTTGTACTTTGTTCTTAATAATATAAGTGGCTTCTAATTCCAATCTCTTGTTTACGATTCCTACATTATAATCTGCTTGTTGTGTCGCGATTGCATATAATTAAGTGGACAAATGTTAGACTAGGCCGATTGGAACCGGTTTAACAACTTTAGTAGGTAATCAATTAAAGAACATAAAATCAACTCTAAACTTAATCCCTGCCAATTGATGAGGTAGCGATTGTGTAAATCCTCGATATGGCAATGGACGAACATTTGGGGATCATCATAAGGAAATCCCAGTTTGATATGGAACGTAATCTTGAGTGAAGGAACTAGAATCGATTTGATTATTGAGACTTAGCATGAATACAGTAGTAACAGTAGAGGTAGTATAGTTTAGCTGCATTCACATTCTTACTTAGCTTAAATTTACGTTACCTATAACAAACCCCACTCCTTATTTCCTACATTTTGGTCTGAGGCAGAGTCAGTCCGACTCTATCGCGTCAGTCTGTGCTTAGTCGAGACCATGTCGAATACGTCTCTATCGAGATCATATCGGACCAGTCTTTGCCTAGAGCAATTCGACACCTAGTCGAGAGTGAGTCCGCATTCTACACTTGAGAGTTTCTACACCGAGTTTTCACACAAAGTCATAATTGAGCACACTGTGTCCTTGAGAGAATTCAACCTAGGGTTGACTATGCTATAGTTAGCTTTAGTTTATTTGATGCGTGTAAAGACGACAAAATACGGAGTTATCAAATTGGCGCCGTTGCTGAGGACACAAGTTCTTCTGTGTCTTTGTGTGCCAAACTTGAGTTAAGTTGAATCTTGAGTCTATGGAATGCTGTGTCTGTTAGTCCAGTTATAGAGTCTAAATTGAGTATGTGTCTGTTTTGATTTGAATTCTGGAAAAATATAGCATGTTGAATACATGATAAAATTTCGTTGCGTGTGTATGTTGAATTTGTTTTATAAAAGTCTTCATTGAAAAAAAAGAGAAAGGGTTATTATAGTTTTTTACTACATCATTGACTTCAATTTCTTTTCTGCATAATTGACTTTCTTTTTAACAGCTACTTGTTTTCTGTTTTCTGATTTGTATAACTAACAATAACTCTTCTGTATAAGTAACTTGCCTTTTTTTCTGCATGATTTTATATGATGCATGACTAGGAGTAGTTCTGACCCATTGTATGAGATTCTAAGATAGAAATAACTTTGCGTAGGTTGAGAAAAGATAGGAATATAATAGTGAGTAAGAGTTCCAATTCTGTTTCTAGCTCGACAACAATTAGCCCTGCCACTAACACTTCTGATTCTGTTGAATATAGTAGCACTAACAATTTTGCAGATTCGGAATAGATGGAGCACAATGATGAATTGTGAAGCAGCTGGCTACACCAGATGTGGTGTACCAACCTTGGTGCATCCAGTATCCACAATTGGAACCAGCTCAGACATACGAACTGAAATCTGATCTTATACATATGTTGCCAAAATTTTATGGTCTTGTAGGAGAAGATCCCCATAAGCACTTGAAGGAATTCCATGTGGTCTATTCCATAATGAGGTCGTAGGGGATATTGGAGAACTACATAAAAATGAAGGCGTTCCTGTTCTCCTTTGATGGAGCTGCAAAAGATTGATTGTACCTACAAACGGTTCTCTTCAACACTTGGGGAGATATGAAGCGCATGTTCCTAGAGAAATTCTTTTTGGCATCCAAAACTGTGACCATCAGGAAGGAAATATGTGGGATAAGGCAATATTCTAAAGAAACTTTACATGAATACTGGAAAAGATTCAACAAGCTTTGTGTCACATGTCCACATCATCAGATCAGTGAGTAGTTGCTGATTCAGTATTCCTATAGAGGTCTGATGATGATGGACTGAAGCATGATTGATGCTGCTAGTAGAGGAGCATTGATGGATAAGACGCTAGCAGCAACAAGGCACCTGATCTCCAATATGGCAAGTAATACACAATAGTTTGGGATTAGAGGAGCCAGCCAACTCTGAATGGTGAATGAAATCGATGCAGTTGATAACCTGAGACTGGAAAACCAGCTGACCGAGCTGACATCGTTGGTGAGGCAACTTGCTATTGGACAACACCAACCAACCATAGCAACCAGAGTTTGTGGCATATGTACTTTCGTGGAGCACCCCACTGATATATGCCCCACATTGCAAGAAATTGAGTCAGACCATCCAGAGTGTTGGAGCAATAGGTGGTTACCAGTATGGGAAGTAGACGTATCAGAGTCGGTCATTTGATAATCAGCAATTTGGTAAGCAACCATTTCGACCAAGGCTAAGTCAAGGGCCATATGCAACTCAACGATTCAGACCTACCCCAAATGCACCTCAAGGATCAACAAGTTATCAACAATCGACTCCACAATATCAGACACCACCGTTCTAGCAGCCGTAGCAGCAAAAAGTGCTAGTTCAAGGCGACTCACCATCTCTGGAGGACCTGATGAAGCAATTAGCTGCTAACAACTTGAAGTTCCAACAAAATATGAACTCGAGCAATATGCAGTTTCAGTAGAATATGAACGCCACCATTCAAGACCTCAAAATGTAGATAGGACAATCGGAAAACTGTGAGCCATTTACATTCGGTCAAATCTAGCAGCTTACCCTCACAATCAATTCCAAATCTGAGAAGGAATGAAAGTGCAGTTACTCTGAGAAGTGGAAAAGAATTGCAACAACCAACACCACAATAGTTGCCCAGATCGACTGATGTTGACTTTGAGCCGGATGTTGACTCATAGGCACCCCAACAAGATAAAACTGTCCCATTGCCATTTCCAATTCAAACTTTCTCAACAAGAAAGTCTAAATCTAATGAAGAGCTGCTGAGGATGTTTTGAAAGGTGGAAATCAACATTCCACTCCTAGATGCAATAAAATAGATTCCCAAGTATGCAAAATTCCTCAAGGAATTGTGTGTGCATAAAAGGAGGAAGACGAAAGGAGGTGTGGAAGTAGGAGGAATAGTGTCGGAGTTGACCAAAAACAAAGATTTCACTACAGAAGCACAACAAGCACTGCCAAAGAAATGCCGAGATCTCAGAATTTTCTCTCTCCCATGTACCATTGGCGACTGCACCTTTGCCGATGCCATGCTGGACTTAGAAGCTTCAATTAATGTTATGCCAACGTCAATCTACAAATCCTTGAATTTTGGTGACCTGGAACCCACTGGGATGACAATGCAGCTAGCAAATAGAAGTGTTGTTCAACCCTTGGGCGTTCTCGAAGATGTACTTGTACAAGTCAATGAATTGATTTTCCTAGCCAATTTCTATGTGCTGGATATGGAGGACGAAACATCAAGGAAGGGGTCCACCTTAATCTTGGGGTGACCGTTCCTCATGACTGCCAAAACAAAGATTGATCTGCATGCCGGAACACTCTCAATGGAATTTGGTGACACCCTGGTGTAGTTTAATATTTTCGAAGCCATGAAGCACCCCACCGAAGACCATTCACTCTTTGGCATAGATTTGATTGATGAGCTAGTTAAAGAGTGTCTTCAGCTAGACAACAGCAATGAAGATATTCTAGATTTCGTTGGACCTACTGATGCATTTGACTGCTTAGGGTCCATAACAGAAGAAACCGACTATGATGAATTATGAGAAGTACATAATCTTTTCGACTCCGAGGAAGATAACATTGACCTTGCCGACTTGAGTCAAGAAGTTGAATTACTCAAACTATTAGACCAAGTGTGCAAGCATGAGAACCTGGAGTGTTCAAATAAGGCAGAAATTCAAGTTGTCGAGACCAAAAAGCTATTCCCAGCACAAGTGGCAACAATGTTCACAGTCGAGTACGAGTCAGCCAAAGGAGGCCGAGACCGAAAGAAGATCGAAGTCAACTCGGCTAAAAAGACAAATGTCAAGGCCGACCCGCCTTTGCATATACAAGCCGAGACCATATCGTCCAGTGAAGACCAGAAGCAAGCAAGATTCGAAGTTGTTTCAGACAATCAAGTCAAGAACCGCGTTCCATCCGGATTCGACTCTAGTGCAAGACAAAGTGTCATGTCCGACTCCAATCCGACAAGGGCCGATTCTATCCCAGACAAAAGGAGCCGCCACAACAACCAAAGACTGAGATCATGTCAGCACACCTGGCGCCGAGTCCAATTCAAGTCGGCCAATCAGATCCGAAAGTATCTAATGACAACTCTTCATCTCCACCACCACCCAGGGAATTAAAGCCATTGCCAAGTCATTTGAAATATGCCTATCTGGATGTTGAATAGCAACTTCCAATCATCATTGCTAATAATCTCTACCAGGAGCAGGAAGATAAATTGCTGCGCGTCCTAAGGCAACATAAGAAGGCAATTGGGTGGAAACTATCTGACCTTCCAAGGATAAACCCTCAATTTGCATGCATGGAATTTTAATGGAGGAGGAAGCTAGGCCCATAAGGAAACACAAAGAAGAATGAATCCGACCATCCTAGACGTGGTCAAGAAAGAGGTGACAAAATTGCTTGTTGTAGGGATCATCTATCCCATCTCGGACAGCTAGTGGGTTAGTCCCGTGCAAGTAGTACCTAAGAAGTCTAGGATGACCATCATGAAAAACCAGCATGATGAGTTGGTATCCATGCGGATTCAAAATAGCTGACGAGTCTGTATCGACTATAGAAGATTAAATCAAGCAACTCTCATGGATCACTTTCCTTTGCCTTTCATTGATCAAGTCCTGGAAAAATTAGCAGGAAAATCTCATTACTGTTTTCTGCATGGTTTCTCTAGCTATATGCAAATCCATATTGCACTTGAAGATCAAGACTACCTTCACTTGCCCATTTGGTACCTTTATGTACACTCGCATTCCATTTGCCCTATGCAATGCGCTGAGTATATTTCAATGCTGCATGACAAGCTTCTTCTTGAACTTGCTACAGGATTACATGGAGGTATTTATGGATGACTTCACGGTATATGCTAACTCGTTTGATGCATGTCTAGAAAATTGATAAGCATGTTTTTAGTCATCTCAATGCGCATCAAATAAACTAAAGCTAACTATAGTATAGTCAACCCTAGGTTGAATTTTCTCAAGGACATAGTGTACTCAAATGTGACTTTAATGTGGAAACTAAGCAAAGTAGAACTCAAGTGTAGAATGCAGATTCACTCTCAGCTAAAGGCCGAGTTGCTTTCGGCAGAGACTGGTCCGATATGATCTTGGCAAAGACTTACATAACATGGTCTAGGCTAAGTGCTAACAGATGCAACAGAGTTAGACTAACTCTGGGTTGGACTAAAATGTCGAAAATAGGGGGTTGAAATGTGAGTAATGAAAGACAAGAAGTAAACTAAGAACGTAAATGTAGTTAAACTAAGCTACTCAACTGTGTTCATGTTTAGTCTCAATAATCAAGTCTATTCTAGTTCATTCGCTTCAGTTACAGTCCATATCAACCTTTGGTTTCCTTATGAGAATCGTCAAATGTTCGTCCACTTTCATACCAAGGAATTACGCGATTGCTATCTCATCAGTTGACAAGGATTAAGCTTAGAGTTGATTTTAGATTCTCAATTAGGTTCCCTAGTTGATCATCTATTGAATTAGTTAAACCAGTTCTGATCGGCTTAGTTCAACAAGATTCACGTCACTTAATGCAATCACAACGCAGATGGTGAATTCGAGTATAGGAATGCAACGGAGATTAGAATCAGAAAATACTCATATTATTGGAAACGAAATACAAACACAAGGTGTGAGTTTAGTGGATCCGTCTTCCACGACGATCGCCATGGTTGAATGATGATGGTTCACCTCTATTAGTTAGAACGCTGAGGATTAGATCCACCAGAGTGTGTTGGTATTCCAAGCGGTCTCCTTTGACGATCTTTGGCTTCTCGATTTCTGATCTGCACTTCCTCAATCGAGGGAAGCACCGTGAGAGCACCGTGCACCACCGTGAGTGTAGAGAACAAGAGTGAGAATGATAAAAACGAGGGAAAACGGGAAGTATGAATTCAACAACCCTTAAATGTACCCAGCTCCTCCTATATATACACGAGTTGAACTTTGCTAAACGCACTAACAACGAATCCTAATGGAATTACAAACTAATTTTCCTAATCTATCCTTGCGTAACTTGTGCTGCAAGCTTCTCCAGGATTGACGTGGTGGTTGAGCTAGATTCTAGAGATGAGTTAGATTGTTGGACCTACAGAACTGCTTGGTTCGAGGGTGAGTCAGTCTGGCCGGGACGACTCTCCTAGGCCAAGGCTTCCTATGATGAGTCGAGATCATTCTGGCTGAACCTACAAGAAAGAAGAATGAGCCTTTTATTAGCTAAGATTCTCCAATTAGCATAGATTCATGCTTTCTCCGGTTCTTGGCCCAAAATATGATCTCAAAAGCACCCATCTTAGGTCCCTGTAAGGTGTAAAATATATGACTCATCAAAAACCTATCCAAGGTGTTAACGAGATGCATTGATACAAATTTGGTACTTAATTTTGAAAAGTGCCACTTCATGGTGACCGAGGGAATTTTGTTGGGCCATCTAGTATCCAATAGAGGCATCGAGGTTGACAAATCAAAGATTGATATCATCACCTCTCTTCCAAACCCCACTTCTATGTGGGAGGTTCGCTCATTTTTGGGACATGCAGGATTTTACAGAAGATTTATCAAGAATTTCAATAAGATTGCCTTGCCACTATCCAAACTGCTACAAAAGGATGTGGAATTTAATTTTGACCATCCTTGCATTGAAGCATTCCAAGAGCTGAAGAACTAACTCACATCCGCTCTTGTTCTTCAGGCACCTAACTAGGAGCTGCCATTCGAGCTTATGTGTGATGCATCCAATGCGATATTGGGAGCCATCTTAGGCCAAAGGGCTGGAGTCAGCAAACCAGTGCATGTAATTGCTTATGCATCTTCGAACAATAGACCTGACCTAGCTAAATTACACAATAACTAAAAAGGAGTTGCTGGCAATTGTATTTGCCTTGGACAAATTTTGTTCATACTTATTGGGCTCCAAAATCATTGTGTTCTCTGACCATGCTACATTGATATTCTTGCTAAAGAAGCCAAATGCAAAGCCAAGACTAATTTGGTGGATGCTTCTCCTTCAAGAATTCAACATAGAAATTAGAGTTAAGAAGGGTGTTGAAAACTCTGTAGTAGACCATTTAAGCAGGATCGAGAGGGAGAATGATCTGATGCCTATTGGAGACGAGTTCCCAAACGAGCAACTACTGCACATCAACATGCCTATACCATGGTTTGCAGACATCTACAACTTTGTGGTAGCGTCTCAGGTTCCACTAGAGGCATCTCAACTATACAAAGAAAGACTTCAAAGTGATTCCAAATACTACATATGGGATGATCCTTACCTATGGACACTTTGTAATGATCAAGTTATTTGGAGGTGTATTCCTGATACTGAGATCAATTCAGTCCTCCAGTTTTGTCATGCAGTAGCTGGAGGCGGCCATTGTGGATCAACTTGGACGGCCAGGAAAGTACTTGATTACAAGTTCTATTGGCCCACCATTTTCAAAGATGCCTATTAATTCGTCTCCACCTACGGAAAATGCCAAAAAGTTGGAGTGGCCATTAGTAGAAGGCACGAGATGCCCTAACAACCCATCCTATTCTACGAAGTTTTTGATGTTTGGGGTATTGACTTCATGGGGTCATTCCTAGTCTCCAATAGTTACTCATATATTCTGCTTGTCGTAGACTACGTATCGAGTTGAGTAAAGGCCATAACCACCAAAACCAATAATGCCAAGGTTGTAGTGAATTTTCTGAAGTCCAATATCTTCTGCTGGTTTGGTGTGCCGAAAATGCTTATAAGTGACCAAGGTAGTCACTTTTGCAATAGAGCCATGTCCTCTTTACTCCACAAGTATGGGGTGGTGCATAGAGTTGCCCATAGCTTATCATCCCCAGACAAATGGCCAAGTTGAAGTTTTTAACAGGGAAATCAAGAAAACACTGCAAAAGATGACCAATCCTAGTCGGAAGGACTAGAGTCAACTCCTTGAGGATGCTCTTTGGGCACATAGAATTGCATACCGAACTCTGTTGGGGATGTCTCCCTATCGGATTGTCTTCAGAAAAGTCTATCATCTCTCAGTGGAAATAGAACACAAAGCTCACTAGGCAGTCAAGCAATGCAATCTGGCCTATGACCAAGCTGGGAAGCAAAGAAGATTTCAGCTGCAAGAACTAGACGAACTCCGCTTGGAAGCTTATGAGAACTCTTAGATCTATAAGCAGAAAGTCAAGCGTTTTCATGATCAACAGATCCTGAGGAAAGAGTTCCAAGTCAACTAGAAAGTACTCCTGTTCAACTCACGATTAAAGCTCATTGTAGGTAAGCTCCGTTATAGATGGGATGAACCTTTTGTTATCACTAATGTTTTTTCCTATGACGTAATCGAATTAAAGGATGAACATACCAACAACACCTTCCAGGTTAATGGGTATCAGATTAAGCTATTCCATGAAGGTCCAACACCAATAGAAGACAACATGGAGACCATCTCACTAAAGGAATCGGCTTTGTCGAATGACATACCCTGAGCTAGTCTCAAGAGCCCCTCTGTATTCATGCCATGCATTAAGGACAGTGCAACATTTAAGTGTGTGTGTATGTGGTGGGGGAGAATGTAGCCATCCAAGGCTTGCTGAATTATGTGTTTTGCACTATCTATATAACTTCGTATTTGTTTGTGTTTTGTTACCTTTTGTTTGTGTTTTGAGTTTTGGTTTTTACATCTTAGTTTTTATTCTGATTTCATTTCAGTTCAATGTCAAATTTTTCAAATTTTCATTTCATTTTCCTTTGGTTTCAAATAAAAGGCAGTCCAAGCCAAGTCTGTCCTGACTCTGACTCCATCTCGGCCGGTTTCGAACCGACTTCGGTTCGGCCTAAACCAATTTCAACTTTCGCTTTTAATTCTAATTTCGTTTTATTTTTCCCGACTGAATTCTGAATTCTAATTGCTGAGAAAAATGCCTTGAAAAAGAGTTTGAATCAATTTCTTTAGTATTGGATGAAGCAGTAAGAAGTAATTCAGACCCTTGGAGGATAGATTTTTCAAGCTTGACAGGGAATGGAATTTTTTCATCCTTAGGTAGTAGGTGATTGAAAAATAGAAAAAGATAAACCAATAGTGTCGAGCCAGTTATCCGTGTGAGAACTTTTGAGCCTATGTACATATAAATGGCTTTCCATCTTGCCATTCTCTCTTTTCTTGTGTGATTTTTTCATCCTTGTCAACTATTTATTCTAGATTTTGCCTTGACTCTCTGGATATATCTAGTTTCGCATGCAAGAATGAGATGATCTAGGCCATGTTTCTAATAAGCCCCGAGCCAAATGGACTTACCTTGGAAATCTTATCCCTTGTTTACCCTCCTTGAGCTTGAATAGTCATTCTTTTCTAAAAGCTCATTACAAGTCAAGGCCGAGAAACCATGATCAACCTCAACCTTAGGGACAGAGGAGCTTTGGAATTGTTTTGGGAGTAAGCCACGTTCAAGTGTGGGGGGAGACACCAGGGGATAAAGCAAGAGTAGTGCCTTCAAAAGGGTTGAAAAAGAAAAGAAAGAAAGAAATAGGTGTAGGAAAGCAAAGAAAAATAAGGAAGCAGTCATAAGTCATAAGTTGTAAACAAAAAGATAGCATAAAGCTGCAAAACAAGAAGTGAGGAAAAGAAGAAAAGAAAAATAGAAAAAGGGGAAGAAAAGAAATGAGCAAGAAATGTTTCAGAAATAATCACAGTATCTTGGGATGTCCTCCATAAGAGCAAACTCACTCCCTATTACTCCTCTATCCCCTGTGGTTAGAAAACTCACTTTCCCATCCTGTACCCACCTTTTGACCCTGGCCATGCTACAAGCCGAGAAGAAAAGTCCTCTTGATCATATGACTGCATGTGTTTTTGAAGGTGTGGAAGGAGAGGCTAGTCAAAGTTTGGTGGTACCAGCTGCATAGGATGTTGAGTGTATATACAAACCCAAACACTTGAAATATTGAGAGAATATTTTCCTAAGAGAGAGCTTTGTCACACTCAACCACCCTTTGATGTTTGTAGGTCACTTATTTGCCTTGGATGTGGAAAAAGTAATTTTCATAGATTGCTTGAATATCTTAATCCTGGGGTGAATGAATGCCAACTCTGTTTTGTCTAGGATAAAGAAATTCACTTGAAAACTTTTCTTTGTTGAAAATCTCCCTTAATGATTGAAATCTGATTTTGCCCAAAAGTGAAAAAGTGTAAGTGTGGGGGTCTCATAAGCCACATTTCATGCACCTTACAAGGACTTAATATGGGTGTTTTTGAGATTAATTGGTGCTTAAGGATTGAGTCTTAACTAAGATTCACGTTATAGACCTAAAATAGGAAAAGTATAAATATGTGCTAAATTGAAGGTCTTAAGCTAATAAAAGATTCATTCCATTTTGCAGGTTAGGTACCATTGGTCTCGGTCCATCTTGAGTCTCGGCCCAGGTGAGTCGTCCTGGCCAGACCGACTCATCCCAGGACCGACCGACACTACGGCCCAACAGCCCAATAAGGAGCGGCCCATTGCACTGTCCATGTAGGCAACCCAATGCATGTGCCAACACAACTCCAAGTCAGCTCAACTGCCATGTCACCCACGGAGAAGCTTGTAGTGCAAGGAGAAATCGCACAAGTGTAGATTAGGAAATGCAATCTATAATTCTGTTAAGAAGTCATTAGTAGTGTGCGTCGCAAGGAATTCCAGATCGTGTATGTATAGGAAGAGTTGGGCACATTGTAAAGGGTTGTTGTTGAATTCAGACCTAAACACCATCGTTGCCTACTCCATTTCTCCCACTCACACCCTCCATTCTCACGATGGTGCATGGTGTATTCAGTGGTGTTTCCCTTGATTGAGGAAGCACAGGTCAAGAACTGAGAGGTCGAAGGTTGTCAGAAGGGACCGCTTGGCTTGCCATCACACTCTGGTGGACCTAATCCTTAGCGTCTTGATTAATAGTGGTGAACCATTGCCATTCGACCACGGCGATCGTCGTTGAAGACGGATTCATCGAATTCACACCCTGTGTTTGTACTTTGTTCTTAATAATATAAGTGGCTTCTGATTCCAATCTCTTGTGTATGATTCCTACATTTTAATTTGCTTGCTATGTCGCGATTGCATATAGTTAAGTGGACAAATGTTAGACTAGGCCGATTGGAATCAATTTAATAACTTCAGTAGGTAATCGATTAAAGAACCTAAAATCAACTCTAAACTTAATCTCTGCCAATTGATGAGGTAGCAATTGTGTAAATCTTCGGTATGGCAATGGACGAACGTTTGACGATCGTCATAAGGAAATCCTAGGTTGATATGGAACGTAATCTTGAGTGAAGGAACTAGAACCGACTTGATTATTGAGGCTTAGCATGAATACAGCAGTAGCACTAGAGGTAGTATAGTTTAGCTGCATTCACATTCTTACTTAGCTTAATTTCTGTCCTATGTTACCTGTAACAAATCCCCCCTTATTTCCTGCATTTTAGTCCGAGGTAGAGTCAGTCCGACTCTATCACGTTAGTCTGCGCTTAGCCGAGATCGTGTCGTATACGTCTCTCCCCGAGATCATATCAGAATAGTCTTTGCTGAGAGCAACTCAGCACCTAGTCGAGAGTGAGTCTGCATTCTATACTTGAGAGTTTCTGCTTTGAGTTTTGACAAAAAGTCATAATTGAGTGCACTATGTCGTTGAGAGAATTCGACCTAGGGTTGACTATGCTATAGTTAGCTTTAGTTTATTTGATGCACGTAAAAATGACTAAATATGAAGTTATCAATAGTAAAGCGTGCGTTCTCTGGAGGAGCCTTAATACCAACTGACGCGGAAGGTCAAGACTTGAAATATCATGTCAACATCGATTTAGTCAAACAGTTCTTTCCTTGAAGTTTCACCAGGGCCAAGACAGAATCACTAAACTCCGAATGATGTGGAGGAATGGTTAGGGAAGTTAAGCACTAGGAAAAGTGTTACTAATCTTTGGTCCGAGGCATTAGGCCAAAGGATTGACCTCATGAAATTCCCCAACAGAAACCCCTTTGCGGGGATGAATTTGTAACAACATATTGCATCAATAAAACGTTCCTTCCTTTTTCTTCACTTCTCTTCCCCTTTCGTTTACACACTCATATTCATTAAACTCAACAAGAAGATCCTGGGAGTGGAAGTACCTCAACCTTGTCCAGGTGGTTGACACCTAACGAGCCTCCAAAACTTTGGCTGAACTCAGTTACAAACATCCACTGCTTAAACGTTGCAAAGGTAACATGCTCACAAACAAAATGCAGTCACCCTCTGCCCAAAAAAATAACAAAAAAAATAGAAAAATAAAATAAAATTCAGTCATTCATCATGCATACCAGTCTCCTTCCTGCATACGCCTGAGACCAGCGCTACGCCAGATCCTCTAGGCCAATTCTATGCCGGATCCGTTTCAACCGGTGCCACTACAATCCCCCATGTCGGCTCAGCCCACTCCACTTCGGCCGGTTCCACGTCGAACCTTCCCGGACTGACTTCATATTGGACACTCTCGGCCGACTCTGTCTTAAACCCTTAAGACTAGCTCAAGGACTCCTGTAGCCTGATTACCCAGATCCTAAGGCTCTTGCCTAACTTAAACCTCCCCAAGATAGCTACCAAAGCTGCAACTTAGGCATTTCAACTCCATGGCAAGAAAGCTATCTAACCTTAAAACTAGTTCCCCTCAAATGAAAGATCAGCCAAAGTCATACCATTCCCTTATCCATACCTTAAGCCAATTTTGTAAATTAGTCATTGGAACTTGGAAGCCACTTATTAGGTTTGAATCTTAGTCAATTTCGAGTAAGTGGTTCAATTTTTATACCAACGTTGTCTTCTTTTTACTTTAAATCAATTAACATTTTATTTCTCCTTTAAGGGTCACAAGCCAAATAATTCTAAGTCAGAAAAACAAAAAAACAAAAAAACAAAAAAAAAATAACTAATAGCAAAAATAATAGTTAAGGAATTGATAAGAAAAGAAGTCCATTTCATTAATAAAATAAGAATCAATACAAGTTTATTTAGGAGAGTCCAGGAGGTAAAAAAGCTTCTTGTTCTTAACCTCCTTCGTCATATCATAAGGACTCAAGTCAAAATCAGGGGCTAGCAGCGCAATTTGCCAAAGGGCCTGATTAAAACCATCTTCGTGCTGCTCCACAATAACCCTTTCTAAGCACTTCACCCTAGCGGCAAGGTCTTGCATTTCCTCCTTAGCCTTAGCAGCTTCAGACTCCAAAACCCGAACCCTTGCCTCAGCAGCCTTCAATTTGCCTTTGGCAATCTCTAAAGCTGCCCCCAATTAAGCCTTGGCTTCTTTATCAGAACCCAAGACAACTTCTACCACAGCCACCCTAGCGTTAGCCACACTCGGTTCTTTAGACAATGCATCTAAAGTCTTCTGCACAACAGTTAGAGAGGTCTTCAGCTTAGCATCCTCAGCCTCTAATGCAGAGGCCTTGGTCTTCATAGAAGCTGCCTCGAATTTGGAAGCAGCAAGATCAGCCCTTAGTTTCTCCATCTCGGCCTTCATCTTTTGATTCTCGGCCTTCATTTTCTGACTTTCGGCCTGCAAGTCAACATTGGCCTTTCGTGCCTTCTCAAAATCCTTCTTATTGATGGCCCCTCCTTCAATAAGATCTGCTCAGCCCTCATAGCCCAACCTCTTCAAACTTCAAGAGTGGCCAAAGAGCGGACATGATAAGTCGCCATCATGTCGAAGGAGCTGTCAGCTCTGGCAGACACCAGCAACCCCTGGTCATATTGCAAAATGAAGCTCTGAGGAAGCACACTGTGAACCTCTAAACCAGGACCCCACAAAGACTTGGCTGTTGAGGGGGCCGCGAAGCAAGACAAACCACCTGGGGGCAAGTCCGACCCAGAGGTAACAATGATTCGACCAGTAGTAGCTGTCGAAGAAGATTGGGGGGGGGGGAGCCGAAGTGATAGTCTTTCCCTTCTTATGTGTAGCTTTTTCTGAGGCTGAAGCCTTCATCCTCCTCTTAGCCATGGTAGACTCGGGTAGAGGCAGAGTCAGCCCCTTTTCGGTGTGAGCCGACTTTTCGGTGGTTGCCTCCTTCTCGACGCGAGTCGGCTTCTCAATGGTCACCTCATTCTCAACCATGGCCAAAATTGTCTCCCTCTCGGCACCTGCAGCAGCCAACACCTTCTTGGCTACGACGGGAGCCGCTAGTTTTTCGGTCGAAGTCGCCCTGGCATTAGCAACTTCCTTAAGGGTAGTAGGAGTACCCGTAGCCTTGGAGACTAGCTTTGATTTCCTAATCAGCTCCTCCATGTTGAAACTCTGCTTTTTGAGTACATATGCAACAGAAAACAAAAATAGTCAGAGAAATCAACACTAGGCCAAGCCAAGCAAATAAATCTCGAATAAAGCTCACTATTCAAATGATAAGTCAGGTTGCTCTTAGACACCAAGTCCATTATTTCCTTGCAATTCATCCTCCTAGGCAGCTCTTCCATCAACTAGAGGTCAACCTTCCTGATGAGTCATAAAACACACATCATAAGTGGACCTAAGAAGAGTGCCACTAAGCAACTCATGTACTTAAAAGATGATTGTTAGATAAGATTCAAATTAACGACCTAAAATCAGAGAAAAGCACAACCTATGTTAATTCAAGGCATTAAGCTAACTATTCTTTCATTGCAGGTCCAACCAAGCTCGCAGCCCATCGTCGGAGGCCCAACCGAGAGCATCTTCAACCTGGCCGACTCTATCTCGACCAGGCCGAGACTCGACCGAAGCCAAACCCCTGTGTTTGTATTTCAATTCCAATGAACATAAGTGATTTCTGTATTTTGAATTCTGTTACATTCCATTACATAAATTCATTCTCTGAGTTGCGATTGCATTAAGGAATTGAATCACAATTGGATTGAACCGATTGGAATTGGTCTGATTGAAAATAGTAGGTAATCAAATGGATAATCTAATTGAGAATCTAAAATCAGCTCAAACTTAATCCCTGCAACTGATGAGGTAGCGATTGCATAATTCCTCGGTATGGCAATGGACGGACCCTTGGCGTTTGCCATAAGAATACTTAAGGCTGATGAAGATTGTTAACAGAACGAATGAACTAGGAAATACTTGATTATTGGACTGAAACATGAACACAGTAGTAGCAGTAGTAGTAGAATAGTTAGTAGCTGCATTCACATCTTAGCCTTTACTACATTTCAATTTATTCGCATCAATCCCCTCCGTTCTTGCGTTTTCGTCTGATACAGAGTTAGTCCGACTCTGTAGCGTCTGTCAGCTCTTAGCCGAGACAATTCAATACTTGCAACTTAGGTTCTGCTTTATTTTACTTCGCATTAATTCACAATTCGAACACACTGTGTCCTTGAGAAAAATCGACCTAGGGTTGACTATGCTATAGTTAGCTTTAGTTATTTGATGCACGTTGAGACGACTAAAACGAGCTTATCACTTCCCCTCTAAGAACAGTTGGCTCTTGAGAAGCCTTTTAAATTCGAGAGGTTGCATCCAATACAAGGGTAGGGGCCTAGAATCTGTACAAAAGGCAACCCCACCTACAACCTTGATCTTCACAAGCTGGCTCTTGAAGCCCTTATAAGAAGTCGTATAGGCATTGAAGAGACTCGTCTTCGGCAAAGGGGCGAGAGACACCCAGCCAACCTTCTTGTTGACTTGGATAGTATAGTGACTCAAGAAGACTAGGGCTGATGGAATCATCGTGAGTGTTAGACACACCACCTTGAAAGCTTGTAGAGTTGCCCACCTGTTGGATGAAGTTGCGAAGGAGCCACTCCCAACATTCGAAGAACGTTGATCGCAAAATGATGCAATGGGGAGGGTAAAGCCTAGGCCCATGAGGATGGTTTCGTACATGTACACGAAGTCGCCCTCCCTTGCCTTAGCAACATGGCACACCCGCTTTGACGAAGAACAATGCGCCATAATGAACTTGCAAGCGTAGGGCTTGCGAACCCACCTCCCTTCCTCCGATAGAGACGCCACCTTAGAGTGTGAAATCTCAAAATGGTACGATAATACCTCTTTACTGACCCACTCAAGATGCCCATCCATCAGTGCAGTGGGGCAAGGGAGGAGGAAGAAGGGGCTCAACCATAGCCACAGGTATGGTTGCTAAGGCTTCAGAGCCCGGGGAAGAAGAAAAATATGAAAGACACAGACAAACTCTCAAAGCTAGAACTTTGGGTACCTGACATCCTGGCACTAGGAAGAAGACAAAGTATTGAGGAAGCAAGAAGACAATGCGAAAGCTTGCTTGGAGAAAACCCAAACTCAGGGGAAGCGTAGAGAAGATGAGCAAACAATGGAATCTGAGAAATGAAAAGTCTAATGACACCCCAAAGCCACGTGCTCAACACATAAATGCAGGCCTAGGGACGACATGATTGTATGATGAGGTGTGACTCTCAAGAATGGCACAATCATTGCACAACGGCTCAACCAACGTGCCCCAAAACTGAAGAGACATGCCTGGATTTCATTGAGGTGCCTTGGAAACTGAAGAGACACGTGCGAGGCCAGCAAGGCGCGTCCCCCCAGACATGACTCCTCTCTTCCCTAAGAAAGTGGCCCAGTCCGAACTGGCCCAATTCGAACTAGCCCAGCCTACACTAGCCCAACTTGAACTGGCCCAACTTGAACTAGCCCAACCTAAACAGGACCAGCCTGAATTGGCCCAACCTAAACAGGACCAGCCTGAATTGGCCCAACCACGGTGCCCAACCTAAACTAGTCCAACCCATATTGGCCCACACTCGTCGATTCAGTCTCGGCACCAAAAACACTTGGCTGACTCAATATCGGCCCACACTTGGTCTTAGCACCAAAGGCATTTAGTCCCAGCCCAAAAGTAGCCCATTCAGCAGACACACAAATCAACTTTGGACACCTATTGGATAGTCCATTGCCAAATCAACCTCGGACACTTATTCGATAGTCCATTGCCAAATCAACCTTGGGCACCTATTCAATAGTTCATTGCCAAATCAACCTTGGACACCTATTGGATAGTCCATTGCCAAATCAACCTTGGACACCTATTGAATAGTCCATTGCCAAATCAATCTTGAACACCTATTGGATAGTCCACTGACTAATCAACTTTGGACACCTATTGGATAGTCCAATGATAATCCTCCCTGGACACCTATTGGATAGTCCATCCCTAGCAGGAGCACCTAATAATCCAACTACTTCACAGGCCCTAAAGGATAGCCTATAGACTCTAGTCCAGTCTCACAATTAGCCCACCTAATTCCCTAGGGTCACACCTCCTTACAAATCTTTATTTATGCTCATTTGAAGGACTTACACTACCTTTCTCAATGAACACAAATAAAGAGGGGGCAACTATGGGACCCTGAGTCCATCCAGGACAGGCCAAGAGCCACCGACTCAGTCCGAGATGCATCCACCCCCACCAAGTCCGTAACAGCCCGCTTGAAAAAAGGGAATATGGATATAATGGATCCTAGCCGCCATGAGATACCCGGGGACGTTACAGAACCCACAATACCCAAAGAGAGAATCATGGGGAGTAACCAACCCAAATTAGTTACGAAGCCTATAAAAGGCCTCGAGACGAAGAGAAGAGGACAAGAACAAAGTAGGAGAGAATAGAGAAAGGATTCACTAAGGATTAGGAGAAAGCAAGTGTGATAGCTAGAGTGAAGTGGAGAAGAAAGCTCAGCACCAAACTTCTGGATACCAGGTTAGTAAAAAAAACACTTATAAACATGCCTAGAGAACAACACTGAAGTCGCCTCCCTCCCATCTCGGCCTCCTTCCCTTCCTCCCTTCCCAGAACCCAACCACTAGGGTCGAGTCTATCTCAGCTTCCTTCCCTTCCTTCCTTCCCAATATCTAGCCACTAGGGTCGACTCTATCTTAGCTTCCTTCCTTTCCTTCCTTCCCAGAACCCAACCCCTAGGGTCGAGTCTATCTCGGCCTCCCTCTCTTCCTCCCCTCACCCAACCACTAGGGTCGAGTCTATCTCAGCCTCCTTCCCTTCCTTTCTTCCCAGAACCCAACCAATAGGGACGAGTCTATCTTGGCCTCCTTCCTTTCCTTCTTTCCTAGAAACCAACCCCTAGGATTGAGTCTATCTCAGCCTCCCTCCCTTCCTCCCTTCCGAGAACCCAACCACTAGGGTCAAGTCTATCTTGGCCTCCTTCCCTTCCTCCCATCCCAAAACTCAACCACTAGGGCCGAGTCTATCTCGGCCCCCTTCCCTTCTTTCCTTCCCAGAACCCAACCACTAGGGTCAAGTCTATCTCGGCCTCCTCCCTTCCTCCCCTCCCAAAACCCAACCACTAGGGTTGAGTCTATCTCAGCCTCCTTCCCAAAACCCAACCACTAGGGCCGAGTCTATCTCAGCCTCTTTCCCTTCCTCATTCCTTCCCAGAATCCAGTCACTAGGGTCGAGTCCAACCCGACCTCCCTCTTGTTTCCCCCCCAACACCCTTTCGAACATGGCCGAGCCCATCTCGACTTCTACCTGGGCTGGCCGAAACGAATTAGCCTCGCCCCCTAGACCCATTAACCCAATGTCCAACCAGATTTATGTCGACTTTGACTCCTCTAACTATGGAGGTACGTAGGCACACTCTTGTCAAGTCACGAACCCAAAAAACCCAACACACCCTAATCCTGTCCTGATCATCAATGTGCTCACCCCCCAAGGAAACATGATTAAAGTCCAAATGTTTTCCTCGCTCCCTCCAGCCAGTTAAGGGTGATTATCAGGTGATAAGTGTGTTGGGGCACCCTGTGTCCCCAACATGCAACTGACTCCCGAACCCATCCCTGATTTGGAGACCAGCCTTTTCCCATTAGGTTTCTTGGAATTCTCCAAAAAAACGCTAGTGGCAACTCCAACCAAGCATCCGAGTTGGTTTCGATGGCTAGATAGCTAAGATGACTCCAACTCGGCCTGTTTCAGTTTCCCCTCAAGGAGAGACGGGTATGAGGTCTTGAAAGTCACAATTTAGATTGTGACAATGTAGTATTAAAAATAATAAAATAAATAATGTAATGGTTAAAATAAGCCGTGTAACAAAAAATATTAAAAAATAACATAAAAAATAAAATAAACGTTTAATGTCAATACCTTGAAGTATAATTCTAAAATAATAAATAATATTATAAATAGTATAATAATTAAAATAAAAATATAATAATATTTTGTTTACCTAACACTATTAAGAAAGGTCTAACAAGTTTTTGAAATAGTAAAAAAATGGTAAAAGCTAATAGAAATGACATATAAACATAGATTTCTCTTTTATCCTTAAAATTATTATTATTTTTTTTTACTTTCTTTTACATAAGACATGATTTTATTATTATTATTTTTTTATTTTTCTTCTTTCACTTATAAGGTAAGATTTTATTATTTTTATTTTTTATGCAAGGAAGAGTTTTATTATTTTTGTTACATAATATAATAGATAATATATTTTATTATTATTATTATTATTATTATTATTATTATTATTATTATTATTATTATTGTTTATATATTTGTATATATTTTTTATTTTAACCATTATACAATTTATAATATTATTTTATTATTTTAAAATTATACTTCAAAATATTGATATTGATAGATTATATTTTTATTATGTTATTTTTGAATATTTTTATATTACATTGTTTATTTTAATCATTACATTATTTATATTGTTTATTCTATTATTTTAATATTATACTTCAATATATTTTACCAAATATTACAACTTTTTCTGTAAATAAAAAAATAGTTAAAAAGTCATACAAAACACGGCGCCTTTGTTTCTTGCCAAATGACTGGGCTGGGAGAAGTGTTCTCCCCTTATTTTGCATGTTTTCCCATAATTATATATATATATTTATATATTCCAATTGAATGATAATAACCCGCTGAACACTTTAATTCCGACTTGAGAAAAATTAGGAGACGTGGCAGAATGTGATTCGAAATCTTTGCAAAATGCTATTGTTATAGTCTCTATAGCTAATTTTCCGGGGGGGCTACAAACATTGGAGACATCCAAACCAATTCAAACTCCTATAATCCAAATAAACCATTTTCTTTTTCACTCCATGCAATTTTTCTCTCGTTCATTCTGCCCCTTTCTTCATTCTCTGTGCATTTTGAGATTCACAATTTGTTCCATAGTTTTTGAAGATGGGGCAACAAACTTTGATATATAGCTTTGTGGCTCGTGGCACCGTGGTTCTTGCTGAGTACACTGAATTCTCTGGAAACTTTACCACCATTGCCTCTCAATGCCTCCAAAAGCTTCCTTCTTCCAACAACAGATTCACCTACAATTGTGATGGCCACACTTTCAATTATCTTGTTGAAAATGGTTTCAGTAAGTCATGCCCATTTGGAATTTTCACCATGTTAATATAATTTTATCATGATTGAATCTATTTTGATGTAGATCTTGATATCTCTCTTTTTGTTTGTACTCATTTTTCCTTTTCAGTTTGGGTGATTACATGCTTGATAACCATAACATGAATTATTTTTTGGGTAAGAAAAATATATTGATAAGATGAAGAATAATGGATACCCAAGTCCAATTACATCAAATAGAATATAAGGAAATGCAATAAGAAGAAAAAAGAAGTAGAATTTGTTGATCACTCATATAATTATATTCAAGCGAATTCTCTAACCTAGTCTTAAGTTACAACCAACTTCTCACATTGATGATGTTAATTATTTGATTAGAATTCAAATGTTTATCCTTGAAACATATTTAGTTTTTATTAACTAAATAGACCATATAATGCAAAGTCATAAAAATTTTCACCACTCCATGTATTTGATTCCATTTGCCAATCCTAGATTAAACCATAACATGAATTATGAAAAAATAATTTGTCTCTTTCCCGATCTCTTTCTCTATATTTGGCTGATTATTTTTCCTCATGCTTTTAAATCTCAAACATAAAGTGGATTTTTTTTTCCTGTTTTTTATTTCTACCCTTTTTTTTATTATAAAAAACAAATGAGAGATTAATGTATCTGGTAACGAGGCAACTGAATACTTGCAAAATCATTAAAGGATTATTTTTGTCGTTTGCAACCTAAACATCCAAGATGGTTCATATATATTTCTTTTGAAGTGTTTGAAGGGAAATGGTTTTCATACGAAACTATAAGAATTTTTTGATTTTGTTATTAATTTTATCCACCATTTAAATTAATAGCTAAATCATAGTTGATTAACTATTAATTAATTAGAATATTATTTTTCCTAACTAAATTTAAGTTATATTTATTTATATCTCTTATTACTACAAATTAGTTAGAAAATAATTATAAATTTTAAAAATTTATTACAAATTAACTAAGATTATTTTTTTAGTTAATTTGCTACTTATTTCATCCTACCACCAATATTATAATAATTTCGTAGTTAATTATTTTCACTAAAAATTAGCTACAAAATAACTATTGATTTTAAAATTAGCCACAAAATTATTTTGTAGTAAATTTTAAATTTTCTTGTAGTGATGGTGTCTTTTATGTTTCAAAGAAATAAGAATTATTCGATCAGAATTTGATTGCATGTGTTTCTCTTTAAAAAAATAAAATAAAAATAATTATCAAAATAATTTTAAGAGTTTAATTTTTATGCATTTAACAACTTTTATCCTCTCAATCAATGGAAAATTAGAGTAAGTATGAGACTAAGGTTTTTATTGTAAAAATTAATATAATTATTATTTGGATAATTTTTAATTAGTTGATAGTATATATATTTTTTATATTTTTATGGATTTTGTTATAAAATATTTGCTTTATTTTGGATGTTGTAGCCTACTGTGTGGTTGCTATTGAATCTGCTGGTAGACAGATTCCTATTGCTTTTCTGGAGCGTGTCAAGGATGAATTCAGCAAAAAATACGCTGGAGGCAAAGCTGCAACTGCTTCAGCAAAGGGCCTAAACAAAGAATTTGGGTACCCCATTTTATACCTAACTTTTATGATGCATGTACTTGCTTCACAAAATCTTACAACAATAGTAAACGAAAAAACTTTAATTTTGAGCTACTCTAGTTCAATTACTTATTTTCATGTAAACTACACAAACGTAACATCTAATACGAATTTACTTTATTGTCGCATTATACTAGGGTATGTTTGGATTGCGGTTAGAGAGGTAAAAAATATTTTTACTATCAAAACAATATTATTATTATTTTTTTCATTTTCTGCCTTAGGATTTGGGAACATACACTGGAATATCTAAAAACACTTTTCTAACTCTAATCCACACGTATCCTTGATGAATAGGATGATGCGGTAATAGAATGAATTCTTATTACATTGAATGTGCGTATAAATTAAATTCTAAAAAAAATAAATGTCTTTTGATGAAAATGTAAACCTACTAAATACACATACTAAATGTATTGTTTATGAAATCTGCAGGCCAAAATTGAAGCAGCAAATGCAATATTGTGTTGATCATCCCGAAGAGATCAACAAGCTTGCCAAAGTGAAGGCTCAGGTTTCAGAAGTCAAGGGTGTTATGATGGAAAACATTGAGAAGGCAAGACATATCTACAAATGACATTATTGTTTAGAGTTCTTTAACAGGGTTGTTGCCACCATTCATCAAATATATTATAGTATTAATTTGGATTGAAATATTTCGTTTTCTCGTAGGTTCTTGATCGTGGAGAAAAGATTGAGATGCTGGTGGATAAGACTGACAACCTTCGCTCACAGGTTTCATTTTCTTCCTTACTTTTTTATGATTTAAAAAAATCGATCCTTATAATATTTATGATTTTTTATTTTAGTCTTTTTAAATTATTTCTTGTAATATTTTTTTTTTTACATTAGTCTATGTTGACATCATTTCTTAGTTATGGTTAACTACTTTTGGTAGCAATTTCATGTAGATTAATAAGATGATAAAAATTGAATATATAAATAAAAATAATTCTTATTTTTTAATTAGTTTTTGAGCTTGAATTAAATCTAAATTTTTAAATTTTAATATAATATCATAATTTGTCTTTGTATTTTTTATTAGGCCTTTTAGACTACCTACCATTGGACCTTTATTAGACTTTCCACAAATATATAATTTTGTAAATTCCACATTCAATATGTCTAGCTTTAAGTTTGAAGAATATATTAAAGATTTTATATTGATTAATTATATAATCAAAATAGAATATATAAAAAGAGGGACAACCTTCACCTTTTAAAGTTAGGTTTTGAATTTAAATTTATTCTCTAAATTCTAAGAAATTTTGCAAATTGTTACTAGATGATACATTATTTTATATAATTTTTAGTTTACTTTTTATAAATATACTTTATTTTTATTTTAATCTCTTTAATGTTTTTTTTTTATAATCTTTGATTCTTTAGTCACCTCATTAGTTAATGTTGACTAAATAATGACAGAACTATATTAAAAAAAAGAAATATCATAATAATTATTTTAAAATTAAAATAATAAATAATAAATAATAAATAAATATGTTACAATAACTAGAAATATATTTAAATATTTTTGTGTTTATCTAGCTTATGATCCAATTCTGTTTAATAAACAACTTGTAATATCTGTGTCACTTGTTGCAGGCACAAGACTTTAGAACACAGGGCACCAAGGTGAAAAGGAAGATGTGGGTTCAAAATATGAAGATGAAATTGATTGTTTTCGGTATTGCCATAGCATTAGTTTTGATCATGTTCATGTCTATATGTCGTGGCTTCAGCTGCTTAGACTAGTGTTTTTTCTTTTCCTTCTCTTTGATCAATTTTGCAAGAATATTTCGTCTGTTACAATATTTGTGCCTATTCTTAATTTCATTAACCATTTTTTAGTTAATTATATGATTCACTATGGATGGGGTGTGTTGTATATTTGTCTAATATTTGCTAAATATAATATATACATATATCACGATATTGTCTTTAAGAATATGAGAACTTATCTAGGTATTCATTGTTTATATAGTACATGCACAACGCATCAATACCATTCAATATATTTTGGTTGACTCACTTTATTCTTAATATTTTTACACGTGTACGTGTTGCCTTAAACATTTCAGATTTTACAAGCGTGAACTTTTGACACATAGTATGAACCCCAATCTATTGATAATAACAATGAAACTCATTTCAATTTTCATAATAAATTCATCGACCACTTCAAATGTCACTGTAATAAATATATTTAAAAAATTAAGTGTATATATATGTAAGTTTTTATTATAGGTATTAGTTAAATAATATTAAACACATCTTGCTAAAAGAATTTAATTATTTTTAAAAGAATAAGTGTTAAATCGATTCTATATTTTTAATATAATAAATTTTCTATTTGATTTTTTTATTATTTTAATTTTATTTCTTTAAAACTTGTCATAAATATGTATAAAATGATATAAAACCTAAATGGAACAAATTGATCATTTGTTGTTGTGATGATTTTTTTTATTAATCAAACAATAATAAAACAATACATGTCTTAAGAATACTTGTTAAAAAATAAAAATTAAAAAAGGAAGTATCTATCACATTAAAATCATACAAAGTTCACTTAACATGTGCTTTTTAAAAAATTAAACGAATTTGCTAAAATGTATTATACTTCCTAATACTCTAAAAAAAAAAAAAAAAACTCTCTAATTGATATCCTTTAAACATCTACTAGCGAGAAAAAAAAAATCAATTGCTGTTGAGCGACTAAATATAGTGTAAGCGAGTATTATCGATCCACGAATTCAATAATATTTCAATAGGTTTGGTTGGATCACCAAGAATTGTAAGATTATTTACTTAATTATAATTGGATTGAAAGTTAGATATTTTAAGTATAATCAATTTGACTCAACCTAATATAAGTATAATATTAAAATAATAATAATTATAATTTTATCGGTTTGTAATTATGTGTACGCAGAATTAATTTCTCCATCGTAGTTAGTAAAGTTGGTCGATTTTGTTAGGTTAGCTTGAACTCGTCCAATAAAATTGAAAACTAAGCTTTAAAATTTAACCCAAATTTAATGTAGAGACATTTTGTCCAATTTGATGAAGCCTGTGTCATAATAGGATTCAAGCCTGACTAGTCCAATTAGCTTTGGGTTGCTTGTTTTTTTATTACTAATTTCATTGAAATTTGAAAGAGAAATTTAAGAGATTAAACAAAGTTAATTCACAGAGACTTATTTTTCTTTACTTTTACGCTAAACTCACATAGACGATAGGTTATAGTCAAACCACAAATAAGTTCTCTCGTTCACACACGCATGTACGCTGCTAGAGTCTAGAGTCATATAAGAAATTTAAAAATATATATATATTTCTAATTTTATAAAGGATGTCAATGATGTTGATCACATACTTAAATATTAAAAACCCTATTACCAAATATCCAAATCGATAATTACTAATGTACAATAGAAAACAAAGACTTCTTAACTAGAAGTCAAAAAAAGTAAGATCTTAACCTCTGATATGTGAAATTATTTTGTTAATATTGTTGCTGAAATAGATGAAAAAAAAATATAAATGCAAAGAATGCAAAAAAAAGATAGATGATATTGTCTTATAATATATTTGTTATCGTTTGAGAATATAGGTAGTATAATGTGTTCTACTCTTTGATTGTATCCTACCATAGGTGCGTCCTTTGATCCCTATTTGTACATGAACGACCCTCTACTATTCTTCCTAACAAACTCATAACCGTCCCAACTGCCTTCTAACTAACTTTGGGAGTTGCGTATTTGGGCTAGGAAGGGGGATGGTTTGAGTGGACTGGCTTCCTTGGGCCAAGGTACTTTGTTGGGTTAGGGTGTATTTGTCGTTGGGCCTATACACATGTCGGAGTCTGGTCATCGTGGCCGAGGTACACACGCCCCTTAAAGCTTTTTGCCGTAGAGAATAAGCTTTAATTCTCCTTTTTGGTCTAAGACAGCCGGACATGGTTTCTAGTCTTGATTGGCGAGTTGGCTAGTTGGGTCTTAGTCCCTCCTTTGGTTGCACCTTGTTATATGTTGTTTCTGTGCGGTTCTCCCAGACTCGGCTGGTTAGGATGGATTCTTGGCAAGAGTGAACTTGAACTATCCGGTGGGTTTACTAATGCACAGCCCCTCATGCGCTGGGTGAAGCGATAACTAGTTGGGATGGACTTAGTCGACAGTCGTGGACTCGGACTATCTAGTGGGTCGATTGGTACTCAGCCCCTCATGCATCGATTGAAGCGACAATCGGTCAGGGTGGACTCAGTCGGCAAGCGTGGACTCAAACTATTTAGTGGGCCTACTAATGCATAGCCCCTCATGCGTCGGGTGAAGCGATAACCGGCCGAGATGGACTCAATCGAAAGTCGTGGACTCGGACTATCCGATAGGTACTTTGAAGTTTCATCCAAGATGAGATTCAATTGGCTGAGCAAGTTTTTAGTTGTTTGGGATAGGCCTTGAAGGCTTTTTGTCCTATGTGAGGGGGATGTGACCATGTCGATCTGTGGGAGTTTCACTTTTGCCACCTCTTGGTTTCTTTTATTTAGAGTGTTCTTGCCTTGGAGGAGATCTAGTGATTGGCCACTTGCAGGTCTTTGGTGCCCCAGACAACCTTGACCGGCTTGTCTCAGTTGGGTCTTTTCTCATATTGCCTAGAGGGGATCTGATGACCAACTGTTCTCAAGTCTTTTCCCATCTCGCTTGGAGGGGGATCTAGTGATCGGCTGCTTCCAGGTCTTTGGTATCCTGGACAGCCATGATTGGCTTGTCTTTGATGGATCTTTTCTCATCTCGCTTGGAGGGAGTCTAGTTATTGGCTGCTTGTAAGTCTTTGGTGCCCTAGACAACCTTGACTGCTTATCTATGACAGGTCTTTTCTCATCTCACTTGGATAGGACCTATTGGCCGAGTTCCCAGGTCTTTTTCTTTTCTCACCTAGATGGGACCTATTGGCCGAGTTCCCAGGTCTTTTTCTTTTCTCACCTAGATGGGACCTATTGGCCGAGTTCGCAGGTCTTTTTTTTTCTCGCCTGGATGGGACCTTTTGGTCGAGTACACAAGCCTTTTCTTTTCTTGCCTGGATATGACCTTTTTTTCAAGTTCACAGGTCTTTTCTTTTCTCGCTTGGACGAGGCCTTTTGGCGAAGTTCACAGGTCTTTTCTTTTCTTTCCTGGACAAGACCTTTTCGACCATCCTTCATAGGTCTTTGTCTTCGTGCCAAGAGGAGACCTTTTCGGGTGTCCTTTGCAAGTCTTTATCTTCGTGCCTGGAGGGGACCTTTTTGGCCATCCTTCGTAGGTCTTTTTCTTTGTGCTTGAAGGGGACCTTTTTGGTCGTCCTTCACAGGTCTTTCCTTCGTACCTAGAGGGGACCTTTTCGGGCATCCTTCACAGGTCTTTGTCTTCGTGCTTGGAGGGGACCTTTTTGGCCATCCTTCGTAGGTCTTTTTCTTCGTGCCTGAAGGGGACTTTTTCGGGCGTCCTTCGTAGGTCTTTTTCTTCGTGTCTGAAGGGGACCTTTTCGGTTGTCCTTCACAGGTCTTTGTCTTCATGCATGGAGGAGACCTTTTTTGGCCGTCCTTCGAGGTCTTTTTCTTTGTGCTTGGAGGGGACCTTTTCGGTAGTCCTTTGCAAGTCTTTTTCTTCGTGCTTGGAGGGGACCTTTTCAGCCATCCTTCGCAGATCTTTATCTTCGTGCCTGGGAAGGACCTTATGGGTCAACTCTGAGGTCTTTGGTCTTCATGCCTGGAAGGGACCCTGTGGGCCGACTCCTTAGGTCTTTAGTCTTCGTGCTTGGAAGGGACCTTGTGGGTCGACTCCTCAGGTCTTTGTCTTCATGCTTGGAAGGGACTCTATGGGTCGACTCCTCAGATCTTTGGTCTTCGTGCTTGGGAGGGACCCTATGGGCCAACTATTTAGGTCTTTTATCTTCATGCCTATAAAGTACCTTGTGGGCTGACTCCTCAGGTTTTTGTCTTCATGCTTGGAAAGTGACCCTGTAGGCTGACTCCTTAGGTTTTTTTTCTTCCAATGCTCTCAAGCTTTGTTCGAGATGAGGAGCCGAAATACTTTTGGGTGCCTACATGAATTGTGGATTATAGTCTTGCATATTTCAAGATACAAATATACTTACCGAAGATTCGAGGTTCCTCCTGTGGCACTTTGGGCATGCTGCGGAGGATGTACAAGCTTTTGATCTTGGGCTTGATGGCAAGTATGCAATTTCTTTGGCCTTCAAGATTATGCCTTACACTCTGGGCCTTCGAGCTTCTTTTTTTTCTTGAGAAGGTGCGTAAGTAAGTGAGTGGTGATGAGGTTGGATAGAGGAGGAACAAGTTACCTTTTCTCTCTAGTTGTTATTTTAATAAGGAAGATAGAGATATCAAGTATTTATTACTCTTCTAAGACAACAAATATAGGTGGTGTAGTTGGTGTGTGTGTCCCTTGGTGTAGTATAGCAAACCTGAGGTTGAGGGTTTGAATCCTCTCACCTTGAAAGTTCTTTTATTTTCCTAAAAGAGAAGAAAGAAATATCATATATTTGTTACTCTTTTACAACAACAAATGATAGTGCGTCCTAAGGTCCAGGGTTCAAGTCTCTCTTGCTCTGAAAATATATACTTTTTCTCACTTGTGATTTGGAGGTGTCAAGGACACAAGGTGCCAAAAGAGTGTCAGAGTTTGAGAAATGGTTTGAAAATATATACTTACTTTTTCTCACACTTTTAGTCCCTTCCTCCATCGCTTGTTCCTACCAGCGACAACTTCATTAGCTCCTCTCTTTATATTTGAGGAGGGGGGATGGCATCATGATGTCTCCCTTGCCTGATGGCTCTATAAGGCGGATCTAGGCATGACGTAGGTGGATTTGACGACGTTTTTTGTCAGCTTCTCCTTCCGCGTTCGGGGTTGGCATTGGCGTTGGCTCCAACAATTGCTCGGTGTAATAGATCTGGGAGCTCTGCTAACTCCTGTAGCCGCTACCCCTGAGTGCGGTGGTCATCGTTGCTCCTAACCTCCAAGGTCTATCTCTTAGTCTTGAGGCGTTGGGAAAAGTTTCACCGAAATGGTGGACGCCACTATTCTCATATGAGAATACAAGTAGTGTTGTATGTTCTGCTCTCTGATTGTATCCTACCATAGGCGTGTCCCTTAGTCCCTATTTGTACATGAACAACCCTCTTCTATTCGCCCTAACAAACTTCTAACCGTCCCAACTGCCTTCTAATTGACTATGGGAGCTGCGTGTTTAGGGCAGGAAGAGGGCTAGTCTAATTGGACTGGCTTCCTTGGGCCAACGTACTATGTTGGGTTGGGGCGAATCTGTTGTTGTGCCTACACACATGTCGGAGTCCGGTCGTTGTGGCCGACTGGTACACACTGTTCTCGTCTAAGAATACAGGTAGTGGTAGTGTAGTGTGTTCTGCTCTCTGATTGTATCCCTTGGTAGCTTGGTCACTATTTGTACATGAACAACCCTCTATTATTCTCCCTAACAGACTCCTAACTGTCCCAATTGCCTTCTAATTGACTTTGGGAGCTGTGTGTTTGGGTTAGGAAGGGGCTGTTTTGAGTGGACTAGCTTCCTTGGGCCAAGGTACTCTGTTGGGTTGGGATGTATGTCGGAGTCCTGTCGTCGTGCCAACCGGTACAATATTTCATATTAAAAATAATTAACTAATTATCTTTTTAATCCTTTTCTAAATAAATTAATGTAATAACATAATTATCTTATTTTATTTATTACACTAAAATAAATATAATAATAAAAATAATTATTATAAAAATTGTTAGTTTTGATTTTTGAAAAAAAATAAAAATCAAAAAGCAAAAATAAAAACAATTTTTGAATTAACCAAAAACTCACCCCATAGTCAAACTTAAACTTTAATTTAGATACTCTTGTTTAATCTAGAGTTGTTGGTCCAGTACACTGTAACTCACAACTTGAACCGACCTATATTCCGTTTTGTCAACACTACTCTCTTACACCAATTGATATTCAATTGTTTGATCATATTTATTTGTGATCATTGTTTATTCATATTTATTTGTCACCACACAGACAAGTAAATCAGTGTTTGTTAGTATATGTGAAACATCAAGAAGCCCTGGCAAGAAGATATTTTAATCCCTAATTTAAGGATTGATATCAGCAAATTCGGAGGGAGAAAAAAAGACTTGTCGCCAATATTTTGACAAAGAATGGATATTAGTGTCCACGTTTCTTTTTATGAAAGTTCAAACTTTTAAATTGTTAATTTTAAAACAAAATCATTAAGTGAAGTATATTTTTATCAAACCATCGATCATTTTTATATGATAATAGAATTTAATTAAAAATAATCTCCATGGGCGATCTAAACAGTGGAAGAATTTGAATAATATATACAAGATCATAAATTCTAACTTCATTGGTATTTTTGTATTTTTTATTTTACTAAAAGAATTAAAAATATAAAATTGTTGTATGTAATAAAATTATTTATTTTTATAATAATTATTTTAAAAATTATATTTTGAGTGCTTTTAATCTTTTGACGATGTAATTTTTTATAATAACAATACATAAAAATTAAAAAATTAAACTCATAAATGTTGTTATACTTTGGTGTTGACATGGCTTTAACCAAAGTCAGATGAGGATGTGATTGTCATTGTAGTGTTTGGGGAGCGTGAAAAAATGGTTCCCACTTACAAAGACTTTAATATTTAAGTTAGAAATCAACGTAGTTACAATAAATTTACATATATATATATATATATATTTATTTATTTATTTATTTATTTTGGAATCGACGGAGCATGAAGCGTCAAACCCTGAAATTTTGATGTTTACAAAATTATTAAAATACGAAAACTATTTGTTTTCGTCTAATGAGTATGTTGACATGTGCAATTCAATTAGACGATTCTTTTGTCTTTGTCTTTGTTGTAAATAAGCTCTTACATGATCTTTGTAAGCTTTTGTGAACTTCAAATGTTTTTACTTGAAACAAAGCTTTAAAGAGAATCCAAAGGATCTGAGTCCAGTATATTTTTCAAAGAAACAAATTAAAAGCGTCTTTTGATAATCAAGCGACTAATACAACATGTTTTACCCTATGCATTGTGTTGTGCGTCTGATGTCTTCTACCAGACTTTTTTTAAGAACATCTTTGGACCTTGTTTTCATAAATATTAGTGGACTCCATGCTTATACCTATGAACATGTATGCCGTACTTCAAATTGTTTTTCAAAAGTAAGGCATTTAATTTACAAGGACAAAAGTTTGACTTATTACTAATTGAGCACATAAAAAACATGTAAACCCATCTACAAAAGTTTGACTTACAGTACATATTGAAGTAATCTACAAACTAATAGAACTAATAATGTTTTATAAAGATAAAAAACGACAACCATCTTATATGAAAATAAGTGAATTTCATATAAACATCTTATTATGAATAGACGATTTCAATTGTCTTACTGGACGTTTAAGAAAAATACACCATATAATAATTTAAAGTTTGGATGGATCAGTATTTATATATGTACAAATAATTTATATTTTTCAAGAAATACATGCACATAAGTTTGTATTATTGGTTTCAAGTTTATCTATGAAGAGTTACAAAATCAAAATAATCAAATATATCGACTCTCAAAATATTGTACTTAAACCTATCTTATAGAAAATAATAATATACCCTTTTAGAGATAAAAGAAGATTATTTTGAGTAACACAACAACCAAATGAATAAAACAAAATAAACATAATATTTTATCTTATTAAAGGCATAGTTGGTGAAAGATAATTAATATGGTATTAATTGTCTCAATGTTCACCATAGACTCAAGGGAAGATCAAAGAAGATAAATACTTAAGTTATCTCTTAACAATTATATCTCTTGAACTTGAAGAGTCTTGTAAAAAATATTTATAACGAGGGGTTCACTATTAGTAGAAATCTGGGTTCACTGTTAGTGGAAATCTTGGTTGGTTGGCTATCAAGGACTAGACCAAGACATAATCTTAAGACAAGAATAACAAGTATAAATACTCTTGTATGATTAGTTCTATTCTTATTTGTATATCTAATTATGATTGTTAAATCCCTTGTTAAAAAGAAAGAGAATTTTTCATTGAAGTTTTGTTCTTTAACAGTTTCATTACAGTGTAACACTTATTTTTTTTTTCCTCTTATGAAATTAATAAATTAGATGAAAATAATAGAAAAGATGATTAAATTTAATTTCATAAAAAATTAATTAATAAATATGTGTGATTTTTTTATGTAAGTTTCAGTAAAAAAAAGTTTTATTAAAACTAAGATTATGTTGCACACTAACAATGTAAAAATATAATTTACAAGAAAATTTAAGAATTGAATTATAATTGTTCTCAGTTAATTATAATTAAGCATGCTTCTTTTAAAAATTATCCTTAGAACTATTTTACACCCATATTCAATGCTTAATTGATTCGGTCAACATTTTTGAAAAGTTTTCAAATAGTTAAGAAAACTCAATTCAATCGTCCTTATTTTTTAATATATCAAACAAATTATAGCCCGATTATTAACGCTTGAACACCATTGCTAAAGATTTTTCTTATTGGGTTGGAATCCCCTTCAGCCCAACCTGTGGGTCATGCAGCCATACATCTACAATTATTATTTATACCTCCCATTAATGAACATACCCTCTTTTTTTTCAATCAATTTACTTAAATACGTTTTCCTATTATATTTCTTTTTTTTTTTTTCAAATAATTACTCTGACTCGACAAACCTTTTCCCGTTTGTGTTTTCTTGCTTCCAGAAACATTGTCTTTCCCGTTTGGAAAACAAGACCAGCTCTTTCGTTCTCGCTCTTAGAAATTTATTTTCATTTAATTATGTTGGCATTATATTTTAGATATAATTATATTAATTATTTATTTAAAGTTATTATAATATTAAGTGATCCAATTAAATAATCGAATAAACTTGCTAAAAACATTTGATATGTGCTTAATAAGTGGATATCCAAGTTGGGCCCATTAGGGGATAATGAAAACACTATATGTAGGCTAACACATCATGAAAGGCGGTCCCCAATACACCAAACCGAAAATAAATTATTTGTTCTCCCCATCAGAAAAGAGAAACAAAAGTCCCAAAATGAGTTAAGGTGGTTTGGTTGAGGAAGACCACAATCCAACAAGTTCTCTATTCTCCCCATCAAAAAAGAGAAACATAAGTCTTAGAAGGAGCTAAGGTTGTTTGGTTGAGGAAGACCACAAACCAACGGGTCGTAATCACTAAAGATTCTGCTGCAATCTCCTAGAACAACAAATGGATTTTATACATCTTTATTTATAACTTTGATGATCTAGTATAACAACAATAGATTATAAGGAACCCAAGTGTAGGAAACCTCCAACAACAATAAGAACATAAGGAATTTAAGGATTGAAGTCTCCAACAGGAATAAGAAATAAGAAACCTAAGGATAGACAAATATTTCCATCACTCGCTTCTATGTAATTTCTTCCTCCTCGGCATTATTGGGTATGTGTGTCTATGTAATTACATTTAGTGAGATACCTTCTGTAAATTTTTTTTTGTGATAACCTCAAGAAGTTAAGTATTAAAGAATATTTGGGTTGTAATAAAGTAAATTACAAGTATTGTATAACTTGAAAAGATTTTGAAAATATTTGACTGTAAAGTCAATTTGATTTAGTGGACAAAATCTTTAAGTTGAAGAGATTGGATGTAACTTTTGTGGAAGAGTGAATCGGGATAAAACCTGTGTTATCTTCTCTCCATTATCTCTGTTTTTGTTCTACACGTTTTGGACGATTCATTTGGACATTGTGAATTGATATTCCTTCTGTTTTCGAAAAATGTTGTTAAAATTACACAAAATTCAACTCTCTCCCTTCTTATGTGATTTCTTATTTCCTTCATCTTTCTCATTGCTAAACTATTGCTTTGATGCTTGTGAGCGGCCATGCTTTGACCAGCACAACCATGCTCTTCTTCGTAGTTCATTTTTTGCTACTTTTAGATATAAAAACTTGAGGACAAGAAGCTCAAAGCAAGACACTGGGAATTGGAACACAAGTTTTCATACCTAAACACAACCAAAAACAAACTCTAAAGAGCAACATAGTTGTGAGCATGACTGTGCAAAAGCATTAAGGGAAGATTTCAACACTAAGATAGAAGCATGACCATGTTTTGTTTCAGCATGATCGTGCTCAGTTTCAAAGTGTTAAAGGAAGAGTTCAACACTGAGAAAGAAACTTGATGCGTTTCAAATATGCTTAAGGAAAAACATATCCTATCGCGATAATAATAAGGATGTGAGTCCATATATTATACCAAAGGGACTAGTTTAGACAATCAATCTTTCGAATTTATTTTAAAATCATGCAAAAGCTTTGAAAATAGAATATAGTTAGAGATAATTTTTAAGTGAGAGAAAAAAGGGTTACATTTTCATTTGTATTATTTCTTTCCCTAATTCTAATTACATGTGAATTTCCTAAATTTTCCCTTATTGTTGACTTTACCTCTTAATTTTGTAACATCCTAAAATTTATTTAATTATCTTTAGAAATTAATTACATTATTATTATTATTATCAATTTTATTTTAATAGAGGAGTTAATAATTTTATAAACTGATGAGGCTTTATCTAAATTATTTTTATTTATTAATTTAATTAATTGAATTAACGGGGGAGGCTGACGGGCGGGTCGGGGTTTACCCGACCCAGCTAGAATATTAGACAAGGGGTAATCAGTTTACCCTAATTGGTGTTTTACGCGTCAGACAGCCAGACCTAGAGGAGAGAGAATGTCGACCTGCAAGGAAGAGGAGTTAGGGTGTTCAGACCGTCCTAGAGCCGCATCAGATCATCACTATTCTTCACAGCTAAGGTAACGTTGAGGGCACTCATGGTGCCAAGTTTTGAAAAGGCGGGGTCTTGCTCTGATTAGTGTGACATCGGGGTTCTAGAAGTTAGAATAGTTACTCTATGCCTTGATGTTTGAATGACTTATTTTAAAGATGATGATGACTTTAGTTTCTCAATTATAATGTTTAGATCAAAAACCTCCTTGAAAACTTTGTGTCTACCTTTTAATTAATTACCATGTGAACCTTTTATCCTTAATACAAAATGTGCTTCTTTTGGTTTTAACTATTACCTGTTTTCATTTTATTTATTTTATTAAGGCAATTTAAGTATTCGGGGTAGAAGGGTGTCACAAATTCTATCAAGAGTCCTTGGTTTAGATTTCTAATAATCTTTATTTTAGGTTGTGTTTCTAGCCGATCATATAAAGACTCAATCTAAAACAAGCATGATAAACAAAGAGATAGATTAATTTATACAACCAATTTAGAGGTTTAGAAAAAAGGTTGGTGATGCAATTTTTTGAAAACCTAATCATTTTATGAGTTCACCAACTAATTTTTGTTTGATCATCGTTAATTAATTGATTTAGATATGCATACAATGATAAATTCTTTGCAATATTATTCAAATAATAAAATGATTCAATTGGGAAATAAAGAAAAAAAATTTGCATTTAATCAAAATTGAGGTTCCGAACACAAATTACACCATAACCCTTATGAGTGGATTTAGCTACCTATACATATGATGAAAATAAGGTAAGCAAAAGAAAACATAGAATAGAGAAGAAAATAGAAACTGTGGTAGCCAAAGGCTCCATTTCATCACTATGCACTATGTCTTGGCCTTGTAGTGTCCTTGAGGTGGTTTTGTAGAGCTAAGAATTGAGAGAGGACTAGATGCTTTGGGATGATTTTTTTGCTCTTCCCTTGCTCCTTTTTATAGGTGCAGAAACAGCCTCACGTAAGAAATTGACCATGGTTGTGCTGCTTTTAGCATAAAGAAATTAAGCTTTTTAGAAGCTTTACACAACCATGCTGAAACTAAGCATGGTCGTTGAAACTAAGTACAATTGTGGTGAAACTAAGTGTGGCCATACTTCTTTCTCAATGTTGAACTTTTTCTTTGACTTTTTTGCATGACTGTGTTTCAACCTACACAGTTGTGCTTCTTTTTAGAGTTTGTTTTTAGTTGCTTTTAGGGTATGAAAACTAGAGTTCCAATGCCTCTTTTCTCACTTTGGCCTTCTTGCCCTGTGATGTAAGTTTGTAACAAATTAAACAAAAAAAGGGTGAACTCTACATAATTTGCAATAAAAAGATGTAGTTATACCCAAAATTTCCCTCTTCAACATACGAAATATCAGTTTATCAACAAACTACATAAATTTGTAAAGGATTTATTAATTATATCAATTATTAGGCATTAAATATTAAATAAAAAATTACTTTCAAGATTAAATACTAAATTAATTATTTAAATTGTTAATAAATCACATTTTAGACAATAATTTACTTATTTAATAATTCTTCTGCTATATATGATATGAATCGCCTAAGCCTCGGCTTTACTCGATAGGTTTAGGCTAATCTTTGTAGGACCTCAATATTGTCCGACCCAAAGGAAGCAACCTAATAGAAGGGGAAATCTTAAGAGTGGGCCTGGCTGGAGCCAAGACAACAAGAACAAATTGGGATCTAGCTCGTTCAGAGAAGAGGAAAGGCTCGAAGGCCACATAATCGGTTTGATACCAGCAGCTTTTGCAAGGGCCAGAATAAGCCCAGCAATGAAGGAACCAGCCACCACAGTAGAAAGGATACCACGTTGTCCTGCTTAGAGATCCTAAATCGTGAAATTTGCCAAGGGGGCAGAACCTTTGATGAGACCATGTCAAGGGTACAAGGGACCTACTGTCCCTAACAGAATGTAAATCCTTACCATTCATAGCGAGCAAACATGCCAGGTTAGTCACTACCCACGAGGAGCTCCACGAATCTAGGAAAAAATGTGTCATGATTGGGCACAATGTACGACGAGTATCAGCTTGGGGATTGCTAAGGCTAACAGATCAAATCGCTGGGCTAGGGTAACACAACGTGGTGAAATCAGGCGCGTTGTCACCCTCCTGAAGGCTATAAAAGTCCCCAGAGCGAAGAAATCGGGGCCGAAAATTGAGGAATATAGCACCCTAAGCGATTTTGCTGGAGCATCTTTGCGTGAGTGACTCGAAGGAATCCCAAACGGCTTTCCGACTGCAAGTACAGACACCCATTACCCCTTTGGATACCAAGTAAGCCTCTCAGCCAAACCATGTTTATAGGAAGCGTCTCCTTCCGCCCTAGGGTTCAATACACTTTAGATGGCAAGCAAGCCGTCTTAGTTCCCCAGAGTCCCGCATTGGTGGGCCATCTTAGTATCAAATGAGTCACAAAATAATGGTGGGAACATAGCTAGCTGCAGTAGGATCGAGTCACCGGAACATGTCGGGTCATCCTAGCTCACTCACGAACACAACATTGTATCGTGGCGGATGCCTAGTGGATAGTCCCTCACGTCAAACCCCAAATCCACACGAGTTGAACGCCTAGCAGAAAGTTCAAACTCCATGGTGGACGCCTAAGGGAAAGTCCCTCCATACCGAGTCTAATAACATGTTTCCACCTAAGAGAAGGACACCTAAGGGAAAGTCCGACTCTATACCCGTCTCACCTCAAGAACTACGTGAAATTTGATCTCTCTCGACTAAGAGCGATACGTAGGAGTGAGAGACATTCTCTCGTCAAGTTCTGCATCCCAAACACTCCCATTTTATCATGCTTTGAACCAAATAAAAATGGAAAAATAAAGGATGTGCTAGCTTATGCAAGTCGTAGGGGGTAACTACCAGATGGTAGTTGGATGGGATGATACATCATTTCCATGCGTAACCGACCCCTTTCCCAGATCCCGGTTCATGCACCTGCCTTATCCGTCTCGGTTCCTGATGTACCATTAAATGTTGGTGGCGACTCCATGATCGAGTTGGTTCAGGCTTAATCACCCGTCTCGCCAGGTCATGGACTTAGATCCGACCTCTCGACAATTTCCCCCACGTGCCTCACTCACATAACATTCAAAAAAAAATATTTTTCCATTTAAATCACAGTCGATACGATTTAGGTCGCATCAATCTTGTATCTCACACTTAATACAATTGTCAACGCTATGAAAATAAGAGCAAGATTATTGTTAATTTTAGAGTATATTTGCAAAAAAACTTAAGATAAAAGGAATTGGGAAGAAGAAAATAGATAGGACTCATAAATGACTCGTTACTAATTTCATAGAAATGAGATAAGAGAAATCAAGATTCATCATAAGCCTTATAGAGAACTTGATCAGAATTAAGTGTTCTAATCTAAAAACATGTGGAGAGAACTCTCTCAAATGTTTGTTATGCAAGATATCACAAATGAACAAAAGTTAGTTACAATTCAGTTAGGATCAAGTTTATATATTGATCTTGCTTACAAAAAGATCTTAAATTACAACTCATGACTCATTGTTTTGAGAATCATAATAGCTATAATTATATTAAAATTAAAATGACAACATGGGAAAAAAAAGGTGGTTGACATGACAATATATAAAGCAATGAATTCCAATTTTCATGCATTCATCATCATACATTAATTAACTTGTCCTAGCTAAGAACAACATCTTGAAGATGTTCATTCTCTTTAGCATAATCTTTTCTTGTGGTTTTCTTGGAAATGTTTCAAATCCCAATCCTCTCCCATATGAAGCCATTTTTAACTTTGGTGACTCTATAAGTGACACTGGAAATGCAGCTACTCATAACCCAATTATCCCTAGCAATACTCCTTATGGCTCAACATACTTTAAACATGCATCTGGGCGTATGTCAAATGGACGACTAATCATAGATTTCATAGGTTTTCTTTTTACTCTTGATTTTAGTTTTTAGATAGCTTAAATTAATTTTCCTTGCGTGAAATGGATTATATGAAACAATATATCCTAACTATCACACATTATTGATTACATTAACCTATGATCATTTTTATTGTAGCTGAGGCATATGGGTTGCCAATGTTGCCAGCCTATTTGAATCTCACTAAAGGACAAGACATTAAGAAAGGAGTAAATTTTGCATATGCTGGTTCAACTGCACTTGATAAGAATTTTTTTGTACAAAAAGGAATGAATAATGTAGAGGCTGCTACTTATTCATTGAGTACTCAACTTGATTGGTATAAGAAGCTCAAACCATTCCTATGTCAAAACAAAAAAGGTTTTACCAAAACTCCTTTTATGATGTTTATGTCAAATATTTAAATTTTTACCAACATGACTAACAAATTTTATTCTTCTTTATGATAGAGTGTGATAGTTACTTCAAAAACTCATTGTTTCTAGTGGGAGAAATTGGTGGGAATGACATTAATGCAATTATTCCATATAAAAATATTATAGAACTTCGCAAAATGGTTCCACTAATTGTTGAAGCAATTACGAATATCACCACCGTACGTTGTGTCAACTTCAATTTTTATATTTTTATTAAACTTGAATTTGAAATATGATTAATTAGAAATTGAATTTTATTGTTATTTCTATTTGTTAGAAATTAATAGAAGAAGGAGCAGTAAAGTTAGTTGTACCAGGAAACTTTCCAATTGGATGCAACTCTGCAGTTTTAGCAACAGTGAATAGTACTAAAATAGATGATTATGATCAATTTGGGTGCTTGAAAGCATACAACATTTTCATCAAGTACTATAATAGACAACTAAAAAAGGCTATAAAGACATTAAGACAAAAGAACCTACATGTTAAGATAACATATTTTGATTACTATGGGGCTGCCAAACGTTTATTTGAAGCACCACAACAATATGGTGAGTTGTGTTTTTATTTTCTTTTATTAGATGAAAAATATAGTGATATGTGATTGTTAATTTTGCTATTATTTATTCTTATGATGTTATGTTCATTAATTTATGTATTGCAGGTTTTTCTTCTGGAAAGATTGAGACTTTTAGAGCATGTTGTGGAAAAGGTGAACCTTACAATCTTAGTGGACAAATATGTTGTGGAAGTGTTGCCTCAACAGTGTGCTTGGATCCTTCAAAATACATAAATTGGGATGGACCCCATTATACTGAAGCAGCATATAGATTAATAGCAAAGGGATTAGTTGAGGGTCCTTTTGCTCATCCTTCTCTCAAATCCCCTCCTTTCAAGATAGCTTAGATTTGAAACAAGCCTTGAGGAAAAATAAAATAAGAATAGGTTTTGTCATTGCATTGTATATATGGTTTTGAACATAACATCAAACCAATGAAAAAACATGAAAAAAAATATTTTTGTTACCATGGATGAAACAAACAAAGAGTTGATAGAACAAGGATCATGTATTCCCCAATGTTATTATTTATTGCATGATGACAATTTGTATGGTTTGGTATAATATGGAGGATATGCTTGCTTGCATAGGACAAATAACAACAAAATTAAAAAGAATTGGAATAAATAGTTGTCGATGTCAAATGATAAAATTTTATTTTGAAAAGCCTAGTTAAAAGACCAGGCAATGAACTATATAAAAGATGCAAATGTAAATGTAAAAAGATAAGGGAAAAATAATCACACAAATTTTTTTGTAATGGTTCATTTATTAAAGATTATGTCTAGGTCTTTTTGTACCTATACTAAGCTTTTGCATTATAGGCAAAATAATTTTGCTTATAGATGCCACACAACCAAGCTAATTCTAAGCTTGAATCCAAGTAATCTTTCAATTTATTTCTAGGTTTAAACCACAAAATAAGACAAGTGTTTAAAGAATGGTGACTCTTATCATCTCATATATGTATAAACATTTTAATCAAGTCTAAGACTCTCTATGAGAGAGCAAGTTCATAAGAGAATGTATTGCAAATGTACACTTTTAATTGGTATCTTGTTAAGACTCCCTAATCTCTGATGAAGATATCCATTGAAGAGCTTGAGAGTTCTTCCCTCGATATTTCAAATGTAGACATCAGATCATTTAATGCTTGCATTAAATACTTTTCACCACCTAGTCATCTTGAAATGATAATGTAGTTTGATTATTTTTTCTTTTGGTAAAAGTAGTCATGCTATTTTGACATGATTTTCTCCAAAAATACGTTGATAAGAGTTGTTAGCAGATATGTCTTTTTGATGTGATAGTTTTTTTTATATCTTTGTAATATTTAAATATGAAAAACTTTTTCATCCTAAAAACTTATACGGTATAATTGCACAAAATAATATTTTGTATAAGGTAATAAACATAGATACTTTTAAGGAAACACTGCATTTAAGATATATTATCTAATATATGTAGGTTACATTTTGTCTCATAAGGTTAAACGATGCATACATTTAAAAATGTTTCTCTATCGCCGAACGAAACTAACTTCAGCTTATGTTGATTTTATAACTCTTTTTTTCTTTATTGATAAAATTTAATTGTATTTCTTAATTTGCTTTTTTTTCAGCTTCGAAAACACTTGAGGGTTTAACAGTTGTTTGTCAAGATTTTCATCTTGAATATCATTATTTTTTATATTACAAATATGATCCTATGCAATAGCAACAAGTTTGGTTGAAATTTTTTATTACATTAATAAAAGATATATCTATCTTTATATATAAAAGTGATATATATTGGCATTTTCTTGCCGAACGTTGTGATACAAACAAGAATTTTGATATGTTTGGAAAGTTATTCGAGTTGGCTTCTTTCTTTTTATATTAGTTTTTTTTTAGTTTATTTGACTTTATTAGTAGTGTTTGGTACATAAGATTTTTTTAGTTGTTTGTAGCGATTTTTTATATGTTACTTCACACAGTATTTTTTAAAATGCTCACTTCTAGTTTCTAACTTTTTATATTTATTCATCTTTTATCCTTAAAATATTTATTAATTTTTATTTTTATCCTTTTAAATAAGTTAAGATTTTATTTTTAAATAAAATTTTATTTTATTTTTAAATAAGATATGATTTTATTATATTGTTTGATTTAGCCATTACAATATTCATTTTATTATTTTAATATTATACTTCGATATATTTATCATGATAGATTCTAAACTTTGTTTTGTTATTATAATTTTTTATATCTTTTATATTATACTGTTTATTTTAGATATTATAATATTTACAATATTTATTTTTTTAATTTAATATTATACTTAAAGATATTATTATTTTATTTTTTATTATTTTTTAATATTTTTATTTTACACTATTTATTTGAACTATTACAATATTTACACTATAATTATATTATTTTTAATATTATACTTCAAGTTGTTTTAATCATTAAACTAATAACATAATAAAAATATGATATTTACTTAAATGTATGCTATTTTTACTTTATTTAAAATTTGATAGAAAATATTTTAAGATATAGTATAAGATTAATAATAGAATACAAAATATGAAAAAAAAAAATTGAAACTATAAAATATATATAAAATAATTTATCTATAAATATAAATTATAAGAGTTTAATCTAAAACTATAAATGCCCAAAATATATTTTTATCAATAAAATAAACTAATATTTACGAACAAATATTATATAAATATGGTCATTTATGTCATTTTATATTTGTTAATTAGTTAAACATATTATTTTACTACACACTTATAATTTAACAACCTTGTTTAACAAGCTTTTAGCTACGAGTTACAAACTACTAGCTTTTAGCTAACCTTTTAATTAGTTTTACGAAACATAGCTAATTTTTTTTTTTACTATCTTTTAGCTAGTTTGACTTTATTAGTAGTCTTTTTTAAATAATTTCTTTTTGAATAAGTTGCAGTGTTTTTTTTAGCTTGTAGTATTTTTTATGCACTACTTCAAGTAGCATCTTTGAAAATGTTTGCTTCTAGATTCTAGCCTTTTATATTTATTCCATTTTTTATCCTTAAAATATATTTTAAAATAAATTTTTATACTTTTAAATAAGGTAAGTTTTTATTTTAAAATAATGTATAATTTTATTATATTTTTAATTTAACCATTACAATATTTATTTTATTATTTTAGCATTATACTTCAAAATATTGATAATGATTGATAACACATTTATTTATTTTATTTTTGTTATTATATTTTAGATGTTTTTTATATTATGCTGTATATTTTAACCATTATACTATTTAAAATATATATTTTATTAATTCAATATTATACTTCAAGATATTAATAAAGATAGACGATAGGTTTATTTTATTTTTTCTATTATTTTTTGAATATTTTTATATTACACTATTTATTTTAATCATTACACTATTTACATTGTTTATTTTTCTATTTTTAATATTATATTTCAAGATGTTTTAACCATTACACTAATTAACATAATAAAAATATGATATTTACCTAAGTGTATGTTATTTTTACCCTAGACACCTAATGGACAGTTCGACTCTACCCTGACTCACCAGAACTACGTCAACTTTGACTTCTCTTGGCCAGGAGATACATCGAAGCAAGAGGCCTACTCTTGTCAAGTTGAGCTTTCTTTTTGCCCTATATCCCTGTGACACTTGCCGAGACAGTGGAAGTTATACAGCATGCTATACAGAGGATAACTACTAGATGGTAGGTGGATAGGGTGACACATCATTCTCATGCACAACTGACTCCTTATTGAGCTTCTTTGTCTCGAGACCCCGCCTTATCCATTCTCGGTTTTCGATGTACCATTGAACACTGGTGACGACTCCCATCGGGGTCACTTTGGCTGGAATCGATCTTCCTCGGGTTGATATAGTCGATTCAGACTCCTCCAATCATGCGTTTGCAAATGCTAGTGTCCGAGACCCTTGAAGTTAATCTATTCCACTCAAAAGATGAAACACAAAAAATATTATCAATGACCGTTCTTCCACCGGATCGCAGTCAACGCGATTTGGGTCGCGTCATCAACAAACTGCATAAATTTGTAAAGGATTTATTAATTATATCAATTATTAGGCATTAAATGTTAAATAAAAAATTACTTTCAAGATTAAATACTAAATTAATTATTTAAATTGTTAATAAATCACATTTTAGACAACAATTTACTTATTTAATAATTCTTCTGCTATATATGATATGAATCGCCTAAGCCTCGGCTTTACTCGATAGGTTTAGGCTAATCTTGTATCTCACACTTAATACAATTGTCAACGCTATAAAAATAAGAAGATTGTTGTTAATTTTAGAGTATATTTGCAAAAAAACTTAAGATAAAAGGAATTGGGAAGAAGAAAATAGATAGGATTCATAAATGACTCGTCACTAATTTTATGGAAATGAGATAAGAGAAATCAAGATTCATCATAAGCCTTATGGAGAACTTGATGAGAATTAAGTGTTCTAATTTAAGAACATGTGGAGAGAACTCTCTCAAATGCTTATTATGCAAGATATCACAAATGAACATAAGTTAGTTACAATTTAGTTAGGATCATGTTTATATATTGATCTTGCTTACAAAAAGATGCGAAAAACTAGTTCTAGGACCCCAAATTTGTCCGACCCAGCAAGCAGGGTACCAAAGCCCAAAGAAGACTTACATCCAAAAGGACCAGGAAGGGACCTGTCAGGGAAGCCAACCGTGCGAAGAACACAAAACACTTGACGACAATTAGCAGGGCAAGACCAGCAAAGATGTACTCGTCCTGCCCCACGACTTAGGCTAAGCCCAAAACGACAGGTGCCCATATTCCCCTGCAAGGTAGATAAAGAAAGGAGGCCCAAATGATAAGAATTGGTCACGCGACACCCCACCCGAACGACATCAAGAATTTGCCACCTTAGTAGAAAAAGAAGCCACGACGTCATGCTTAAGAGATCTTGAACCGTGAGATTTTCCTAGGGGGCATAATCTCTGATTAGACCACATCAAGGGGACAAGGGATCCACTGTCTCTAACAGAATAAAAATCCTTACTAATCGTAGTGAGAGAAAGGGTCATGTCAGCCATTACCCTTGAGAGACGCCGCGAATTCAGGAGAACTTGCCACGATCAGGCACAGGAGTATCAACCTAGGGATCACCATGGCTAACAAACTGGATCAGGAGGCTGAAACAGCCACACGTGGCGAAATCAGACACATCGTCACCCTTTCAAAAGCTATAAAAGGCCTCAGCTCGAGGAGTTCTAGGCAAAGAATCGAAGAATAAGGGAGCAAAATTGCTAGGAAATTGCTGCAAAACTGCGACTCAAACTCTACAATTCAGCTACCAGCTCCCACAGTGATTGGCCCCTTTGGATCTTCGGGTAATTGCTTGGCCAAAGCCCCAATCAAACCCTGCAAACACTTTAGATGGTGAACATGTAATCTACCACACGAGTCCCCCCCCATTTCTCACTAACTTCAAGCACCCTCGAGGCGGCTAGCCTAAACACTCAAAATCCCCTACGCACCCCAATCGTCGACCATACCCATCTCGTTTCCATCCCAAAAGTCTTCCATGCTTCAGATGGTAGGCAAGCCATTTTTATACTAAACTAGCCTACGAACACATTGGATCACAGGTACACAGCTCGTTTCAACTTAAAATTGAGTCAGTCCTAACCACTATGACCTAACACTCTGCACGTATCACCCGACCTCGAGTCAGTGGACGACTGTCTAAATCTACCTAGCATGCAACCATGCGAATGATCAATCTAGTTCAAGAGTAGGACGGCCAACGGATAGTCTCAACTCTGCCTGCAAGTAGCGAAGGCCGAGTGCCCAACGGAAAGCACAGTTCTCACGTCCCAGACTTCGATGGATGCCTAAGGTAAAGTCCTATCGCACCGATACTTACGACACTATTACACCCTGAGGGAAGGACGCCTAAGGGAAAGTTAGATTTCGTCACTCCCCAAGGCTACGTTGGCATTGACTCCTCCCGACTTAGTCGTACGTAGTAGCGAGGGGCCTACCCTCATTAAGTCAATCATTCCACCTCAAAACATATCCCTGCATCGTCCACCACGTAGTGGAGGTTACGTAGCATTCAATTCGTGGAGTAACTACCAGGATGGTAGCGGACATGATGATACGTCACTCCCGTGTGTAACCGACTCCTTACCCAGACTCTCTGCTACGAAGACAATGCCTTATCCCCCTCTAGTTTCCAATGTACCAGTAAACACTAGTGGCAACTTTGATCCAGGTCATTTTGGTTCAAGCCAGCCCTGCTTGGGGACAACCTAATCGATACCAACTCATTCCGCTGGGACCCAACCTAGCGCGTTCTTAGGCTTTGATTCGTCAGATTCCACAAAGGCAAAGAACCGTCTCGCGTTTCATTTCCCACGTCATCATTCGCTAAATCTGCCTCAGACGATGCAATTTAGGTCACGTCACTAATTAAATGAAAAGGCCTTAGGCCTTGGATCAAATGTGGCTAAAAAAAAAAGGCTTCGAGCATGTTGATCAGAAGTGTGTACAAATGGGACATCCAAAGGAGGGTGCATCCAAAGGATCCATAAGCCATCTAAAGGTGAGTGTGTCAAAATGACCCAAGGGTTGTCCAAGGGACCTATCATTGAAACCTATGTACTTTCCAAAGGACTCGTTGTCCAAAAACCCCATGCGTTTAAAGGCTAAGCCAAGGTTTCTAATACAAAGTAAATAAACTAAAGAAGTTAAGACAAAGGTTCTACAAACTACTCAGGAGGCGAACTTCCTCCTCAAGCCTTTTCAAGTTATACTAATCATGTGTACTTAAAAGGCTTTTGGTTTATGTATGCTTAGTGTCTGGTCTTCACACCTTCCCAAATTCATATCAGACTCCCCTTCTTAAAAAGAATTTATCCTCAAATTCAACACTTGAGTGCCTACAAAAGTAAAAGATGAGGATGAGTCATGTATCATGAATAATGGAACGAAAACTTACCCATAATAACACTAACACCATGTTCCTCCAGGACCCAAGATATGAATGTAGGTTTCATCCATGGCCTTACAAATGTACCTATACACAAAACAACTAAGGCACATAACATATATACTATGTTTCAATGGAGGATCATACAAATAATCATGCAATGGACTCCAACTATAAGAGACATCCATAACCCACACATCATTCTAAGGACACAATGCTTATTATCCTCATTATCGGCACACGCGTTCACAAAATTAAACACCCACGTTGAATTTTCCAAATTAATGCCTTTGCTTAGTGGTTTATATGTAGAACTACTAGGAACTTCAATTAAACAATGATGAATTTCACTATGGATGCCATTTCGACCATTCATAATGTAGGTAGCCCTATGATGAAACTTTTTCTTTTGGCGAAAAAAGTTTCTATCATGCCTATTCACATGCAAATTAAGTTCACATTGATATGAAGAAATCCCATATATCCTCATTTGATCATGTCCTCCAAACTTCAAACTATTTTCTATTTGTTGGTGACATCAGGGGCTAGCCAAAATCTCAAAGAATTCACTTTGGCTATGAACTACCATCTTGTGTCTAAAGTATGAGAATGTGTCTATTTGAACACATAACATCCTAGTACTATCATAATTGCACCATTCAAGTACACATGTAAAGAATAATTCAAAGAACTCAGATGCAACACGAAGAATTAACTTGCAAAGACTTATAATAAGGTTTTTATAACAAGCCATTCGCACAACCCATATGACTTGTTGGAACATGTGCTAACGCATTCTTAAAAGGCATGGTTGTTTTTTTCTCTCTCACCTCTTTCTCCTTAAACTCTTGTTCTCTCTTTTCTTTCTCTTGCAACTCTTCCCTTTCTTTCCTTTTCAACTCTCCTAGTTCCTTTTTTAGTTCTTATATATGCTATTTGGATATTGGGAAAGCGCATGTTCTTCTCCACAAAAGAAATACTTTATAACCCTACTTTTAAGTTGAAGAGTAGAAGTGGAAGAACTTTCATTAGACTTGACCTCTAAAGATGAACTCTCCCTCTTAGGCTTGGTCTTCCCGCTTGACCTTACCTCTCTCATTATCGTTAAACTTACTTTCAACTTTTCTTTCAAGTTTCTCACTATACCTCTCTTTTTCCTTTCTTGTTCCATCCTTTCTTTCAACTATATCCTCATATTGTCATTTCTGATGTCACCCTCCATAATACTCTTTTTCCACTGATGGTAGAATTTTGTATTTGAGTGCAACCAAAGGAGCTCTAGTAGGATCTTTTTCTATCCCTTCGTTCTTCTAGGTTCTTCTTTGTACCTTATTTCTTTTTGGAGCTCTTCCTTATACCTTCTTTCTCTCCTAGGTTCCTCCTCTTCATGCCTCATTTCTCTCCTCACCCTCTTGCTCTTCTCACTTCTATGTGATATATGAGACCTATTGGATGGGTCGTTTGTCATTCTTTCACCCTTTACGTTAAAAAACACCTGCACTTGTTTAAGATGCTCAAAAATCTATAACAATATGATGGTTAAAGCAATGCAATCTCACCACCCCTATGTGTATATTCTCTGCACTTATGTATTTGCTCTTAGAGATTTTTTTTATGATGTGTACTCTTGTCTTTTACCACTCTACTTGCAACTACGTCTTGAAATAGAACCTAGATTCTACTAATTAAGTTTTGTGATGCATTTGAAAGTCGTCGAATCTCGCAAACTCTTAAGAATTTAAAAGAACAAAAACTTTATAACAAAACTAAGAAGCCAAACAAAAATAAGTAATAAACATAATAGAAATGAAAGCTTACTCAAATCATAATTCACATAAGACAACACAAAAAGTCTACGGAATTAAACGAAACTGAAGAGAGACAAAAACACATAGAAAATTGACAAAAAACTTTGTCGTCCAAATGCTAGTGTTCAAAGCGCTAACAAACAAATTTCAACTAATGGTGACACTTTAACTATACTTAATTATAGTTAGAAAAAAACAAAAAATGTGACACGTGGATTGCCTTTGGATCTTCAATGAAATTTTGATACACTTTTATTATACTTCTTTATTTTTTTTTTCTTTTTGTTATAGTGACTAGTGTTTTGTTTTTGTTGCATTAGTTTTGACCATGGATCGCACACCAATTTTACTCAATACTTTTCCAATTCTTTTTTATCCACAATTTTTCAAAACAATCACCATAACTTTTCACAAAACTTTGATCAATTTTGCGATAATCAGATTTCACCAAAAGAACACAAAAATCTAATCACAATGTTTTGTTTTTCATTTTTTTTATTGAAATCAAACCACGAAAAATGACAATTAGACCAAAGAATTGATTGACAATAGCTAGGCAAACAATACCTTAGCTGAAAATTTCAAAATAAAGTGATAATTGAAACAAGATTATGCATTCGAGAATTTACCTCTTGACACGATTAAGATGGATGAAAAACCAAAGTTGTTGAACTTCAATTGTAGCACCTTATAAAGTGTAATGCTCTGAAAGTCACTTAATATGAATTGCCTATGCCTCGGCTTTTTCACTTGATAGGTTTAAGTTAATCCTGGATTTTATACTGAACACAATTGTCAACGCTACAAAAATACGAGTAAGATTATCGTTGATTTCATAGTAGATTTATAGAAAAAGTTCATATAAAAGGAATTGAAAAGAGGAAAATGGGTATGATTTAGGAATGACTTGCCACTGATTATATGGAAATCAGATAAGAGAAATCGGAATTTTCTACAAGCGTCGTGGAAAAATTGATGATAATTAAATGTTCTAATCCAAGAGCAAGTTGAGAAAATTTTCTCAAATACTTGCATGCAAGATATCACAAATGAGCCAAAGTTAGTTACAATTCAATTAGGGCTAGGTTTATATACAAATCTTTCTTATAAAAAGGTGCAAAAACTAACTAACTAAAATGTTTTGGGCATTGGAACAAACACGACCAAAAAACAAGGCTTCGAGCATGGTGATAAGGAGTGTGTCCAAAGGACGCAGATGCTGTTCAAATGACTCGTCGTCCAAAGACTCCAAATGCCGTATAGAGGACTTGTCATCCAAAAACTCCATATATGTGTCCATACATCCAAAGGACTAAACCAAGGTTTCTAATATAAAATAAACAAATTAAAGAAACTAAGACAAAGGTCCTAAAAACTACTAACGAGACGAACTTTCTCCTCAAGTCTCTTCAAGCCCTAATAATCATGAATATTTGAAAAACTTTTGGTCTCGGTATGTTCAATGTCATTTCCATGCTCTTCATGGCTTCTCGGATTTGTATCAAAATATTTTTTAATATGTCATCATTTCACTCTATTTATTTTGTTGCTAAATTTTTAAAAAAAACTGTTAATGGAATTTTTACCATTAAATATTGATAAAATAAATTTCTATAGATATTATATTTTAAAATTTATTATTATATTTATTTATTTATTTATGCACAAGGTTTATTTAGTATCAATGGTAATTCCATAAGTCAACATGTATTAATAAAATAGATTTGTTTCTTTATTAAACACTAATTATATAATTTGTTTTATTGTTAAATTAAATATTAGATAATAATAATTTTATTTACTTATTTTTTAATTTATTTATTATATATGTCCATACAAAATTATTTACTTATTTAATAATTTATTAACTACCCATAATTTCTTAACTATATATGAATTGGTTTTTTAAAATTTCATATAGTTAATTATTTTGTTATCAGTTTATTAGATAACTGCTCATGTATTTATAAAATCAGCGTTTTGTAAAATTAACTGTTAATGATATTTTTCTATGTGTTTTACTTAAAATTAATATTGTTTTTGTTCATCTATTTACTTATTTACAAGGTTTATTAAATGTTAATTATTGTTCATAAGTCAGTAACATAAATAAATTTCTTCATTAAATATTAAATATTAAGTTGTATATTTGTTTTTTATTTGATCGTATATCAAATTAAATTTTTATCTACATATTTTATCATTTCTTTATTATATAAGAATGTTGTCGAAATAATATATTTTATTTCCTATTTGGTAATTTATTAAATACCTACAATCTTTTAACAGCTAATTAATGCATTAATAATGAATGTCATTATATTTATTATTAGCAGTTACATAAAAGTTGTTAACAAAATTTTAGTTTTTTAAGTAATAAAATTTTTAATTGTTTTGAACTCTTCTGTATAAAATCTCTATTAAAAGAAAAGATTTCATAAGCGTTAATTTTGTAAACATATAATATATATTTTTCCATATTCAATTCAATTATATTTTGTTATAAAACTGCGCAGCTACTCATAACCCAATTATCCCTAGCAATACTCCTTATGGCTCAACATACTTTAAACATGCATCTGGGCGTATGTCAAATGGACGGCTAATCATAGATTTCATAGGTTTTCTTTTTACTCTTGATTTTAGTTTTTCGATAGCTTAAATTAATTTTCCTTGCGTGAAATGGATTGTATGAAACAATATATCCTAACTATCATACATTGTTGATTACATTAACCTATGATCATTTTTATTGTAGCTGAGGCATATGGGTTGCCAATGTTGCCAGCCTATTTGAATCTCACTAAAGGACAAGACATTAAGAAAGGAGTAAATTTTGCATATGCTGGTTCAACTGCACTTGATAAGAATTTTTTTGTACAAAAAGGAATGAATAATGTAGAGGCTGCTACTTATTCATTGAGTACTCAACTTGATTGGTTTAAGAAGCTCAAACCATTCCTATGTCAAAACAAAGAAGGTTTTACCAAAACTACTTTTATGATGTTTATGTCAAATATTTAAATTTTTACCAACACAACTAACAAATTTTATTCTTCTTTATGATAGAGTGTGATAGTTACTTCAAAAACTCATTGTTTCTAGTGGGAGAAATTGGTGGGAATGACATTAATGCAATTATTCCATATAAAAATATTATAGAACTTCGCAAAATGGTTCCACTAATTGTTGAAGCAATTACGAATATAACCACCGTACGTTGTGTCAACTTCAATTTTTATATTTTTATTAAAATTGAATTTGAAATATGATTAATTAGAAATTGAATTTTATTGTTATTTCTATTTGTTAGAAATTAATAGAAGAAGGAGCAGTAAAGCTAGTTGTACCAGGAAACTTCCCAATTGGATGCAACTCAGCAGTTTTAGCTACAATGAATAGTACTAAAATAGATGATTATGATCAATTTGGGTGCTTGAAAGCTTACAACATTTTCATCAAGTACTATAATCGACAACTAAAAAAGGCTATAAAGATATTAAGACAAAAGAACCTACATGTTAAGATAACATATTTTGATTACTATGGGGCTGCCAAACGTTTATTTGAAGCACCACAACAATATGGTGAGTTGTGTTTTTATTTTCTTTTATTAGATGAAAAAATATAGTGATATGCGATTGTTAATTTTGCTATTATTTATTCTTATGATGTTATGTTCATTAATTTATGTATTGCAGGTTTTTCTTCTGGAAAGATTGAGACTTTCAGAGCATGTTGTGGAAAAGGTGAACCTTACAATCTCAGTAGACAAATATGTTGTGGAAGTGTTGCCTCAACAGTGTGCTTGGATCCTTCAAAATACATAAATTGGGATGGACCCCATTATACTGAAGCAGCAGCATATAGATTAATTGCAAAGGGATTAGTTGAGGGTCCTTTTGCTCATCCTTCTCTCAAATCCCCTCCTTTCAAGATAGCTTAGATTTGAAACAAGCCTTGAGGAAAAATAAAATAAGAATAGGTTTTGTCATTACATTGTATATATGGTTTTGAACATAACATCAAACCAATGAAAAAACATGAAAACAAATATTTTTGTTACCATGGATGAAACAAACAAAGAGTTGATAGAACAGGGATCATGTATTCCACAATGTTATTATTTATTGCATGATGACAATTTGTATGCTTTGGTGTAATATGGAGGATATGCTTGCTTGCATAGGAGAAATAACAACAAAATTAAAAAGAATTGGAATAAATAGTTGTCGGGGACAAATGATAAAAACTTATTTTGAAGAGCCTAGTTAAAAGACCAGGCAATGAACTATATAAAAGATGCAAATGTAAATGTAAAGAGATAAGGGAAAAAATAATCACACAATTTTTATAATGGTGCATCTATTAAAGACCATGTCTAGGTCTTTTTGTACCTATACTAAACTTTTGCATTATAGGAAAAATAATTTTGCTTATAGATGCCACACAACCAAGCTAATTCTAAGTTTAAATCCAAGTAATCTTTCAATTTATGTCTAGGTTTAAACCACGAAATAAGACAAGTGTTTAAAGAATGGTGACTCTTATCATCTCACATATGTATAAACTTTTTAATCGAGTCTAAGACTCTCTATGAGAGAGCAAGTTCACAAGAGAATGTATTGCAAATGTACACTTTTGATTGCTATCTTGTTAAGACTCTCTAATCTCTGATGAAGATATCCATTGAAGAGCTTGAGAGTTCTTCCCTCGATATTTCAAATGTAGACATCAGATCATTTAATGCTTGCATTAAATACTTTTCACCACCTAGTCATCTTGAAATGATAATGTAGTTTGGTTATTTTTTCTTTTGGTAAAAGTAGTCATGCTATTTTGACCTGATTTTCTCCAAAGATACGTTGATAAGGGTTGTTAGCAGATATGTCTTTTTGATGTGATAGTTTTTTTTTATATCTTTGTAATATTTAAATATGAAAAACTTTTTCATCCTAAAAACTTATACGATATAATTGCACAAAATAATATTTTGTATAAGGTAATAAACATAGACACTTTAAAGGAAACACTGCATTTAAGATATATTATCTAATATATGTAGGTTACATTTTGTCTCATAAGGTTAAACGATGCATACATTTAAAAATGTTTCTCTATCTTCGAACAAAACTAACTTGAGCTTATGTTGATTTTATAACTCTTTTTTTCTTTATTGATAAAACTTAATTGTATTTCTTAATTTGCTTTTTTTTCAGCTTCGAAAACACTTGAGTATTTAACGGTTGTTTGTCAAGGTTTTCATCTTGAATATCATTATTTTTTATATTACAAACATGAACCTATGCAATAGCAACAAGTTTGGTTGAAATTTTTTATTGCATTAATAAAAGATATATCTATCTTTATATATAAAAGTGATATATATTGGCATTTTCTTGCCTTAACGTTGTGATACAAACAAGAATTTTGATACGTTTGGAAACTTATTCGAGTTAGCTTCTTTCTTTTTATATTAGGTTTTTTTTAGTTTATGTTCTTGTTCAAAAGAAATCAACTCTCGAATATGAATACACTAGTTCCTCTCGTCTATTACCCCCGCTCTTCTTCAGCTATTCTCTATTATATCCTGGTCAAAGTCCTCTTGTCGCTTTCAGGCGCCAATCCCAGTAAACTGGAGTGGGTGGCGTTTGGTGGTCTAGAAGTCAGAAGCTTCTCTTTGTCCATTCGTGCAAGTCACTTCCTGACACACTCTCCTTGCGGAGAGCCTCGTAATCATGAGAGGTAACCACTCTGATGTGACAAGAGAAGAGAGGAGAAAGCGAACGGAAAGGCGATTACGTCAGCCATATGACCGTCGGCCGAGTGTATTTCCGGCCTCCGTCCGGCCGTGATCCAGATGCCGGCCGGTACGCAGCCCCTTAAGCTTATTCGGACAAACATAAGCTTAATGTCAGGAGGCCGGGTAGACGAGGAGATGTGGGCCCAGTCTACATGTTATATTCCTTCAGTCGCGATGTGGGGGCATTTAAATTTCCCGCATTTATGTTTTCCTCGGGACTATGCGCTTCGAGGAGCGTTTCAACAATCATTGCTAGCGCAGGAATTTTAAAAAATTCTGAAACGCCTGCCGCTGTCTTTTCACTTTACTGCTCCTTTGGGTATTATCATACTCTCTCTTCTGTCATTCTTCGCATTCGCTCCTTGGTTATTTTTCTTTCGTTCTCCTTTCTTCTCCTTTCGATTATCCCCGCGGGTAGCCTCCATTTCTCCATAGCCTTCGAAGCTTCGTCTGTCTTCTCTGACGTCCCTTTCCTATGGAACCTAAAGGTAACAATTCTTGCTGCCCTTTTCTATTCTTGTCTTTGACTTTTTGTTTAAGCAATTAGGTCTTTTCTTTTACTTTCCTTCCCCGTACGCCTTTAGTGTTCATGGGGGGGGGGGTTGGTCCCCTAGCTGGGGTCACATTCTGACCCTCGCTCTCTTTCGTTCGCAGGGGAAGTCAGGGACCTACCAAGTATCCACAACCAGGAGGCCCGGCCTTCCTCCTCTGCTGCACCTGTCGACGGTGCTTCTCATCGAGACAGCGACTCTTCATCGAGTTCAGGGTCTCGTGAGGATTACCCTTTTAGGATAACTTATCGTGACGATAGGTCTGATAGTCTAGCCGACGGTTCTTATTCGTGGGTAGATCCAAATGTCCTGAAGGTTTCTTCTGTTTTAACAAAGTCAGGCTCTTTGTTGGGGATGGACTCGGCCATATGCCGACCGCGGACCTGGTCAGTGACGGTCACGACCTGCCGAACAGGGGAAGCGGTGTGTATGAGCTCCGCGGAGGGTCCGAAGCCGTTCTTCTACTTATACGATACTCTTCATTCAAGGCTGGGTATACATCTCCCCTTCACCTCCTTCGAGCGGTCGGTGCTACGGGTTCTAAACGTTGCCCCAACACAACTCCATCCCAATAGTTGGGCGTTTGTCAGGGCCTTTGAACTCCTGTGCGAGGACTTAGGCAAGGCCCTGTCCCTTGGAGTAATTTTCTGGTTTTTCTCTCCACGCAAGACGGATCGAGTAGGGTGGACGTCATTGAGCAACCGCCCCAAGCGTTCACTCTTACGTCCCTTCTCCGAAAGCTATAAGGGCTTCAAAGACCGCTTCTTTAGGGTTGCTCCGCAAGACCCTAATTCTAGGTTGTTAGTTGACCGAGAGGGACGGCAACATTTTCCTCTTCAATGGACCCGTCGGCCGGTAGTGTCTATTTCCGTCACCACAAAAAATTTAGAAGGCTGGGAGCGAACCTTCATTAATGAATTGAAGGAGTTACCCGTATACTGTAGCTTTGATATAATAAAGGGGGAAGGTCAGTTAGTTGGTTAATAGGCCTTTCTTCTCTTACCCTCTTCTTCTTTTATGATAACTGCTCTATCTTGTGTTCTAACTCCAGTTTCTTCTTTGTTTCAGAGTACTCTACCAAGGCTTTGGCCGCACTATGGAAGAGAAAGAAGGGTCAAGCACAGCCGGCTCCGCCCAATACCGTAGAAACTGATGCTGCCCCCCTCTCGGCCGCCAGTCCGACCGACAATCCACCGACCTCCCAAGAGGAGGCTTCGAAGTCCCCCTCTATTTTTGAGGTTGAGGTAGACGTTCCTCCTTCTCCTATCCATCAAACAGCGGCGGCGGATGACCGTCCCAACAAGCGCCGCCACATAGAAGAGGATCGAGATGAAGAGACGTTGGCCAGTCTGGAAGTGTCGGCCCCTCAGATCCCCAAAAACAGGCCGCGGCTTTTTAAGTCTTTTACTCAAGCAGCCGACCGTACTATCGCCTCTTCATCGGTGGAGGCCGAGGTGGACCGTATTGGCTTGGCTGGAGTTTGCGACGTTCTTCAACAGTACACCGCCTATAGCTTTGCTTTGGCTCGTGTTGCTGAGAAGATATGTGGGGACTTAGCGGCCGAGCGGTCCTCGTGGGACGGGCAGCGCAAGGCCTTGGAGGAGGAAAACCTCAGATTATCATCGGCACTAGCTGACAATGAGGAGCGGCTCATCAATTACGGTCTTTCGACCGCCAAGCTTCAAGAGATGCTGAGGGCCGAGCAGAAGATGAGCGGGGAATTACTTGACCTGAAGGCCGAACTTCTGCAGGCGAAGACGGAGTTAGAACTTGGCAATGACGCTCTCCAAGCAGAGGTGAAGAGACTTCGCGAAGAGGCTGCTGAAAAGAAACTGATTCGTGAAGAAGAGCTAAAATCGTTGGAGGGATCCCTCAAAGCTGCGCAAGAAACTATCCTCGCTCGCGACCAGACGATTTATCAGCAGGGTATCGACATCGCCAACCAATATGTGGTGGGTTTTCAGCGTGCCCTTACGCAAGTTGAATTTCTCCACCCTTCGGTTGACATTTCTGAGGCCGACCCTTTTAAAGAGGTGCAAGATGGTCGTTTAGTGTCGGTGTTGACACCGCCAGGGTCCCCAGCCCCCTAGTTTAGTTATTGTGCGTGCATCAATGCTTTTTCCGAACATATCAACTTCAGTTTTTTATGGTGTATCTCCTGTTTCTACATATGTATGCATTTCTTTTTATGAAACCCGCCGTCGGCTCTTGTTTTCTCATTCTTTTTGTACCTTGGTTTTCACGTATTTATCTTATGTTTCGTTCCTTTGGCGCGGCAATGCTCTTTCGCTTGGCTCGAATGCCTATTAGCATATTAAATCCGAGATGGAGCTAACTGTGTAGAAACTGTCTTGCTATCTTACCTGTATGGGTTTACCCATATCGGATCGTTAGTCCGCTTAACTTGTATTTGACTTTTCGAAGTGAATTTCAGGCCATTCAACGGTATATGGCTTTTATCTGATTCATCCGGGTTAAATTGACGGTTAGTTTTTATGGGGTTGCCGCTTTGGGGTTAATTCGGGATGGATTTTTTGACTACTATAATAGGTGGTATTTATAGAGCCAACCCGAGGCGAATCCGAGGCCGACCATGTTGGGTGGCACTTATAGGATTTATCTGAGTCGAGTATATGGTCAGCCTTGTTGAGTTGCCATTTCTTGGACTAATCCGAGTCGAGCTCTGGCCGACCGTTTGAGGTGGCACTTGTAGGACCAATTCCGAGTCGAGTCCATGGTCAACTTTGTTGAGTTGCCATTTCTGGACCTGCCCGAGTCGAGGTCTGGCCGACCGTTTATGGTGGCACTTATAGGAGCAATTCCGAGTCGAGTCCGTGGTCAACTTTGTTGAGTTGCCATTTCTGGACTAATCCGAGTCGAGCCCCTGGCCGACCGTTTGAGGTGGCACTTATAGGACCAATTCCGAGTCGAGTCCATGGTTAACTTTGTTGAGTTGCCATTTTTGGACTAATCCGAGTCGAGCCCCTGGCCGACCGTTTGCGGTGGCACTTATAGGACCAATTCCGAGTCGAGTCCATGGTCAACTTTGTTGAGTTGCCATTTCTGGACTAATCCGAGTCGAGCCCCTGGCCGACCGTTCGAGGTGGCACTTATAGGACCAATTAAAGTCGAGTCCATGGTCAACTTTGTTGAGTTGCCATTTTGGACTAATCGAGTCGAGCCCTCGGCCGACCATTTGGACGGCGGTGGGCACTTATAGGACCAATTCCGAGTCGAGTCCATGGTCAACTTTGTTAAGTTGCCATTTCTGGACTAATCCGAGTCGAGCCCCTGGCCGACCGTTTGCGGTGGCACTTATAGGACCAATTTCGAGTCAAGTCCATGGTCAACTTTGTTGAGTTGCCATTTCTGGACTAATCTGAGTCGAGCCCCTGGCCGACCGTTCGAGGTGGCACTTATAGGACCAATTCCGAGTCGAGTCCATGGTCAACTTTGTTGAGTTGCCATTTCTGGACTAATCCGAGTCGAGCCCCTGGCCGACCGTTTGAGGTGGCACCTATAGGACCAATTCCGAGTCGAGTCCATGGTCAACTTTGTTGAGTTGCCATTTCTGGACTAATCCGAGTCGAGCCCCTAGCCGACCGTTTGAGGTGGCACTTATAGGACCAATTCCGAGTAGATAGGCTATGTTTAGGAAGTCATTCTTATTTAGACTTTAACTGTAGTACATTCGTAGCGATGCAGCGTTCCAAGTTCTAGGTATTTCTTTGCCCTTCAATGTTTCCAGCTTGTACGCCCCACTTCCTAACTCCCTTTTAACCCTGAAAGGACCTTCCCACTTGGGCGTTAACTTGTTACTGTCGGCCTTGTGGACTATTCTCCTCAACACCAGATCCTGAGGTCTGAATTTGCGAGAAATGACCCTCTTGTTGTATAGTTTTGCCACTCTGGCCTTGATTGCAAACTCCCTAATATGAGCGGCCTCTCTGATCTCCTGTACCATGTCTAGATTGGCTCTGAGCTCACTTTCATTTGCTTCAGGCTCAAAGAGATCTGTTCTTGCTGACGGCTCTCCGATCTCGACCGAGATGACTGCCTCTATGCCAAACACCAGCCGGAACGGCGTCTCATTTGTAGATGAATGGGGGGTAGTATGATATGACCATAGTACCTGGGGCAGCTCTTCTACCCATCGGCCTTTTGCTTCCTCGAGCCTGCGTCGCAGACCTCTTAATATGACCTTGTTTGCCGCTTCTGCCTGGTCGTTCGTCTGAGGATGCTCTACCAAGGTGAACACCTGCTTGATTCCCAGCTCGTGGCAAAACTCTGTCGTAATTTTGGATGCGAACTGGGTACCATTGTCTGATATTAAGATAGCTGGTAGGCCAAATCTACAAATTATTTTCTTCCATAGGAACTTCTTGATTCTCTCGGCCGAGATGACGGCGACCGGCTCTGCTTCGATCCACTTGGTGAAATAATCCACCGCCACTATCAGAAATTTGATCTGGCCTGGCGCCACTGGGAAAGGTCCCAGGATGTCTATTCCCCACCGGCTAAACGGCCATGGGGATGTCACTGAGTGCAATGTCTCCGGTGGGGCCTTATGGCCTTCGGCGAATTTTTGGCATTTATCACACCTCCTTACGAAATCCATACAATCGCCTTTTAGGGTCGGCCAGTAGTATCCGGCCCTGGCTATCTTACTTGCTAGGGCTCGTCCCCTTATATGCGACCCGCACACGCCTTCGTGGACTTCCTTCATTGCGTAGGTCGCCTCTTCTTGATCGAGACATTTAAGGAGTGGGAAAGCGAAGCCCCTTCTGTACAAGCGCCCTCCCACTAAGGTGTACTTCGTTATCTCCTTGGATAACCGTCTGTCCTCCTCATCGCTTTCATTTGTTCTTCCTTCGTTGATGTATTTTACCAGAGGGGTCATCCACGTCTGCCCTGCCTCAACGTTGCAGACTTCTTCCTTATCAATAGTAGGCGACTCCACGTTCTCATGTATGACCGAGCGCAACTGCCCGCGCCTCTGCGTGCTAGCCAACTTAGCCAGCAGATCCGCCCTTTCATTTTGCTCCCGTGGCACATGAATCAGTCTGAACCTTTCGAAGCAAGCTGCTAACTTCACTGCTCTATCCTTATACCTACTTAGCTGAGGGTCCCTCGCCTGGTATTCATCGTTAACCTGCCCCGTTACCAATCTCGAATCACTTTTGGCCGTCAGGGTTTTTGCTTCTAAGTCCCGGGCCAGCCTCATTCCGGCCAACAGAGCTTCATACTCGGCCTGGTTGTTGCTTGCTTTAAAATCGAAGTGCAGAGATTGTTCCACCAAGACTCCACCAGGTCCCTCGAGAATGACCCCAGCTCCTGAGCCTGTTTGATTCGTAGAGCCGTCCACCGACAAATACCATTCGCGGTTCTCCTCCGTCGGCCAATCCTTCGAGGACAACTCATTTACAAAGTCCGCCAGAACTTGGGCTTTGACATGCCCCCGCCTCTCGAATGAAACGTCGAATTCGGACAACTAAACACTCCAGGCGATCATCCTTCCCGCTAGGTCTGGCTTCCTAAGCACTTGTTTTATTGGTAAGTCTGTCCGGACAATAACGCTGTAAGATTGGAAATAAGGGCGCAAGCGTCGCGAGGCTGTAACTACGGCTAGTGCTGCCTTTTCTATCTTTTGATATCTCCTTTCTGGCCCTTGAAGCACTTTACTGGTGAAATATACTGGTCTTTGTTCCCCTTTTTCTTCTTGGACTAAAACAGAGCTAATGACATTATCAGATATCGAGATGTAAAGATATAATGGTGTACCTGGCCTTGGACGAGTTAGGACCGGAGGTGTTGCCATCATGGCTTTCAGGCGCAAAAAGGCCTCTTCACATTCATCTGTCCACACAAATCTCCCTCCTTTCTTCAGCGTGGCAAATAGAGGGGTAGACATTTCGGCCGACTTGGAGATGAACCGGGCCAGGGACGTGAGCTTTCCCATGAATTGTTGCACTTCTTTTATATTTCGGGGGCTTCGAACATTCGCTATCGCTTGACACTTCTCCGGATTCGCTTCAATCCCCCTCTCAGTTAGCATGAAACCCAAAAACTTCCCGGCCTTGACGTCGAATGAGCATTTACTCGGGTTCAAACGTAGCTTATGCTTCCTCAGCACTTCGAATATTCTGCCAAGGGCCCCACAATGTTCTTCCATGCATTGAGATCTGGCCACCATATCATCCACGTACACCTCTACATCCTTTCCCAGCAATCTCCTGAAGATCTTGTCCATCAGGCACTGGTAGGTAGCCCCGGCGTTCTTCAGGCCGAACGGCATGACCTGATAGCAGAAAGCCCCTTCGTCAGTGATAAAAGCCGTCTTCTCCTCATCCAGTGGGTGCATCCTAATCTGGTTGTACCCGGAATAAGCGTCCATAAAGCTTAGAAAAGAGAAGCCGACTACACTATCTACCAGTCTATCTATGCCTGGCAACGGGTAAGAATCCTTTGGGCAGGCTTTATTCAGATCAGTGTAATCTGTACACATTCTCCACTTTCCACTGGCCTTCTTAACCATCACAACATTGGCCAGCCAAGTCGGATACTGTACCTCTCGCACAAAGCCGGCCGCCACCAGCTTGCGGGTTTCTTGCCTTGCGGCTTCTCGTTTCTCTTCCCCCATTTTCCTTTTCTTTTGAGCAACTGGTTTGGTATTTTCGTCCACTGACAATTGGTGGCACATGAACTCTGGATCCACACCTGGCATGTCCTGGGCCGACCATGCGAAGACATCATGGTTGGACACGAGGACAGCGACCAACATTTTCTCTTCCTCTTGGCTCATTGCTGTCCCTATTTTAGTCGTCTGCCCTTGTTTCGGCCCCAAGGTTATTTCCTTCAACTCTTCAGCAGGGAGAGGTCCTTCTTTCTCAAATTGGCCTCGCGGATCTAAGTCTAGGTCTAGAATGTTGACATTTCCGGTTGATGAGAACTTCTCTATCTTCAAGCTATCCTCATAACACTTCCTCGCCGTCCGTGCATCTGCCCATACGCTTCCAACCTTCTTCCCAACTGGAAACTTCATGCACAAATGTCTCGTTGACACGATGGCTCCAAATTTGTTTAATGCCGGTCGACCTATAATAATATTGTAAGAGGCCGGTGCATCCACAACGGTGTATTGGATTGGGAGAGTGTGGAAAACTGGCCGTTCCCCCAAGCAAGTTTCCAACTCTAATGTTCCTAGAATGGGAACGCACTCCCCTGCAAACCAGTATAAGTTCCCTGAACACTTCTGGATCACCCCCTCCTTCAGCTGCATCTTTTCCACTGTAGATTTATAAAGGATATTCACCGAGCTCCCTTGATCTACGAGGACTCGCTCCACTTTGTATCACGCCACTCCCACAGAGATTACCATAGGTTCGTTTTGGTCTGACGTTCCTCCTCTCATATCCCTGTCGTCGAAGGTGATAGATGGCGTCGACTCCCTCCTGCCCAGTGGAGTTGCGTTGGCCCCGGTCAGTATTGCTTGAACCCGGCCGCTCGAGTTCTCTGAGCCAGGGTAGCCGACCGTTCCCTCCTGAAATCGTACTTATTGTCCCCTTGTGGCCTGGGGTTTTCTGGCGTGATCTGCTCCTTTCTTGCCGATCGGCCTCTCGCGACTGGGACGACTCCCTACCCGGTCTACTCGGTCGCCTGGACGAAGAGTGTTGTACGTAGCGGCTGAGGTGGCCGCTTTGGACCAATCCCTCTATCTGAGTCTTCAGCTCCCAGCAATCTTCGGTGGTGTGGTCGGGTGCCCTATGGAAGTCACACCAACTGCTCCTTTCCTTTCCCATCATCTTCCCCCTAGCGTCTGAAGGGAATTCCAGTAGGGACGTGTGGCAGATTTCATGCATGATCTGGGCTCTTTTTTCGTTGAGGGGTGTGAAGTGTTGAACAATCTCACGCGGCTTTATGAGCATAGGTCACTTGTCCTCCTTCACTTTGTTATTCGTCTTTGCTGCTCTCTGCTCAGCCTTTCTCTCTGATTTCCTCCTCTCAAATTGGTCCTCCTCCATTTCCACGTGTTTTTCCGCCCTTATTCTTATCTCTTCCATGTTCGTCGGTTTCCTAAGGGCCAGAGCGTCGCTGAAGGGCCCTGCTCTTAACCCCTTCTGGAAGGCCTTTACAAAGAATTTCTGGTCAGGGTCATCTACCCTAACCGTAGCGTTGTTGAAACGCGCCAAGTACTTCTTCAGACTTTCTCCTTCACCTTGCTTGATATCAAAAAGGTCCGCCACCTCCAATCTTTTGACCTTATTAGCAGCAAACTGAGACAGGAATGAGCCGGCCAAATCTCTGAACGTTTGGATGGATCTAGGTGGAAGGGTGGACATCCACTGCATGGCTACTCCTCTTAGCGTCCCCGGGAATAGCTTACAACTTATCTTGTCGTTCCCGCCACTGATGTAGATTTGTGTCTAAAAAAACTTAAGATAAAAGGAATTGGGAAGAAGAAAATAGATAGGATTCATAAATGACTCGTCACTAATTTTATGGAAATGAGATAAGAGAAATCAAGATTCATCATAAGCCTCATGGAGAACTTGATGAGAATTAAGTGTTCTAATTTAAGAACATGTGGAGAGAACTCTCTCAAATGCTTGTTATGAAAGATATCACAAATGAACATAAGTTAGTTACAATCAGTTAGGATCATGTTTATATATTGATCTTGCTTACAAAAAGATGCGAAAAACTAGTTGTAGGACCCCAAATTTGTTCGGCCCAGCAGGCAGGATACCGAAGCCCAAAGCAGACTTACAACCAAAAGGGCTAGGAAGGGACCTGTCAGGGAAGCCAGTCGTGCGAAGAACACAAAACACTCAACGATAATTAGCAGGGTAGGATCAGCAAAGATGTACTCGTCCTGCCCCACGACTCAGACTAAGCCCAAAACGACATGTGCCCATATTCCCCCGCAGGGCAGATAAAGAAAGGAGGCCCAAATTATTAGAATTGGTCATGCGACACCCCACCCGCACGACATCAAGGAATTCGCCACCTTAGTAGAAAAAGACGCCACGACATCATGCTCAAGAGATCTTGAACCGTGAGATTTTCCTAGGGTGGCAAAATCTCTTATTAGACCACATCAAGGGGACAAGGGACCCACTGTCCCTAACAGAATAAAAATCCTTGCCAATCATAGTGAGAGAAAGGGCCATGTCAGCCACTACCCTTGAGAGACGTCGCGAATTAAGGAGAACTTCCCACGATCAGGGACAGGAGTATCAACCTAGGGATCACCATGGCTAACAAACTGGATCAGGAGGCTGAAACAGCCACATGTGGCAAAATCAAACATGTCGTCACCCTCTCAAAGGTTATAAAAGGCCTCAGCTCGAGGAGCTCTAGGTGAAGAATCGAAGAATAAAGGAGCAAAACCGCTGGGAAATTGCTGCAAAACTGCGACTCAAACTCTAAAATATAGCTACCAGCTCCCACAGTGACTGGCCCCTTTGGATCCTCAGGTAACTGCTTGGCCAAAGCCCCAATCAAACCCTGAAAACACTTAGATGGTCAACATGTAATCTGCCACACGAGTCCCCCCCTGCCATTTCTCACTAACTTCAAGCACCCCCGAGGCGGCTAGCCCAAACACCCAGAATCCCCTACGCACCCCAATAGTCGACCATACCCATCTCATTTCCATCTCAAAAGTCTACCATGCTTCAGATGGTAGGCAAGCCATTTTTATACTAAACTAGCCTTCGAACACTTTGGATCACAGGTACATAGCTCGTTTCAACTTAAAATCGAGTCAGTCCTAACCACTGCGACCTAACATTCTGCATGTATCACCTGACCTCGAGTCGGTGGACGACTGTCTAAATCTACCTAGCATGCAACTATGCGAATGATCAATCTAGTTCCGAAGTAGGACGGCCAACGGACAGTCTCAACTCTGCCTACAAGTAGCGAAGGCCGAGTGCCCAATGGAAAGCTCAGTCCTCACGTCCCAGACTTCGATGGATGCCTAAGGGAAAGTCCTATCGCACCGATACTTATGACACTATTACACCCCGAGGGAAGGACGCCTAAGGGAAAGTCACATTTCCTCACTCCCCAAAACTACGTTGGCATTGACTCCTCCCGACTCAGTCGTACGTAGTAGCGAGGGACCTACCGTCATCAAGTCAATCATTCCACCCCAAAACATACCCCTGCATCGTCCACCATGTAGTGGAGGTTACGTAGCATTCAGTTCGTGGAGTAACTACCAGATGATAAGCGGACATGATGATACGTCACTCCCGTGCGTAATCGGCTCCTTACCCAGACTCTTTGCTATGAAGACAATGCCTTATCCCCCTCTAGTTTCCAATGTACCAATAAACACTGGTGGCAACTTTGATCCAGGTCATTTTGGTTCAAGCCAGCCCTCCTTGGGGACAGCCTAATCGATACCAACTCATTCCGCTGGGACCCAACCTAAGCGTTCTTAGGCTTTGATTCGTCAGATTCCACAAAGGCGAAGAACCGTCTCGCGTTTCATTTCCCACGTCATCATTCGCTAAATCTGTCTCAGACGCAATTTAGGTCACGTCCCTAATTAAATGAAAAGGCCTTAGGCCTTGGATCAAATGTGGCTAAAAAAAACAAGGCTTCGAGCATGTTGATCAAAAGTGTGTACAAATGGGACATCCAAAGGAGGGTGCATTCAAAGGACCCATAAGCCATCTAAAGGTGAGTGTGTCAAAAAGACCCAAGGGTTGTCCAAGGGACCTATCGTTGAAACCTATGTATTGTCCAAAAGACTCTTGTCCAAAAACCCCATGCGTTTAAAGGCTAAGCCAAGGTTTCTAATACAAAGTAAATAAACTAAAGAAGCTAAGACAAAGGTTCTACAAACTATTGAGGAGGCGAACTTCCTCCTCAAGCCTTTTCAAGTTATACTAATCATGTGTACTTAAAAGGCTTTTGGTTTATGTATGCTTAGTGTTTGGTCTTCACACCTTCCCAAATTCGTATCAGACTCCCCTTCTTAAAAATACTTTATCCTCAAATTCAACACTTGAGTGCCTACAAAAGTAAAAATGAGGATGAGTCATGTATCATGAATAATGGAAGGAAAACTTACCCATAAGAACACTAACTCCATGTTCCTCCAGGACCCAAGATATGAATGTAGGTTTCATCCATGGCCTTACAAATGTACCTATACACAAAACAACTAAGGCACATAACATATATACTATGTTTCAATGGAGGATCATACAAATAATCATGCAATGGACTCCAACTGTAAGAGACATCCATAAATCAGTCTAAGGACACAATGCTTATTATCCTTATTATTGGCACACGCGTTCACAAAATTAAACACCCACGATGAATTTTCCAAATTAATGCCTTTGCTTAGTGGTTTATATGTAGAACTCCTAGGAACTTTAATTAAACAATGATGAATTTCACTATGGATGCCATTTCGACCATTCATAATGTAGGTAGCCCTATGATGAAACTTTTTTTTTTGGCGACAAAAGTTTCTATCATGCCTATTCACATGCAAATTAAGTTCACATTGATATGAAGAAATTCCATATATCCTCATTAGATCATGTCCTCCAAACTTCAAACTATTTTCTATTTGTTGGTGACATCAGGGGCTAGCCAAAATCTCAAAGAGTTCACTTTGGCTATGAACTACCATCTTGTGTCTAAAGTATGAGAATGTGTCTATTTGAACACATAACATCCTAGTACTATCATAATTGCACCATTCAAGCACACATGTAAAGAATAGTTCAAAGAACTCAGATGCAACACGAAGAATTAACTTGCAAAGACTTATAATAAACTTTAGATAACAAGCCATTCGCACAACCCATATGACTTGTTGGAACAAGTGCTAACACATTCTTAAAAGGCATGGTTGTGTTTTTCTCTCTTACCTCTTTCTCCTTAAACTCTTGTTCTCTCTTTTCTTTCTCTTGCAACTCTTCCCTTTCTTTCCTTTTCAACTCTCCTAGTTCCCTTTTTAGTTCTTATATATGCTATTTGGATATTGGGAAAGCTCATGTTCTTCTCCGCAAAAGTAACACTTTATAACCCTACTTTTAAGTTGAAGAGTAGAAGTGGAAGAACTTTCATTAGACTTGACCTCTGAAGATGAACTCTCCCTCTTAGGCTTGGTCTTCCCGCTTGACCTTACCTCTCTCATTATCCTTAAACTTACTTTCAACTTCTCTTTCAAGTTTCTCACTATACCTCTCTTTTTCCTTTCTTGTTCCATCCTTTCTTTCAACTATATCCTCATATTGTCATTTCTGATGTCACCCTCCATAATACTCTTTTTCCACTGATGGTGGAATTTTGTATTTGAGTGCAACCAAAGGAGCTCTAGTAGGATCTTTTTCTATCCCTTCGTTCTTCTAGGTTCTTCTTTGTACCTTATTTCTTTTTGGAGCTCTTCCTCATACTTTCTTTCTCTCCTAGGTTCGTCCTCTTCATGCCTCATTTCTCTCATCACCCTCTTGCTCTTCTCACTTCTATGTGATATATGAGACCTATTGCATGGGTCGTTTGTCATTCTGTCACCCTTTATGTTAAAAAACACCTGCACTTGTTTAAGATGCTCAAAAATCTATAATAATATGATGGTTAAAGCAATGCAATCTCACCACCCCTATGTGTATATTCTCTGCACTTATGTATTTGCTCTTAGAGATTTTTTTTTATGATGTGTACTCTTGTCTTTTACCACTCTACTTGCAACAACGTCTTGAAATAGAACCTAGATTCTACTAATTAAGTTTTGTGATGCAACTGAAAGTCGTCGAATCTCACAGACTCTTAAGAATTTAAAAGAACAAAAACTCTATAACAAAACTAAGAAGCCAAACAAAGATAAGTAATAAACATAATAGAAATGAAAGCTTACTCAAATCATAACTCACATAAGACAACACAAAAAGTCTACAGAATTAAACGAAACTGAAGAGAGACAAAAACACATAGAAAATTGACAAAAAACTTTGTCGTCCAAATGCTAGTGTTCAAAGCGCTAACAAACAAATTTCAACTAATGGTGACACTTTAACTATACTTAATTATAGTTAGAAAAAAACAAAAAATGTGACACGTGGATTGCCTTTGGATCTTCAATGAAATTTTGATACACTTTTTTTATACTTCTTTCTTTTTTTTTTCTTTTTGTTATAGTGACTAGTGTTTTGTTTTTGTTGCATTGGTTTTGACCATGGATCGCACACCAATTTTACTCAATACTTTTCCAATTCTTTTTTATCCACAATTTTTCAAGACAATCATCATAACTTTTCACAAAACTTTGATCAATTTTGCGATAATCAGATTTCACCAAAAGAATAGGAAAATCTAATCACAATGCTTTGTTTTTCATTTTTTTATTGAAATCAAACCACGAAAAATGACAATTAGACCAAAGAATTGATTGACAATAGCTAGGCAAACAATACCTTAGCTAAACATTTCAAAATAAAGTGATAATTGAAACAAGATTACGCATTCGAGAATTTGCCTCTTGACACGATTATGATGGATGAAAAACCAAAGTTGTTGAACTTCAATTGTAGCACCTTATAAAGTGTAATGCTCTGAAAGTCACTTAATATGAATTGCCTATGCCTCGGCTTTTTCACTTGATAGGTTTAGGTTAATCCTGGATCTTACACTGAACACAATTGTCAACGCTACAAAAATACGAGTAAGATTATCGTTGATTTCATAGTAGATTTATAGAAAAAGTTCATATAAAAGGAATTGAAAAGAGGAAAATGGGTATGATTTAGGAATGACTTGCCACTGATTATATGGAAATCAAATAAGAGAAATCGGAATTTGCTACAAGCGTCGTGGAAAACTTGATGATAATTAAGTGTTCTAATCCAAGAGCAAGTTGAGAAATTTTTCTCAAATACTTGCATGCAACATATCACAAATGAGGCAAAGTTAGTTACAAATCTTTCTTATAAAAAGGTGCGAAAACTAACTAATTAAAAAGTCTTGGGCCTTGGAACAAACACGACCCAAAAACAAGGCTTCGAGCATGGTGATAAGGAGTGTGTCCAAAGGACGCAGATGTTGTCCAAATGACTCGTCGTCCAAAGACTCCAAATGCCGTATAGAGGACTTGTCATCCAAAGACTCCATATGTGTGTCCATACATGCAAAGGACAAAACCAAGGTTTCTAATATAAAATAAATAAATTAAAGAAACTAAGACAAAGGTCCTAAAAACTACTAACGAGACGAACTTTCTCCTCAAGTCTATTCAAGCCATAATAATCATGAATATTTGAAAGACTTTTGGTCTCGGTATGTTCAATGTCATTTTCATGCTCTTCATGGCTTCTCGGATTTGTATCAAAATATTGTTTAATATGTCATCATTTCACTCTATTTATTTTGTTACTAAATTAAAAAAAAAAAACTGTTAATGGAATTTTTACCATTAAATATTGATAAAATAAATTTCTAAAGATATTATATTTTAAAATTTATTATTATATTTATTTATTTATTTATGCACAAGGTTTATTTAGTATCAATGGGTATTCCATAAGTCAACATGTATTAATAAAATAGATTAGTTTCTTTATTAAACACTATTTATATAATTTGTTTTATTGTTAAATTAAATATTAGATAATAATAATTTTATTTACTTATTTTTTAATTTATTTATTATATATGTCCATACAAAATTATTTACTTATTTAATAATTTATTAACTACCCATAATTTCTTAACTATATATGAATTGGTTTTTTAAAATTTCATATAGTTAATTATTTTGTTATCAGTTTGTTAGATAACTGCTCATGTATTTATAAAATCAGCGTTTTGTAAAATTAACTGTTAATGATATTTTTCTATGTGTTTTACTTAAAATTAATATTGTTTTTGTTCATCTATTTACTTATTTACAAGGTTTATTAAATGTTAATTATTGTTCATAAGTCAGTAACATAAATAAATTTCTTCATTAAATATTAAATATTAAGTTGTATATTTGTTTTTTATTTGATCGTATATTAAATTAAATTTTTATCTACATATTTTATCATTTCTTTATTATATAAGAATGTTGTCGAAATAATATATTTTATTTCCTATTTGGTAATTTATTAAATACCTACAATCTTTTAACAGCTAATTAATGCATTAATAATGAATGTGATTATATTTATTATTAGCAGTTACATAAAAGTTGTTAACAAAATTTTAGTTTTTTAAGTAATAAAATTTTTAATTGTTTTGAACTCTTCAGTATAGAATCTGTATTAAAAGAAAAGATTTCATTAACGTTAATTTTGTAAACATATAATATATGTTTTTCCATATTCAATTCAATTATATTTTGTTATAAAACTGCGCGCTAGTGAATTGGGCGTTAATAAAACATACAAAGACGAAAAACATGGAGCATGTTTTTTCTAATAATTATTAAAGATGGTTATATTTTAACTATTTTTTTTATAGTATGCCAACTATTTTTCTGCATATAATTATGATGCTTTAAATTTTAAATATTTAGATTTTTATCATTTTTGTTTAACCTTAAAATAATATTTAAAATAAAAATTTTTAAGCTAAAAGAACTTCATTCTTAATTTTAAAGTGACAGACATGAAGTTATATATATGGTAATATCTTTGTTTTAAAATAGAATTACTAGAAAGAAAATAATTTATTGATGGGTGAAGACATCATTTATCTATGCATATATAGAAATTTTTAACTGTATAGATCTTATTATAGAGATTTAACTATATACATGATAAATGTAAAAAAAAGTCAAAACAATAAGCATAAAATGACATCGATGAGTGACAAATTCATGTTAAAAGGACATATTTAGGTTAAATAAACATCTTAAATTACAACTCATGACTCATTGTTTTGAGAATCATAATAGCTATAATTATATTAAAATTAAAATGACAACATGGGAAAAAAAGGTGGTTGACATGACAATATATAAAGCAGTCAATTCCAATTTCCATGCATTCATCATCATACATTAATTAACTTGTCCTAGCTAAGAACAACATCATGAAGATGTTCATTCTCTTTAGCATAATCTTTTCTTGTGGTTTTCTGGGAAATGTTGTTTCAAATCCCAATCCTCTCCCATATGAAGCCATTTTTAACTTTGGTGACTCTATAAGTGACACTGGAAATGCAGCTACTCATAACCCAATTATCCCTAGCAATACTCCTTATGGCTCAACATACTTTAAACATGCATTTGGGCGTATGTCAAATGGACGGCTAATCATAGATTTCATAGGTTTTCTTTTTACTCTTGATTTTAGTTTTTAGATAGCTTAAATTAATTTTCCTTGCGTGAAATGGATTGTATGAAACAATATATCCTAACTATCATACATTGTTGATTACATTAACCTATGATCATTTTTATTGTAGCTGAGGCATATGGGTTGCCAATGTTGCCAGCCTATTTGAATCTCACTAAAGGACAAGACATTAAGAAGGGAGTAAATTTTGCATATGCTGGTTCAACTGCACTTGATAAGAATTTTTTTGTACAAAAAGGAATGAATAATGTAGAGGCTGCTACTTATTCATTGAGTACTCAACTTGATTGGTTTAAGAAGCTCAAACCATTCCTATGTCAAAACAAAAAAGGTTTTACCAAAACTCCTTTTATGATGTTTATGTCAAATATTTAAATTTTTACCAACATGACTAACAAATTTTATTCTTCTTTATGATAGAGTGTGATAGTTACTTCAAAAACTCATTGTTTCTAGTGGGAGAAATTGGTGGGAATGACATTAATGCAATTATTCCATATAAAAATATTATAGAACTTCGGAAAATGGTTCCACTAATTGTTGAAGCAATTACGAATATAACCACCGTACGTTGTGTCAACTTCAATTTTTATATTTTTATTAAACTTGAATTTGAAATATGATTAATTAGAAATTGAATTTTATTGTTATTTCTATTTGTTAGAAATTAATAGAAGAAGGAGCAGTAAAGCTAGTTGTACCAGGAAACTTCCCAATTGGATGCAACTCAGCAGTTTTAGCTACAATGAATAGTACTAAAATAGATGATTATGATCAATTTGGGTGCTTGAAAGCTTACAACATTTTCATCAAGTACTATAATCGACAACTAAAAAAGGCTATAAAGATATTAAGACAAAAGAACCTACATGTTAAGATAACATATTTTGATTACTATGGGGCTGCCAAACGTTTATTTGAAGCACCACAACAATATGGTGAGTTGTGTTTTTATTTTCTTTTATTAGATGAAAAAATATAGTGATATGCGATTGTTAATTTTGCTATTATTTATTCTTATGATGTTATGTTCATTAATTTATGTATTGCAGGTTTTTCTTCTGGAAAGATTGAGACTTTTAGAGCATGTTGTGGAAAAGGTGAACCTTACAATCTCAGTGGACAAATATGTTGTGGAAGTGTTGCCTCAACAGTGTGCTTGGATCCTTCAAAATACATAAATTGGGATGGACCCCATTATACTGAAGCAGCATATAGATTAATTGCAAAGGGATTAGTTGAGGGTCCTTTTGCTCATCCTTCTCTCAAATCCCCTCCTTTCAAGATAGCTTAGATTTGAAACAAGCCTTGAGGAAAAATAAAATAAGAATAGGTTTTGTCATTACATTGTATATATGGTTTTGAACATAACATCAAACCAATGAAAAAACATGAAAACAAATATTTTTGTTACCATGGATGAAACAAACAAAGAGTTGATAGAATAGGGATCATGTATTCCACAATGTTATTATTTATTGCATGATGACAATTTGTATGCTTTGGTATAATATGGAGGATATGCTTGCTTGCATAGGAGAAATAACAACAAAATTAAAAAGAATTGGAATAAATAGTTGTCGGGGACAAATGATAAAAACTTATTTTGAAGAGCCTAGTTAAAAGACCAGGCAATGAACTATATAAAAGATGCAAATGTAAATGTAAAGAGATAAGGGAAAAAATAATCACACAATTTTTATAATGGTGCATCTATTAAAGACCATGTCTAGGTCTTTTTGTACCTATACTAAACTTTTGCATTATAGGAAAAATAATTTTGCTTATAGATGCCACACAACCAAGCTAATTCTAAGTTTAAATCCAAGTAATCTTTCAATTTATGTCTAGGTTTAAACCACGAAATAAGACAAGTGTTTAAAGAATGGTGACTCTTATCATCTCACATATGTATAAACTTTTTAATCGAGTCTAAGACTCTCTATGAGAGAGCAAGTTCACAAGAGAATGTATTGCAAATGTACACTTTTGATTGCTATCTTGTTAAGACTCTCTAATCTCTGATGAAGATATCCATTGAAGAGCTTGAGAGTTCTTCCCTCGATATTTCAAATGTAGACATCAGATCATTTAATGCTTGCATTAAATACTTTTCACCACCTAGTCATCTTGAAATGATAATGTAGTTTGGTTATTTTTTCTTTTGGTAAAAGTAGTCATGCTATTTTGACCTGATTTTCTCCAAAGATACGTTGATAAGAGTTGTTAGCAGATATGTCTTTTTGATGTGATAGTTTTTTTTTATATCTTTGTAATATTTAAATATGAAAAACTTTTTCATCCTAAAAACTTATACGATATAATTGCACAAAATAATATTTTGTATAAGGTAATAAACATAGACACTTTAAAGGAAACACTGCATTTAAGATATATTATCTAATATATGTAGGTTACATTTTGTCTCATAAGGTTAAACGATGCATACATTTAAAAATGTTTCTTTATCTTCGAACAAAACTAACTTGAGCTTATGTTGATTTTATAACTCTTTTTTTCTTTATTGATAAAACTTAATTGTATTTCTTAATTTGCTTTTTTTTCAGCTTCGAAAACACTTGAGTATTTAACGGTTGTTTGTCAAGGTTTTCATCTTGAATATCATTATTTTTTATATTACAAACATGAACCTATGCAATAGCAACAAGTTTGGTTGAAATTTTTTATTGCATTAATAAAAGATATATCTATCTTTATATATAAAAGTGATATATATTGGCATTTTCTTGCCTTAACGTTGTGATACAAACAAGAATTTTGATACGTTTGGAAACTTATTCAAGTTACCTTCTTTCTTTTTATATTAGGTTTTTTTAGTTTATTTGACTTTATTAGTAGTGTTTGTTTGGTACATAAACTTTTTAAAGTTGTTTGTAGCGATTTTTTATATGTTACTTCACACAGTATTTTTTAAAATGCTCACTTCTAGTTTTTAACTTTTTATATTTATTCATCTTTTATTCTTAAAATATTTATTAACTTTTATTTTTATCCTTTTAAATAGGTTAAGATTTTATTTTTAAATAAAATTTTATTTTATTTTTAAATATGATATGATTTTATTATATTTTTTTATTTAGCCATTACAATATTCGTTTTATTATTTTAATATTGTACTTCGATATATTTATCATGATAGATTCTAAACTTTGTTATGTTATTATAATTTTTTTATATCTTTTATATTATACTGTTTATTTTAGATATTATAATATTTACAATATTTATTTTTTTAATTTAATATTTTACTTAAAGATATTATTATTTTATTTTTTATTATTTTCTTGAATATTTACATTTTACACTATTTATTTGAACTATTACAATATTTACATTATAATTTTTAATATTATACTTCAAGTTGTTTTAACCATTACACTAATAACATAATAAAAATATGATATTTACTTAAATGTATGCTATTTTTACTTTGTTTAAAATTTGATAGAAAATATTTTAAGATATAGTACAAGATTAATAATAGAATACAAAATATGAAAAAAATTGAAAGTAAAAAATATACTTAAAATAATTTATCTATAAATATAAATTATAAGAGTTTCATCTAAAACTATAAATGCCCAAAATATTTTTATCAATAAAATAAACTAATATTTACAAACAAATATTATATAAATATGTCATTTTTATATTTGTTAGTTACTTAAACATATTATTTTACTACTCACTTATAATTTAATAACCCTGTTTAACCAACTTTTAGTTACCAGTTACAAGCTAGCTAATTTTTTAGCTTTTAGCTAACTTTTTAACTAATTTTACCAAACATAGCTAAATTTTTTTTTTACTATCTTTCAGCTAGTTTGACTTTGTTAGTAATCTTTCCTAAAGAATTTTTTTTTAAAGTTGCAGTGTTTTTTTTGTAACTTGTAGTATTTTTTATACACTACTTCAAGTAGCATCTTTTAAAATGTTGGTTTCTAGATTCTAGCCTTTTATATTTATTCCATTTTTATCCTTAAAATATATATATTAAATTGTATTTTTACTCTTTTAAATTTGGTAAGATTTTATTTTAAAATAATGTATAATTTTATTATATTTTTAATTTAACTATTACAATATTTATTTTATTATTTTAGTATTATACTTCAAAATATTGATAATGATTGATAACTCATTTATTTTATTTTATTTTTGTTATTATATTTTAGATGTTTTTTTTTATATTATGCTGTTTATTTTAACAATTATACTATTTAAAATATATATTTTATTAATTTAATATTATACTTCAAGATATTAATAAAAATAGAGGAAAGGTTTATTTTATTTTTCTATTATATTTTGAATATTTTTATATTACACTATTTATTTTAATTATTAAACTATTTACATTGTTTATTTTATTATTTTTAATATTATATTTCAAGATGTTTTAACCATTACACTAATTAAACATAATAAAAATATGATATTTACCTAAGTGTATGTTATTTTTACTCTATTTTAAATTTGATTGAAAATATTCTAAGCTATAGTACTAGATTAATAATAGAATACACAATATGGAAAAAATTGAAATTAAAAATTATATTTAAAAAATAATTTATCTACAAATATAAATTATAAGGGTTTAAAATTAGTTAAAAATTTAAAACTATAAATACCCAAAATATATTTTTATTAATAAGATATAGTACAAGATTAATAATAGAATATATAATATGAAAAAATTGAAACTAAAAACTTTACTTAATAATTTATCTACAAAATAAATTATAGGAGTTTAAAATTAATTAAAATTCTAAAACTATTAATTCCGTAAATATATTTTTATTATAAAATAAATTAATATTTACAAACAAATATTATATAAATATGTTCATTTCTATCATATTGTATTTATCAACTACTTTAACACATAATTTTACCAAACACATATAATGCAATAAGTTTCTTAATCAGTTTTCAGCTACTAACTACTAGTTAACATTTTAACTTCCAACAACTTCTAACTAACTTTTCAGCTTCTAGTTAGCTTTTTAGCTAGTTTTGTAAACATAGCCAAAATATTATTTTGATACCATTTTTGCATGTACTAAAAAAATTTTCTTTTATACTTTTTGTTAAGGAAAAAATGTGAACTCTACGTAAGAAATAAAACAAATGTGCAAGAGTAAAAAAAAAAAAAAAAAAAAACAACACAACATAATAGCAAACACAATTCGTTTATTGAATATAACAGAAATTACATCAAGAGAGTCTTTACATTATAGAAAACAAAAAAAAAAAATAGAAAATAAAACAGAAAACGACAACAAAAAACATTTTCCATCCACCACGTATCGGTTGCTGAAGCCGGTTTTGGAGTTGCCACCCCTTGAAGCCTTTGCAAATTTTTGGGGACCAAGCCAACTCCTACAGCTACTTCGTTCACTCTGGCTTCCAAGGGACATTCACGGCCCACAATGGCAAAGCACCCGATCTTGACCCCCCAAGAAGGGTGACAATGAACATTACTGGGGGAAGCTCAACGAGGTACTCCCTCACCTCACTCGAACCTAGAAGATGCAAGGCAACCCCAAAACTGAAGTTGGGATCTAGGTGCACCCTTCCAAGAAGGTTTGAAGCGATAAATTCAAGACAGGGAATGAAGAGCTCATTGAGAGTGAGCTCTTGAAGGAAGATGACAAGAAGAGCATCATTGAGAGGATGCTTGTCATGGTCACAAGGAGGACTCCTATTGCACATGAGCAATTTTATTTGGAGAGGCCATAGGTTATGGACCTCATTGGTTGTAACAATGATGATGCCAGAACCCGGCAAGGTCTTCCATGCACCCATCTTAGATGCTAAAGCAAGGAAAGCCTCGGAAAGAAGGCCGCCCTTTCGCCACTACACACATGTCACTCACTTATCACACAGATCCAAAATAAAGCCTCTCTAGGGAAATGGTCGCTGCGCTTTAAGGACAAGACCGGCAAGGACACACACAAACTGGCCCACGACTCGGACAAGACCTAAGGAGACTAGCGACCACACCAGCACAGGGTAAGCTTGGCCCAAACGACCAGGTACCTACACAAGGCCCAACCTCAACAACATTGATGGCACCCATCGCAACAGAATCAAAAAGGATCCACCACCTCAGCACAGAGGTAACAACCTCACCAAAATCAGAGCAATCTGAACCGCACAATCTTCTGAAAGGAAAAGAAGGGCTATTAATAGAGCCGTGTCAGTAAACCAAGGGTCCCACCACCATTAACAGAATAAGATCCTCGCTAATCACAGCAAGGGAAAAAACCATGTCAACCACTACTCGTAGAGCGCACTGCAAATTCAAGAGAACGTGTACGACCAAGCACAAGATCCAATGAGCATCAGCATGCGAATCGCTAGTGCTAAAAAACTGGATCAGGAGGCAGGGATGCTTCCACCAGGCAAGATCATACGCTCTCTCAGCGCTCTCCCCAAAGGCTATAAAAGGCCACAATGCGAAAAGCTTTAGGCCAAGAAGGGAAGACTAGAAAAAAGAAGAACGGAATCGTCGAAGGAGTGTTGCACGAGCTGCAACTCATAACCTTGAGGTAATACATTGCCAGTGCACGCCTCAACCAGTACTCTGGATACCAGGTAAAATTCTCTTGGCCAAACTTCACTCCAAGCCATAAGTTGTCCACCTCTGTTGTCAATTAGTCAACCTTAGTCCATCTCCAACCCTATCCCAACCTCGCACGAGTCTCAAATCACTTGCCTCTATAGGGAATCGAGTCAACCTTGACCTATTCCCAGTCCTACCCTGATGTCGCTCCCACTACAAACAACCTTCCCTCCCTACTCCCGATGGTTAGCACGCAGCTCACCTCTGATTGAGGTCGAGTTGGCTTCAACCTCAATCCTAGCGCATGCCCCGCATTCCCATGTACCCTGGATACCTGTACTCCAGATTACTGTCACATGGTATACCTCGCATCAAGCCGAGTCCAACATACTTCAGATGACGAACACGTAGTTCGCCACTAAGGGAAATTAAGTCAATACTGCCCAGCACCACTTTCCCAAGTTAATTCGACCCCTCGCCTCAGCTCATCATCACATATCTGACCCTGTACCAAATTGAACTAGAATACTCCAAATGGAAATTCGTGGTAAGCCCCCACTTAAGAACCGAGTCAATTATCTTCTTTGGCTTCATAGCCGATGTGTCCCACCTAACTCGAGTTGTTAGGCATTCCTTAGTCAACTCAGTAGGAGCACTCAACCTAGCACCGAGACGGGACACCCATCGGATAGTCCTGGTTTTGACTTTATACCATAAGAGCTGAACACCGAACGAAAAGACCGGCCCCTATGCCCCCAACCTCGATGGACGCCTAGCGGAAAGTCCATTCACTTTCACATTCACACCTTGTTGTCGACCGTATACTACAAGGAGGAGACCCAATGGACAGTTCGACTCTATCCTGACTCACCAGAACTACGTCAACTTTGACTTCTCTTGGCCATGAGATACATCGGAGCAAAAGGCCCACTCTTGTCAAATTGAGCTTCCTTTTTGCCCTATATCCTTGTGACACCTGCCGAGACAATGAAGGTTATACAACATGCTATCAAGAGGGTAACTACCAGATGGTAGGCGGATGGGGTGACACGTCATTCTCTTGTGCAACTAACTCCTTATCGAGCTTCTTTGTCTCGAGACCCCACCTTATCCATTCCCGATTTTTGGTGTACCATTGAACACTGGTGGCGACTCCCATCGGGGTCACTTTGGCTGGAATCGATCTTTCCCGAGTTGGTATAGCCAATTCAGACTCCTCCAATCATGCGTCTGCAAATGCCAATGTTCGGCACCCTTCAAGTCAATCTATTCCAATCAAAAGACAAAACCCAAAAAAATATTATCAATGACCGTTCTTCCACTTCCTTCTTGGAGTTTATCTCTAGACGCTGGTCACAATAATTTATCTTGAGCTTTTGAGGCCTAATGTGAGGTGTGATTAAAGCCACACGTGGATCCCACCATCACCCTAAAACCCGTAGGATAAGACCCATAGGAAGGTAGGGGGCTCTTCCATGCTACTACAGAAATAGGTCATCATCCTTGTCCGCCAAAGGTTGACTATCCACGTGAGGAAAAACAGTTGTAAGCATAGTTCATGCATCCATACATAGGGGATAGAGGCGAGAGAACACAACATGTATCGCATAATAGCCAGTCCTCAAGTTGCACGTGCCCGCATACATTAAAGTTTTAGCATGACATGCATGATTTCTATTTTCCTCTTTGTTTCCATGCATGCCATCATATCACCCTAGGCTATGCATCATACACCTAATAAACACGCACTGGGATACCAGAAAGGCTAGGCCGTCCACGTACGCGACATGCTCCAAATCCAAGGCTATGGAGAGCAAGATTGAGGTCCTCGAGTTGCAAAATCAAGACCTCAAAGGGGAGGTAGGTCAGTTGAAGGAGCAGATGGCCCGAATGTTCCAAATCCTTTCTCAAACCAATCCTGCCATTACGGCTATGACCCACCAACACGCTATTCACCAAGAACAGAAGCGAGTAAGAGTTGAGGCCCAACACCAGGTCTCATCGACTCTTCCTCCCTTCACGAATCATCAACAGATGCCTTAAGCCGAAGAAAAGTGGCAGTCCTTGGAAGAGCGACTCCGAATTGTAGAAGGGGGAAGCAGCTATGGGCTGACAGTTGTGGACCTCTGCTTAGTCCCTAATGTGGGCCTCCCAATCGAATTTAAGACACCAAAGTTTGACAAGTACAAAGGGAGCTCCTGCCCTAGGTTTCATCTTTCCATATAATATAGAAAGATGGCGGCCCACACACGCAACAACAAGGTTCTCGTCCACTGCTTCTAGGAAAGCTTGACAGGAGCAGCTATCAACTGGTATGCCAGCTTGGAACAGGGATACATCAAAGCTTGGAGGGACTTGGCAGAAGCCTTCTTGAAGCAGTACAAGTACAATGAGGACATGGCGCCGGATCACTCCCAGCTCTAAGGCACGATCAAGAAAGAGTAGGAAGGTTTTAAGGAGTACGCACAGCGATGGCACGAGTTGGCGGCGCCGGTCCGACCACCAAAAACTGAGAAAGAGATGGTTACCATTTTTATCGGCGCTTTCCCATTCCCCTATTACGATAGGGTGGTAGGAACGCCGCATCCAGTTTTGCAGACGTAGTGATGGTCAGTGAAAGGATTGAGCTGGGCATCAGGCGTAGGAAGCTCGCTCAAACAAGTAGCAACGAGGGTTTCATCAAGAAACCCACGCATGAAAAAGGAAAGGTGAAACCAACGTCATAATAATAAACTCGTCTTCCCATAGGGAAAAGGAGCTATTTCCTCCTACCTCACTCGATACGCCAACCCGCCATATGTGCCACATGTTCCTTCTTATCAACCGCGAACTGACGAAGGGGTCGCTAGCCCAAACCCAATTTAGTAAGACGTGAGAAGACTGCCCAAGACATTGACCTCAATCTCCATGCCTTATATAGAGCTGCTTTCCCAATTACTGGAACAAAACTAGGGGAAATAACCACCCTTAAGCCCCTGGAGCCCCGTACCCGAGAAGCTATGATCCAAGCGCTTGGTGCAACTACCATAGCGGGGCCGTAAGACATACCACCGAGAAGCGTTAGAGTTTGAAACACAGGGTCTAGGACCTTTTGGATGGAGGTCAGCTAGAATTCCAGGACCAAGAGCCGAATGCGCGAGCAACCCTCTCCTGGCCCACAGAGGCGTGGAAAACATGTAGAGGGTCAAAGGCCATGGTAGCCAGACTCGGCCCTACAGGACCTTTTGGAAAAAGGTCGGAGATCTTGAGCACATAAGCCCATAGGGCCTCATGCCCACAAATGATCCGACTGCATGAGCTAGGAAAGCGAATATACTTCAGGAGTTGGAAAGTTGGACGACGGATGTACTACCCAATCCAGTCTCCCAGCAGAAGTAAATCCAAGTGCATGTATAAAGGCCTTGTGCCACCTTTGAATAAGTTAATAAAATATGCTACATGTTTACGCATTTGTTGTCTTTCATAGTGGTTCTTTGTCTATCCTGTACTTTGAATTTTGTCTAATCCTTTTACCTAGAAACGTGCCTTAAGCATACCCTTTTCCTTGCCTGCCGAAAGTAGTAAGATAAAACACCCTGAGCACGAAAACTACTCCTGAGATTGACAACAGGACTCTTGCGTCAGATAACACTAGCAAATCTAGTAGGAAAGACGAGGGGGAAAAACCTGAGGAGGAACCTCAACCGAGTCGGAAAGAAGGGTAGAACAGAGATGACCGTGACTTCGAAGCGAAATCTGAAAGTCTTGGGAAGTCATACCCCCGAGCCTAAGCACCCCCATCGCTAAACATGGGTCACCCGGGTTTGAAAAAGAGATCCCGGTCAAGCAACAGCTAAGAAAGGCAAAACTGGAGGACTTTGGGAAATAAAGAAACGACAGACAGCCCAAGAGCTCAGGCGTTCCGTCGACAATAGATAATTAGCCTAAGTGCCCCCTTAAGAACAAGAAAAAGAAAAAAGAAAAAGAAAAAGAAAAAAAGAAAAAGAAAAAAAAAAAAGAAAAGAAAAACAAAAAGCCAGAACGGGACGACCCAAAGCAGCAACCGAAGCGAGGGGGCAACCAAGAGTACCGAAGTAGACTAACAGCCAGTTTCTTTCAGAGTGATCATCGACAACTCCCAGCCAGTTTCATCACAAATAATAGAGTAACGAGACGGAAAGCATGGGCCGAGTGCCCGGGAAGATACAGTCCAATATTAAGATTACAAGAGAAAATAGGGCTCCACACAACTACATGAGGCTCCTACGAAAGGGTTTGGTCCTCCGGCTTGGAAAAGGGAAAACACGCCTGCCCTGACAACATAGGCACAGTCAAATCATTCTACCCCTGAAAGCTCTATCAAGGAAGAATCTAAACGGTCAACCCCCAAGTCCCCAGGATGGAGGAGTTAGCACCGGTAGGCAAAAAGGGAATCATTGTCAATCCCACAGCTAAAGGCGTTAGGCCAGAGGCTGATCCCAACTCTTAACCATCAATCTCGCAGCTAAAGGCATTAGGCTAGAGGCTGATCCCAACTCTTAACCTTCAACTTCACAACTAAAGGTGTTAGGACGGAGGCTGATCCTAACTTTTAATTGTTCAACTCCACAGGAAGTTGGTCCTTACTCCTTACTGTAGGCTCCCCCAACCAAAGGCATTAAGCCAGAGGTTGGTTCAAACCCACGCCTTACTTGAAAAGGGGTCGTAAAACCCCTCCCTTCACCAAAAAGCCACCCTTTTCGCGGCATGTCTTATTAACAGAAGGAGCACCAACGCACTTCTGCGGCGAAACTAGGAAGGGGAATGCGTTAGCCTGTCCGGTGGACCGACACCCCCGTCATCATGATCGCACGATGCCCCACAGACCAATGTCCAAAGTAGGTCTCGTCTGGTCAACCAATTACCCCACAAGGCAAAGGCAAGAAAAAAGCTGCGACGAAAGCGCGCTCAAGCCAAGGTATCCTATGCACATGTAAAACCAGGGGAAGAGATGCATACATAGAAATATACATATCCCAAAGAAATTTTCCCACAACATATATGCATGCATACAAAGCGAAAATGGGAAACACCCCATACATACATTAATACTTACACTTCGGAACCCTATTCCAACTCTGCGTCAAAGCCTACCCGAGTATAGTGAACTCTTAATCCAACTCCACGTTGAAGCCTACCCGAGTGTAGTGAACCCCATTCCGACTCCACATTGAAGCCTACTCGAGTGTAGTGAACCCTATCTTGACTCCGCGTCGAAACCTACCTTAGTGTAGTGAATCACCTTTTCGACTCCATGTCGAAGCCAACCTAGTGTTACGAAAATCACCTTCTTGACCTAGTGTCGAAGCCAACCCAATGTTGCAAAAATCACCTTCCCAACCTAGAGTCGAAGCCGACCTAGAGTCGAAGCCGACCTAGAGTCGAAGCAACCCAGTGTTGTGAAAATCATCTTTCCGGCTTCATGTCGAAGCTTACCCTAGTGTAGTGAACTCTTAATCCGACTCCGCGTCGAAGCCTACCCGAGTATAGTGAACTCTTAATCCAACTCCACATTGAAGCCTACCCGAGTGTAGTGAACCCCATTCCGACTCCACATTGAAGCCTACTCGAGTGTAGTGAACCCTATCTTGACTCCGCGTCGAAACCTACCTTAGTGTAGTGAATCACCTTTTCGACTCCATGTCGAAGCCAACCTAGTGTTACGAAAATCACCTTCTTGACCTAGTGTCGAAGCCAACCCAATGTTGCAAAAATCACCTTCCCGACCTAGAGTCGAAGCCAACCCAGTGTTGTGAAAATCATCTTTCCGGCTTCATGTCGAAGCTTACCCTAGTGTAGTGAACTCTTAATCCGACTCCGCGTCGAAGCCTACCCGAGTGTAGTGAACCTCGTCTCGACTCCGCGTCGAAGCCTACCTTAGTGTAGTGAATCACCTTCTTGACTCCGTGTCGAAGCCAACCTAGTGTTTTGAAAATCACCTTCGCGACCTAGTGTCGAAGCCAACCTAGTGTTGTGAAAACTCCCAACTCCGTGTTGAAGCCAACCCAGTGTTACGAAAATCATCTTTCCGACTTCATGTCGAAGCCTACCCTAGTGTAGTGAACTTTTAATCCGACTCCGTGTAGTGAACTTTTAATCCGACCCCGTGTCGAAACCTACCTAAGTGTAGTAAACTCCCTTGCCGACTCCGTCAACTCAAGACGAGAGTCAAGGGCGACCTTTTTGTCATAAACATAAGATAACCATTTTGTGCCAAGCAATTCTTCAAAGTAATAAGAAAAATAATGTCCAAATCAGTTGCGTTCAATTTATTTCCACTTCGGATGCCCCCATTACTTCACCTTATTTCATAAGTAGTGCCCCTATCACACAAAACTGTCAGTCGTCAGTATTCCAAAACGAATAAGTTCAAGATTCTCAAAACATAAAGTCTATCAAACTTAGGGTCCCTTGTCAATAAAATGCAGAGTCGTTCCAAAGTTTCCTTAGTGTAAGATTATAAGTCTGTTAGCATAGGATCCCAAATTCACCTAAGTTCATCTAGAAGTCCAAGTGTGTCAACTTAAGATCAGCGAAGGTCAAGTCTACCAACTCATAATTCCCTAGTTCCGAGTTAGATGTTTAGTTTGCCTTTGTAATGGTGGATTTTAATTATTATAGCTCTGTAGCCGTGACAAATAAAACAAATGCGCAAGAGTGACAAAAAAAGAAAAAAAAGAAAAAATAACACAAAATAGCAAACATGTTTCGTTTATTGAATATAACAGAAATTACATCAAGAGGGTTTTTACATCATAGAAAGCAAAAAAAAAAATAGAAAACAAAACAAAAAATGACAACAAAAACATTTCCCATCCACCACGTCTCGATTGCTGAAGCCGGTTTTGGAGTTGTCACCCCTTGAAGCCTTTGCAAATTTTAGGGGCCAAGCCAACTCCTACAACTACTTCGTTCACTCCGGCTTCTAGAGGACATTCATGGCCCGTGATGGCAAAGCACCCGATCTTGACCCCCCAAGAAGGGTGACAATGAACATTACTGGGGGAAGCTCAATGAGGTACTCCCTGACCTCACTCAAACCCAGAAGATGCAAGGCGAGCCCGAAACTGAAGTCAGGATCCAAGCGCACCCTTCCAAGAAGGTTCGAAGCCACAAATTCAAGATAGGGAAAGAAGAGCTCATTGAGAGTGAGCTCTTGAAGGAAGATGACAAGAAAAGCATCATTGAGAGGATGTCTGTCATGGTCACAAGGAGGACTTCTATTGCATAGGGGCAACTGTATTTGGAGAGACCATAGGTTATGGACCTCATTGGTTGTAGCAATGATGATGCCAGAACCCAACAAGGTCCTCCATGTACCCATCTCAGATGCTGAAGTAGGGAAAGCCTCGGAAAGAAGGCTGCCCATTCGCTACTACACACACGTCACTCACTTATCACACAGATCCAAAATAAAGCCTCTCTAGGGAAATGGTCGCCGAGCTCTAAGGAACATACTCTCAGAATCAAAGAATAAAGAGAAGGGGCATCAGAAGGTTGAGAAGGGAGCCATTTTCACATAAAGGAAAAGTGGCAAAAGGAAGAGGTGAGGAACACCAGCATAAGGCTTGCCTATTTATAGCCAAGAAGAGGCATGTCCAAGAAGCCAAGGCATTAAATGCAAGTGCGAAAAGGTAGGAGTATTGAATTCATATTGTTGAAACTGAAGAAGCGCATTAAAGGAGAAACGACGAAATGACACGACCATTGCTATTTCAACTCCAAAATGTGCAAACCTTTTGGTTTCTCAGTGGTTGTAAAACCTAAAAGAGTAACGCTTTAAGTGCAATTCCTGACCCTTTAGTGGCCATAGTTGACAAGAAGGCACGTCACCTCCATGCACAATTCCCCATTGACCACGATGCTTGATGCATGGGTTCGTCACTCCCACACGTGATCTCCTGTCTTCTAGCAACCACACCATTCCCCAAACTGGCCATACATCAAACCAATTTGACCACCCAACAATTCGGCTCCATGCCTTAGTGGACTATGACCACCCAGTCCTATCTCCTAACGAGTCGGCATCAACATCTCCCCGGCTACATGACCATCGGTCAACCCGGCACATGGACGAGGACTGAGAAGAAGTAGTCTTTATTCCTGATCACCCTAGAAGACATCCACGTCAAGCGATCACAAATAAAGAGGAGGGAACTATAAGACCCTGAATCTGTTTGGCCCAACAGAAATGGGCAAGACTTAAGGAGACCACCGACCACACCAGCGTAGGGTAAGCATGGCCCAAACAACCAAGTACCTACACGAGGCCCCACCTCACCAACAATGAAGGAACCCATCGCAGCAGAATCAAAAAGGATCTGCCACCTCAGCACAGAGCTAACAACCTCACCAAAATCAGAGAAATCCAAGCCGCACGATCTTTTGGAAGGAAAAGAAGGGCTATCAATAGAGCCACATCAATAAACCAAGGGCCCAACCACTATTAACAAAATAAGATCCTCCCCTATCATAGCAAGGGAAAAAACATGTCAGCCACTACCTACAGAGCACGCCGTAAATTCAGGAGAACGTGCCATGACCAAGCGCAAGATCCAACGAGCATCAGCATTCGAATCACCAGTGCTAACATACTAGATCAGGAGGCAGGGATGCTTCCACTTAGCAGGATCATACGCTCTCTCAACGCTCTCCCTAAATGCTATAAAAGGCCACAATGCAAAAAGTTGTGGGCCAAGAAGGGAAGACAAAAAAAAAGAAGAACGGAATTGCCGAAGGAGTACTGCGCGAGTTGGGACACGTAACCTTGAGGAAATCCATTGTCAGTGCACGCCTCTACCAGTCCTCCGGATACTAGGTAAACTTCTTCTCTTGGCCAAACTTCACTCTAAGCCACAAGCCGTCCACCTCTGTTGAGAACCAAGTCAGCCTTAGTCCATCTCCGACCCTATCTTAGCCTCACAACGAGTCTCAAATAACTTGCCTCTATAGGGAACTGAGTTAGCCTTGACCTGTTCCCAGTCCTACCTTGACGTCGCTCCCACTACAAACAACCTTCCCTCCCCACTCCCGATGGTGAGCGCGCAGCTCACCTCTGATCGAAATCGAGTCAACTTCAATGTCAATCCTAGCGCGTGCCCCTCATTCTTGTGTCCCCTCGATACCTATACTTCAGTTTATTGTCACATGGTATACCTCGCGTCAAGTCGAGTCCAACATACTTCAGATGGCGAACACGTAGTCCGCCACTAATGGAAATTGAGTATATACTACTCAGCACCACTTTCCCAGGTTAACTCGACCCCTCGTCTCAGCTCATCGTCACATATCCGACCCTGTACCAAATTTCACTAGAACACTCCAAATGGCGATTCGTGGTAAGTCCCCACTTGAGGATCGAGTCAATCATCTTTTTCGGCTTCATAGCTTATGTGTCCCACCTAACCCAAGTTGTTAGGCATTCCCTAGTCGACCCCGAACGGAGCACAGGACGCCCATCGAATAGTCCTAGTTTTGACTATATACCATAGGAGCTGAACACCGAACGGAAAGTCTGGCCCCTATGCCCCCAACCTCGATGGACGGCTAGCGAAAAGTCCATTCGCTTTCACCTCCACACCTTGTTTTTGACTGTGTACTAAGAGGAGGACACCCAACGGATAGTCCGACTCTACCTTGACTCACCAGAACTACGTCAACTTTGAGTTCTCCTGGCCAGGAGATACATAGGAGCAAGAGGCCCATTCTTGTCAAGTTGAGCTTCCTTTTTGCGCTATATCTCTATGACACCCGCCGAAACAGTGAAGGTTATGTAGCATGCTATCCAGAGGGTAACTACTAGATGGTAGGTAGATGGGGTGACACGTCATTCCCTATGACACCTTATCCATTCCCGATTTCTAGTGTACCATTGAACACTGGTGGCGACTCCCATTAGGGTCACTTTGGCTGAAACCGATCTTCCCTGGGTTGGTATAGCCGATTTAGACTCCTTCAATCGTGCGTCTGCAAATGCCAATGTCCGACACCCTTCAAGTCAATCTATTCCAATCAGAAGATGAAACCAAAAAATATATATCAATGATCGTTCTTCCACCAAATCGCTGCCGGCACGATTTAGGTCACGTCATCAACAAACTGCATAAATTTGTAAAGGATTTATTAATTATATCAATTATTAAGCATTAAATGTTAAATAAAAATTACTTTCAAGATTAAATACTAAATTAATTATTTAAATTGTTAATAAATCACATTTTACACAATAATTTTCTTATGTAATAATTTTTCTGCTATATATGATATGAATCACCTAAGCCTCGGATTTACTCGATAGGTTTAGGCTAATCTTGTATCAATTGTCAACGCTATGAAAATAAGAGCAAGATTATTGTTAATTTCAGAGTATATTTGCAAAAAAAAAACTTAAGATAAAAGGAATTGGGAAGAAGAAAATAAATAGGATTCATAAATGACTTGTCATTAATTTCATGAAAATGAGATAAGAGAAATCAAAATTCATTATAAGCCTCATGGAGAACTTGATGAGAATTAAGTGTTTTAATCTAAGAACATGTGGAGAGAACTCTCTCAAATGCTTGTTATGCAAGATATCACAAATGAACATAAGTTAGTTACAATTCAGTTAGGATCAGATTTATATATTGATCTTGCTTACAAAAAGATGCAAAAAACTAATTATAGGACCCCAAATTCGTCCGACCCAGCAAGCAGGGTACCGAAGCCCAAAGAAGACTTACGTCCAAAAGGGCTAGGAAGGGACCCGTCAGGGAAGCCAGCCATGCGAAGAACATAGCACAATCGACGGCAGTCAGTAGGGTAGGAGCAACTAAGACGTACTCGTCCCGACCCACGACTCGGACTAAGCCCTAAAGGACAAGTGCTCATATTCTCCCACAGGGTAGATAAAGAAAGGAGGCCCAAATGGTCAGAATTGGTCACACGACACCCCACTCGAACTACATCAAGGAATTCGCCAACTTAGTAGAAAAAGATGCCACAATGTCATGCTAAAGAGATCTTGAACCGTGAGATTTTCCTAGGGGGTAGAACCTTTGATAAGACCATGTCAAGGGGACAAGGGGCCTACTATCCCTAACAGAATAAAAATCCTCGCCAATCACAGTGAGAGAAAGGGCCACGTCAACCACTACCCTTAAGAGACGCCACAAATTCAAGAGAACTTGCCATAACCAGGCACAGGAGTATTGCTGAAACAATATGGCTAACGAACTAGATCAGGAGGCTGAAACAACCCCATGTGCCAAAATCAGACACATAGTCACCCTCTCAAAGGCTATAAAAGGCCTCAGCTCGAGGAGCTCTAGGCCAAGAATCGAAGAATAAAGGAGAAAAACTCTTGGGGAATTGCTGCAAAACTGCGACTCAAACTCTAAAATTCAGCTACCAACTACCATAATGACTGACCTCTTTGGATCCCCGGGTAATTGCTTGGCCAAAGCCCCAGTCAAACCCTGCAAACACTTTAAATGGTGAACAAGTAATCTACCGCATGAGTCCCCCCCCCCTATTTCTCACTAACTTCAAGCTCCCCTGAGGCCAGCTAGCCCAAACACTCAGAATCCCCCGTGCACCCCAATAGTCGACCATACCCATCTTGTTTCCATCCCAAAAGTCTGCCATGCTTCAGATAGCAGGCAAGCCATTTTCATACTAAACTAGCCTATGAACACTTTGGATCATAGGTACATAGCCCGTTTCAACTTAAAACCTTATCAGTCCTAGCCATTTCGACCTAACACTTTGCACTTTTCACTCGACCCCAAGTCGGTGGACGAGCGTCCGAATCTACCTAGCATGCAGCCATGCGAATGATCAATCTAGTTCTGAAGCGGGACACACAACAGATAGTCCCGACTCCGCCCGCACGTAGCGAAGGCCGAGCGCCCAATGAAAAGCTCGGTCCTCGTGTCCTAGACTCTGGTGGATGCCTAAGGGAAAGTCCTACCTCACCGAGACTTATGACACTATTACACCCCGAGGGAAGGACACCTAAGGGAAAGTCCGATTCTGTCACTCCCTAGAACTACGTTGGCTTTGACTCTTCCCGACTCGAAGGTACGTAGTAGCGAGGGGCCTACCCTTGTTAAGTCAATCATCCCACCCCAAAACATATCCCTGCATCGTCCACCACATCGTAGAGGTTACGTAGCATGCAATTTGTAGGGTAACTACCAGATGGTAGGCGGATAGGATGATTTGTCACTCCCGTGCATAACCATCTCCTTACCCAGACTCTCTACTCTAAAGACAATGCCTTATCCCCCTCTGGTTTCCGGTGTACCAGTAAACACTGGTAGTAACTCTGATCCGGGTTATTTCGGTTCAAGCCAACCCTCCTTGAGGACAGCCTAATCGATACCGACTCAGTCCATTAGGACCCGACCTGGCGCGTTCTCAAGCTTTAATCCGTCAGATTCCACAAAGGCGAAGAACCGTCTCGTGTTTCGTTTTCCACGTCATCATTTGCTAAAACCGCCTCAGATGGCGCGATTTAGGTCGCGTCACTAATTAACAGAAAAGGCCTAGGCCTTGGAACAAATGTGACATAAAAAACAAGGCTTCGAACACATTGATCAGAAGTGTGTTTAAATGGGACATCCAAAGGAGGGTGCATCTAAATGACCCATAAGCCATCTAAAGGCGAGTGTGTTCAAAAGACCCAAGGGTTGTCAAAAGGATCTATCGTTGAAACCTATGTACTATCCAAAGGACTCGTTGTCCAAAACCCCCATGCTTTTAAAGGATAAGCCAAGGTTTCTAATACAAAATAAACAAACTAAAGAAACTAAGACAAAGGTCCTACAAACTACAAAGGAGGCGAACTTCCTCCTCAAGCCTTTTCAAGCTATATTAATCGTGAGTACTTAAAAGGCTTTTGGTCTATGTATGCTTAATGTCTACTCTTCACACCTTCCTAGATTTGTATCAAACTCCCCTTCTTGAAAAGAATTTAATCTCAAATTCAACACTTGAGATCCTACAAAAGTAAAAGATGGGGATGAGTCATGTATCATGAATAATGGAATGAAAACTTACCCATAAGAACACTAACTCCATGTTCCTCCAAGATCCAAGATATGAATGTAGGTTTCATCCATGGCCTTACAAATGTACCTATAGACAAAACAACTAAGGCACATAACAAGCAATGGACTCCAGCTGTAAGAGACATCCATAACCCACACATCAGTCTAAGGAAACAATGCTTATTATCCTCATTATAGGCACACGCATTCACAAAATTAAAACCCACTATGAACTTTCCAAATTAATGCCTTTGCTTAGTGGGTTATATGTAGAACTCTTAGGCACTTTAGTTAAACAATGATCCATTTCACTATGGATGCCACTTCGACCATTCATAATGTAGGTAGCCATATGATGAAACTTTTGCTTTTGGCAACAGAAGGTTCTATCATGCCTATTCACATGCAAATTAGGTTCACATTGATATGAAGAAATCCCATATATCCTCATTAGATCATGTCCTCCCAACTTTAAACTATTTTCTATTTGTTGGTGACATTAGGGGCCATCCAAAATCTTAAAGAGTTCACTTTGGCTATGGACTACTGGTGAGTCATAAAATACACATCTTAAGTGGACCTAAGAAGAGTGCTATTAAGGGCCTAGAATCAGAGAAAAGTACAATCTATGTTAATTTAAGGCATTAAGCTAACTATTCCTTCATTGCAGGCCCAAGTGGCACTCCACGTCAACAATCTAGAGCCACTTCGGCGCCAGCTTGAAGCGCCACATCACCTCCTAGAGTAGCTTGCAATGCATGTCACAGTAAGGGTAGAATAGGGATTTTCACTTGTAATTCTATTGAGTTAGTTAGCTTAGCTTCTCGTATAAATAGGCGAAGCGTTGAACGATGAGGGGTCTCTTGGCATTCATATTTTCCCGCTTCCATTATCTTCATTTTTCTCTCGTTGTTTCTCTCCATTTCACGGTGGTGCACGTTGTTGCCTTGGCGTTTCTCTCGATCGAGGAAGCGCAGGTTTGGGATTGGGAAGCCGAAGTATGTCAGAGGGGACCGATCAGATTACTGACGCACTCTGGTGGATCTGATCCTTAGTGCTCAAGCTATCAGAGGTGAACCACCACCATCAACTGTGGCGATCGTCATGGGAGATGGATCCACCCGAATCCAGGCCATTGAATTTGTACTCTGTTCTTGTTAAATCAATTTCATTCTGCATTTCTGATCTCCATTCTCTTCCTCTCCTTTAATTCATGATTTAATCCATGATTGCAATTGAATTGTGAACAATGTTAAGCTAAGTCGATTGGAACTGGTTTAATGAAATTAGTAGGTAATCATTTAACGATTGTTAACCGAGAACCTAAAATCAGCTCTGAACTTAATCCCTGCCAACTGATGAGGTAGCGATTTCATAAATCCTCGATATGGCAACGAACGAACCTTTGGCGATTGCCATAAGACTCCCCAAGGATGATATGGAATGAGAACGGGAGTGTGGAACCCGAACTGGACTTGGATTAATGGGACTGAATACGAACACAGTTAAATAGTAATAATAGATAACTAGTAGCAGTAGTATATGTTTACTGTTTTGATTTTTGCTTTGCTTATGTTCAAAACCCCCTTGTTTATTGTGTTTTAGTCTGAGGCAGAGACAATCCATCTCTGTAGCGTCTCTCTGCACTCAGCCGAGACCAAGCCGGATTATCTCTACCGAGATCATCTCGGCTCAATCTCTGCTGAGAGCGACTCAGCCAATGCTGAGGGCAGTCAACTTTACATCTTAGATTCGACGACATTTCACTTCACACTAAGCCACAATTAACACCACTGTGTCCTTGAGAAGAATGACCTAGGGTTGGCTATGCTATAGTTAACTTTAGTTTTATTTGATGCGTGTAAGACAACTAAATACCTGCTTATCAACTACCATATTGTGTCTAAAGCATGAGAATGTGTCTATTTGAACACACATCACCCTACTACTATCATAATTACACCATTCAAGCACACATGCAAAGGATAGTTCAAACAACTCAGATGAAACACGAAGAATTAACTTGCAAAGACTTAGAATAAACTTTAGATAACATGCCATTCGCACAACTCATATGACTTGTTGGAACAAGTGCTAAGGCATTCTTAAGAGGCATGGTTGCTTTTTTCTCTATTACCTCTTTCTCCTTAAACTCTTATTCTCTCTTTTCTTTCTCTTGCAACTCTTCCCTTTCTTTCCTTTTCAACTCTCCTAGTTCCTTATTTAGTTCTTATATATGCTATTTGGATATTGGGAAAGCCTGTGTTCTTCTCCACAAAAGAAACACTTTATAACCTTACTTTTAAGTTGAAGAGTATAAGTGGAAGAATTTTCATTAGACTTGACCTTTGAAGATGAACTCTCCCTCTTAAGCTTGGTCTTCCCGCTTGACCTTACCTCTCTCATTATCCTTAAACTTACTTTCAACTTTTCTTCCAAGTTTCTCACTATACCTCTCTTTTTCCTTTCTTGTTCCATCCTTTCTTTCAACTATATCCTCATATTGTCATTTTTTATGTCACCCTCCATAATACTATTTTTCCACTGATGGTGGAATTTTGTATTTGAGTGCAACCAAAGGAGCTCTCCTAAGATCTTTTTCAATCCCTTCATTCTTCTAGGTTCTTCTTTGTAACTTATTTCTTTTTGAAGCTCTTCCTCATATCTCCTTTCTCTCCTTCGTTCCTCCTCTTCATGTCTCATTTCTCTCCTCGGCCTCTTGCTCTTCTCACTTCTATGTGATATATGAGACCTATTGGATGGGTTGTTTGTCATTTTGTCACCCTTTACGTTAAAAAACACCTACACTTGTTTAAGATGCTGAAAAATCTATAACAATATGATGGTTAAAGCATGGCAATCTCACCACCCCTATGTTTATATTCTCTGCACTTATGTATTTGCTCTTAGAGATTTTTTTATGATGTGTACTCTTGTCTTTTACCACTCTACTTGCAACTACGTCTTGAAATAGAACCTAGATTCTACTAATCAAGTTTTGCGATGCAAGTGAAAGTCGTCGAATCTCACAAACTCTTAAGAATTTAAAAGAACAAAAACTCTATAACAAAACTAAGAATCCAAACAAAGATAAGTAATAAACATAATAGAAATGAAAGCTTACTCAAATCAGAATTCACATAAGACAACGCAAAAAGTCTACAGAATTAAACGAAACTGAAGAGAGATAAAATACATAGAAAATTGACAAAACACTTTGTCATCCAAATGCTAGTGTTCAAAGCGCTAACAAACAAATTTCAACTGACGGTGACACTTTAACTATACTTAATTATAGTTATAAAAAAACAAAAAATGTGACACGTGGATTGCCTTTGGATCTTCAATGAAATTTTGATACTTTTTTTATATTTCTTTCTTTTTTCTTCTTTTTGTTATAGTGACTAGTGCTTCATTTTTGTTGCATTGGTTTTGACCATGGATTGCACACCGATTTTACTCAATACTTTTCCAATTCTTTTTTATCCACAAATTTTCAAGACAATCACCATAACTTTTCACAAAACATTGATCAATTTTGCGATAATCAGATTTCACCAAAAGAACACGAAAATCTAATCATGATTCTTTGTTTTTCATTTTTTTTATTGAAATCAAACCATGAAAAATGACAATTAGACCAAAGAATTGATTGACAATAGCTAGGAAAACAATACCTTAGCTAAAAATTTCAAAATAAAGTGATAATTGAAACAAGATTATGCATTCGAGAATTTACCTCTTGACACGATTATGATGGATGAAAAACCAAAGTTGTTGAACTTCAATTGTAGCACCTTATAAAGTGTAATGCTCTGAAAGTCACTTAATATGAATTTCCTATGCCTCAGCTTTTTCACTTGATAGGTTTAGGCTAATCTTGGATCTTACACTGAACACAATTGTCAACGCTACAAAAATACGAGTAAGATTATTGTTGATTTCATATTAGATTTATAGAAAAAGTTCAGATAAAAGGAATTGAAAAGAGAAAAATGGATATGATTCAGGAATGACTTGCCACTGATTATATGGAAATTAGATAAGAGAAATTGGGATTCGCTACAAGCGTCATGGAATAATTGATGATAATTAAGAGTTCTAATCCAAGGGCAAGTTGAGAAAATTTTCTCAAATACTTGCATGCAAGATATCACAAATGAGCCAAAGTTAGTTACAATTCAATTAGGACTAGGTTTATATACAAATCTTTCTTAGAAAAAGGTGCAAAACTAACTAACTAAAAAGTCTTAGGCCTTGAAACAAACATGACCCAAAACCAAGGCTTCGAGCATGGTGATAAGGAGTGTGTCCAAAGGACCCAGATGCTATCCAAATGACATGTCCTCCAAAGACTCCAAATGTCATATAGAGGGCTTGTCATCCAAAGACTCCAGATATGTGTCCATATATCCAAAGGGCTAAGCCAATGTTTCTAATATAAAATAAACAAATTAAAGAAACTAAGACAAAGGTCTTAAAAACTACTAACTAGATGAACTTTCTCAAGTCTTTTCAAGTCTTAATAATCATGAGTATTTAAAAGACTTTTGGTCTTTGTATGTTCAATGTCATTTCCATGCTCTTCATGGCTTCTCGGATTTATATCAAAATATTGTTTAATATGTCATCATTTCACTCTATTTATTTTGTTACTAAATTTTTAAAACAACTGTTAATGGAATTTTTACCATTAGATAATGATAAAATAAATTTCTAAAGATATTATATTAAATTTTATTTTAAAAACTATTATTATATTTATTTATTTATGTACAAGGTTTATTTAGTATCAATGGGTATTCCATAAGTCAACATGTATTAGTAAAATAGATTAGTTTCTTTACTAAACACTAATTATATAATTTGTTTATTGTTAAATTAAATATTAGATAATAATAATTTTATTTACTTATTTTTTAATTTATTTATTATATATGTCCATACAAAATTATTTATTTATTTAATAATTTATTAACTACCCATAATTTCTTAACTATATATGAATTGTTTTTTAAAATTTCATGTATTTAATTATTTTGTTATCAGTTTATTAGATAACTGCTCATGTATTTATAAAATCAGCGTTTTGTAAAATTAACTGTTAATGATATTTTCTATTTGTTTTACTTAAAATTAATATTGTTTTTGTTCATCTATTTATTAAATGTTAATTATTGTTCATAAGTCAGTAACATAAATAAATTTCTTCATTAAATATTAAATATTAAGTTGTATATTTGTTTTTTATTTGATCCTATATTAAATAAAATTTTTATCTACATATTTTATCATTTCTTTATTATATATGAATGTTGTCGAAATAATATATTTTATTTCCTATTCGGTAATTTATTAAATACCTACAATCTTTTAACAGCTAATTAATGCATTAATAATGAATGTGATTATATTTATTATTAGCTGTTACATAAAAGTTGTTAACAAAATTTTAGTTTTTTAAGTAATAAAATTTTAAATTTTTTTGAACTCTTCTGTATAGAATCTCTATTAAAAGAAAGGATTCATTAGCGTTAATTTCGTAAACATATAATATATATTTTTTTTTCCATATTCAATTCAATTATATTTTGTTATTAAACTGCGCGCTAGTGAATTGGGCGTTAATAAAAACATACAAAGATGAAAAACTTGGAGCATATTTTTTCTAATAATTATTAAAGATGGTTATATTTTAACTATTTTTTTATAGTATTTCAACTATTTTTCTGCATATAATTATTTTGTTTGAAATTTTAAATATTTAGATTTTTATCATTTTTTTTTAACCTTAAAACAATATTTAAAATTAATATTTTTAAGCTAAAAAGAACTTCATCCTTAATTTTAAAGTGACCAACACGAAGTTATATATATGGTAATATCTTTGTTTTAAAATAGAATTACCAGAAGAAAAATAATTTATTGATGGTTGAAGACATCATTTATTTATGCATATATAGAAATTTTTAACTGTATAGATCTTATTATAGAGATTTAACTATATACATGATAAATGTAAAAAAAGTCAAAACAAAGCATAAAATGACATCGATGAGTGGCAAATTCATGTTAAAGGACATATTTAGGTTAAATAAACATCTTAAATTACAACTCATGACTCATTGTTTTGAGAATCATAATAGCTATAATTATATTAAAATTAAAATGACAACATGGGAAAAAAAGGTGGTTGACATGACAATATATAAAGCAATCAATTCCAATTTCCATGCATTCATCATCATACATTAATTAACTTGTCCTAGCTAAGAACAACATCATGAAGATGTTCATTCTCTTTAGCATAATCTTTTCTTGTGGTTTTCTTGGAAATGTTGTTTCAAATCCCAATCCTCTCCCATATGAAGCCATTTTTAACTTTGGTGACTCTATAAGTGACACTGGAAATGCAGCTACTCATAACCCAGTTATCCCTAGCAATACTCCTTATGGCTCAACATACTTTAAACATGCATCTGGGCGTATGTCAAATGGACGGCTAATCATAGATTTCATAGGTTTTCTTTTTACTCTTGATTTTAGTTTTTAGATAGCTTAAATTAATTTTCCTTGCGTGAAATGGATTGTATGAAACAATATATCCTAACTATCACACATTGTTGATTACATTAACCTATGATCATTTTTATTGTAGCTGAGGCATATGGGTTGCCAATGTTGCCAGCCTATTTGAATCTCACTAAAGGACAAGACATTAAGAAAGGAGTAAATTTTGCATATGCTGGTTCAACTGCACTTGATAAGAATTTTTTTGTACAAAAAGGAATGAATAATATAGAGGCTGCTACTTATTCATTGAGTACTCAACTTGATTGGTTTAAGAAGCTCAAACCATTCCTATGTCAAAACAAAAAAGGTTTTACCAAAACTCCTTTTATGATGTTTATGTCAAATATTTAAATTTTTACCAACATGACTAACAAATTTTATTCTTCTTTATGATAGAGTGTGATAGTTACTTCAAAAACTCATTGTTTCTAGTGGGAGAAATTGGTGGGAACGACATTAATGCAATTATTCCATATAAAAATATTATAGAACTTCGCAAAATGGTTCCACTAATTGTTGAAGCAATTACGAATATCACCACCGTACGTTGTGTCAACTTCAATTTTTATATTTTTATTAAACTTGAATTTGAAATATGATTAATTAGAAATTGAATTTTATTGTTATTTCTATTTGTTAGAAATTAATAGAAGAAGGAGCAGTAAAGCTAGTTGTACCAGGAAACTTCCCAATTGGATGCAACTCTGCAGTTTTAGCAACATTGAATTGTACTAAAATAGATGATTATGATCAATTTGGGTGCTTGAAAGCTTACAACATTTTCATCAAGTACTATAATAGACAACTAAAAAAGGCTATAAAGATATTAAGACAAAAGAACCTACATGTTAAGATAACATATTTTGATTACTGTGGGGCTGCCAAACGTTTATTTGAAGCACCACAACAATATGGTGAGTTGTGTTTGTAGCACCCCAAAAGTGTCCGGGCTGGAATGTTATTCCAGCCTTCCCCAAAGCCCGGTCCAATTCTAGCTCTTGGGCCATTCCCGCATGACTCAAAGCTGAGACAGGCCCAGGCCATAGAGTCCACACTTGACTCAGTCTACGCTTGACTGAGTCTCCGCACATCCCAGTGGACCCCAGGCGTCATGGGAGAAACAGAAAGAGGGAGAGGATAATATCTGAGAGAATCTTGGGATTCGGTTGTTATGCAGCCACCCCGAAACTCTATATAAAGCCCAGGCAGAGAGAGAAAAGGGAGGATTACGCAGAAAGCGCTAAGCAGAGGCTGAAGAGAAAGAACGACCGAAGACAGGCCAGAAAAAACTGACGACGACGCGCCAGAAACGAAAGGAGAATCCCAGGGGTTGGCAGAAAGAAAGGATCAAGAGTTGGACCAAGGCAGGGAAGACACGTCCACCGTCTCCGAACACCAGGTTAGACTCTAACTCAGCCCTTGCATCAATCCAGGTTAGATTCCTCGTTACCCATCTCAGGCCTAAATTCCCCCCACCTTGCTACGCGGCCTAGGCCGAGTCTATCTCGGCCCTGGGCTGCCAGCCGACATGACCTAAACACCACTATCCCGCCTTCCCCGAAGCTGACTCGGCCTCGGCCACACCTGGTGGCCAACGCCGACTCGGTCCCTTCCACAGCAGAGCCAAGCCGGTACGAGTCGGCTTGGTCCCTAACCCGAATACCCATGTCCGAACCGACTCGGCTCCGGTAGGGCCGAGACGGGACGAGCCATCCCCTCTCCTCCTAAACTCACCTTCCACAAAAAAAAACCCAAACTCCCCCAACCAGAACTACGTAGACTTTGAATCCTCTAGAGCCGAGGTACGTAGACCTAGGGGGCACACCCCTACCAAGTCAAATCAAAAATTCCAAAATCCCAAGACACCTTATCTGAACCTCCTCCTTCCCAGTAGTTAGACCAAAAACACAACCCAAACACAAGTGTCGTCCCTCTCCCCCATATGGCTAGCTAAGGGTAACTATCAAGTGATAGGCATGCTGGGGGCCCCCATGCTCCTAGCGTGTAACCAACTCCCGAACCCATATTTCTGATTTGAGACCAGCCTTTCCATTAGGTTTCCTGGCGTTCCCTAAACCAAAACGCCGGTGGCGACTCCTGCCTGGCCGACTCGGTTTCGGCCCACTCAGCCGAGCGTCACAATTTAGGTTGTGCAGATGGCGACTCCATTGGGGATTTTCCTTATGTTGAGAGTTGAGCCCTGATAGGCTAGCATGAGGGAGAGCCCAGATAGGCCAAGGGATCGGTTTTTTTGTTGTTATATTTCAGCACATCTCATGCATGGTTATTTTATTTTCCTCTATATATTGCCTGCACAACTCTAGGGTAGACGACTGAGCATCGTCATCATAATACTTTGGGGTTTGCACGGGTAGAGTGGGGTGAGATGTGAATGCGAGGGGCCTTATTCCCAGGCCTGTGAGTTAGGGAGAGAGGAAAGTGTAGTGGTCTCCATACTAGAGGTGTCTCAATACTGGGGATCGTGATAGTTCCACTTGGGGCTGACCATCCTAGGGGGGTAATCATGTTCTGGGAAATCTATCCTGTCCATGGTACCGCCCCCCCAAGGAAGGTCTATAGACCCAAGAACCTGTTGGTGAGGATGATTAGAAAGACCCTAGAGAGAGGGGGGGAACGTAGCCTATCCGACCGTACGCCTGGTTAAGGGACAACCAAGCGACACCGAATTGGAATCGGCTAACAGAACCGAAATGGAATCGGCCCGAATAGAAACCCTCATACCAACCCATCATGCATGCATCTCATACAAAACAACAAAAAAAAACCAAATGAAAAACAAATAAAAATCATGCATCATGATACATTGATCACGGAAATTTCAGATAATGGAAGCAGGGTCACAGTATTGGGCTAGACCATCTCGTCACGTCTAGGCCAAAGCACCAAATGTCCAGACACTTCGCTATTGGGGCAGTTGCTTGAAAGGCCCATGGCGCAGGCGCTTCGAGAATCTCCACGGCAACCTTTTGAGCCTACTAGAGGTTGAAACTCAGCCAGCCGCACTGGAGGCCCTCGCCCAGTATTACGACCCGCCGATACGGTGCTTCACCTTTAAGGACTTCCAAATGGCGCCGACCTTGGAAGAATATGAGCGATTGATGGGACTACCCCTGACAGAGTCCCCACTTTACTTCCATCAAGGCCAACCCCCGTCTTGGGCCACCATCGCCAAGTTACTAAGGGTGTCGGACGCAGAAATAGCTAAGCGGAAAAGGAACCGCAATGGCACAGAGGGAATACCCAGGGTATACGTAGAGGAAAGACTGCTCCAGTTTCAGGAAGACCAGGATTGGGACGCCATGATAGACGTATTAGGTTTGCTCCTCTATGGGGTGGTGCTATTTCCCTACATCGAAGATTACATCGACCTCGCAGCCATAGAGGCATTCTTGGCTAAAAAGGACAGAGGGGAAAACCCCACCATGGCCCTCCTAGCTAACACCTATCACACACTCAACTACTGTAGTGGGCGGAAGGCGGGGAACCTTAGATGCTACACCCCCCTGTTCTACCTGTGGCTAACTGCCCACCTCTTCCAATGCAAAACCAAGACTGCTTGCCCAGTAGAAGATTTCAAGTGGAGCTGCGTAAAGAAAATGACTAAGGAGCAGTGGGTAAAGCAACTAGGGGAGGCCACCGAAAGAACAATTTGTTGGTACCCCGTCTGGAACGAAAGACAAGAGATGATCACCAGCTGTGGGGATTACCCCAATGTCCCCCTCCTCGGAACTCAAGGAGCCATCAATTATAACCCAGAGCTGACCGCCCGACAGGCCGGGTTCCCCATGGTTTCGAGCCCAGTCCAGGAAGTTCTCACCCCTCTCTGGGTAGAGGGCACGCAAGCCCACAGAGGAGAACACCACAGGAAAATCCGACGGGCTTGGACTCGCGTCGTTAGGCAAGGGGCAGCGTGGCGGACTAGAAGCTGTGGGGCCTCACCAGAATACAGAGCCTGGCTCGAGCAACGCGTCCACCTCGTGGGCCTGCCTTGGGGGAGTATCCAACATCAAGACCAAGCAACCCAGGTTTATGAGATACAGGAAACGCCTCCAAGTCGAAGCGCCCAAGGCACCCTAGAACAAATGAAGACGGAACGTGGACCGTTGAAGAGAAAATTGGAAAAGGCTCTAGAAGAGGCCCGACAGGAACGGCGATTGAGCGACGAATTTAGCAAGAAAGCTCGAGCAGAGAAGGATAGCCGCTTGAAAATAGGCCAGTGCCTAAAGGTCGCCGATCAGGAAATGTGCTCAGGGAGGGCGGAACACGATCAATTGGTGGCTGAGAAAGAACAGCTGGAAAAGGCCGTGGCAACCCTCAAGGCCAGAGACGCAGAAAGGGAAGATGAGATGTGCGCCCTTCGAGAAAGGACACGTCTTCTCAAGGAAGAATTAAGAGCAGCCCAACTTTCGAAGGAGCACCTGCAAAACCAGAGGCGATCCGGCCTACTAGCTTTAGTCGAGGCCCGAGGAAAGATTGACGAGGCAAGGTCGTAGCTCGAAGAGCTAAAACGGACCCTAGAAAGCTAGAAGCGGAGATGCCAAGATATCGCGGATGAGGCCGAAATACAGGTGCGAGCCGCTACGGCAGAAGTACCATTTTGGAAGGACAAGTACGTCAAACTAGCATGGCTCGCCAACCAGGCACTAATGAGCATTCCCCGGAGGCTTCGCACGGCAGAAGACGTGATGGATCCCACCAAGACGCCAAGAGAAATCAAGGAGTTCTTAGAACATTGTAGGGCGTTGTATGATATGGTGAAGGAATTATCTGCCCCACCATAGGAAAATATTTTGTCAAAATTCACATGACCTCTCAGGCTCAATAAATATTATTTTGAATTTCCGTGACTCAATATTATCATTGCATTTGCATCATTCATCATTCATATAGATACGTATTCCCCAAGCATGAAAGAATATAACAAATGAAAAAGACATAAACTAATCTAAAAATATACCAGGAAAAAGAAATTGACTGTGCCCCACCGATACCACACACGATCCAAGACCAAGGACATGGAGCAAGCAATCGAAGAGCTAGAACAGCTGAACGCCGAAATAAGGGCAGAAATGAGGATGGAAATGGGGCAAATAAAGGAACAAATCAACAAAATGTTCGAGATCATCACTCGAAATGCAGCCCCAACCCCCGCGGCGGCAACTCAGGGGGTGGCTCCTAGCACAGCCACATCTAGAACACCTACGCACCCCCCGGGATTCACACCCCCGGTATGGAACGCCACTATGGAAAACCCACCAGCCCCCCAAGAGCAACCAGTAGGGAACACCTCGGGACTAGGCCGGGGGCAACGATCAGGATCCGGGCCTTTCCCAGCTCCAGGGGCCACAGTCTACTATCACCCTCTCCTAGAAGTAGGCCGTGTACTCGGGCCCACCACAAAGCCAATCCTCCTAGGCAGCGACAAGATCAATGCACTCGAGGAACGTATGCGGGCCATCAAGGGAACCGACGGCCATGGCATCGACGCTGTCAATTTATGCCTGGTCCCCAATATCGAGCTACCCGCCGATTTTAAGGTCCCCAAGTTCGAAAAATACAAGGGAAGTTCTTGCCCACGCGTACATCTAGCCATGTACTGTCGAAAGATGGCCCCCTATACCCAACAGGACAAAATCCTAATGCACTGCTTCCAGGACAGTCTTACAGGGGCAACACTGCGGTGGTACGTCGGCCTGGACAACGGGCACATAAAAACATGGAGAGATCTCACCGACGCCTTCCTCCGACAATATAAATACAATGAGGATATGGCCCTAGATCGCTCCCGCCTACAAAACCTGTCCAAAGCAGATGCGGAAGGCTTCAAGGACTATGCTCAGAGATGGCGGGAGTTGGCCGCCCAAGTCCAGCCGCCCCTCTCAGAAAGGGAAATGGCGTCTATGTTCATTGACACCCTCCCTTCTCCTTTCTACGGTAAAGTTGTAGGGAGCGTGACTTCCAACTTTGCCGACCTAGTCGTCATAGGGGAGAGGATAGAAGCCAGCATTAAGCAGGGAAGGTTCGCACAAGATCGGGGAAACGCGAGCTTCGTCAAGAAGGTAGAGAAAAGAAGGGGAGATACGAATGCCGTAATAACGGATCCCCCTCGCCCACCAGGCCAGACCAAGCTCATCCTGAGCAGCACGGGAGTAGTCTCTTCTACCTGACTTATCACCCCAAACTGAGACGACAAATACGCCGGAGACCCAGAACCCCCGCCTGGCACGTCAAAGGAGAGTCTTTACTCCCATTCCAATGCCTTACTCAACTCTGTTCCCCCTCCTGCTCCAGAAAGGCATGATAGCAATCATGCCGTTCAAACCGCTAGAGCCTCCTTACCCCCGGTCTTACGACCCAGTGCGAAGTGCGACTATCATTCAGGAGCCGTGGGGGCATTCCACTGAAAGGTGCTGGAGCTTCAAGCATAAGGTCCAAGATCTGATAGAGGCAGGGTGGCTCGGATTCGAGGAGAATAAGCCCAATATTAGCACCAACCCACTCCCTGCCCACGAAGGGAAAACCATCAATACTTTAAGCCACAGCGCCGTCACCCCAAGTCAAGAGGAGGAAGTAGTCGTTGTCATAGGTCGGCAACAGACCCTCCCCTTTCAACCGCTAATCATCCAGTGCAGTCCGATCCACCCCACGCCCTTGATCATAACGGCTCCACCTAAGCCTTCCTACAAGGATAATCATGCTGTTCCGGGGCATTATGACCCGGTGCCCGAGGAACTCCCTGGAGAGCAGACTGAGGACCCCCCAACCGAAGAAATCACTAATATTGCAGAGCCCGGGGGAATGACGCGTAGCGGAAGAATCTATACCCCCGCAAACCTCGGAGGAAAGGACCCTAAGGGGAATCCAAAAGGGGCGCCTAAGGAAAAGGAGGCTGAAGAATTCCTGAAACTCATTCGCTACAGCGAATATGAATTGTTGGACCACCTGAACAAGACCCCGGCACGCATCTCGCTGCTGTCCCTACTATTGAATTCGGAAAACCATCATAACCTCCTACTGAAAATCTTAAAGGAAGCTCACGTAGCCCCGGACATCACCACGGAAAGATTCGGGGGCATCGTCAGCAATCTCACCAGCACTGGGCGATTGACCTTCTCAGACGAGGAGATCCCGGCCGAAGGAAGACAGCATAACCAGCCCCTTCACATTGCCGTCAAATGCGGGGCCTACGTGATCACCAAAGTACTAATTGACAATGGCTCTTCCCTCAACGTCCTGCCAAAAGCCACCCTCGACAAGCTAGGGTCCATCCATATGCAATGAAGGCCAAGTCCAGTAATAGTGAGGGCGTTCGACGGCTCAAGAAGGGATGTCATGGGAGAAGTTACTCTCCCTATCTACATTGGCCCTACCTTGTTTTACATCCTCTTCCAAGTCATGGATATCCGTCCCGCATACAGCTACCTCCTGGGAAGGCCTTGGATCCATGGCGTTGGGGCTGTGCCTTCCTCCCTTCATCAGAAGATCAAATTTATAGCAGACCGGCAGCTGGTCAGCGTGATGGGGGAACAAGAACTAGTAATTAGCACCCCCGCACCAGATGAATACATCGAAGAAGAGGAAGAGGCCCTGGAAACCTCTTTCCAGGCACTTGAACTCATAGCAAGTCAAGAGGAGCCCCCATCTGCGGCAGGAAATATGGCATTCCGCATCATGGTCAAGGAAGGATATCAACCCGACAAGGGGCTCGGCCCTCTCCTAGAGGGAATTCTAGCTCCAATCAAGATTCAGGAAAACAAGGGGAGAGCTGGACTCGGGTACCAAGCAAGCAACCAGGCAGGGGCACGTCCAGCCCGGGCTACGTGGGGTCAACATTTTGTTCGGAAAAGTGTGGCGACAATAGGCAGCTAGCCCAGAGACCAATCCGGGAGAGTTTGCGTTTTCGAGGGACAGCTAGCTAATTGGACGACGGAACCACTGGCGGGCGAATTTCTCTTTCCATTGTAATTCCTTTTGTAACTCGCCTTTCGGGGCGACTTTGAATTAATAAAACTCAGCATGCACTTTCATCCATTCATCTTCTTTGTTTTTCTTCTCTTTTTCTTTTTTCTTTCCCGCATTTTTCATACTTCAATTTCGCTAAAAAAGGGACTCCCTTAAAAAAAAAAATCACCACCAATAACGAACCTGTCCCCAAACAGCGATACAACCTGCGTATGCGAGGACTCGAGTCCTATTGAGGAGCCGGTAGGAGAGGAAGACGCAGAAGCTGAGGCTTTGGCTGAGGTAGAAAGGCAGATAGAACGAGAAAGGCCAAAGTTTCAACCCTTGATTGAGGAGTTAGAAAGCGTGAACCTGGGAGATGAGGGGAATAAGAAAGAGGTGCGAATAGGCAATCAAATGTCTCAGGAATCAAGAAAAGCCCTCGTAGAACTCTTACAAGAGTTCTCAGACATATTTGCGTGGTCATACCGAGACATGCCAGGTCTCGACCGCAGCATAGTGGAACACAGACTCCCCATGCTCCCAAAAGCGGTCCCCGTTCGTCAGCAGCTGCGAAGGATGAAGCCCGACGTGGCATTAAAAATCAAGGAGGAAGTAGAAAAGCAGTGGGACGCGGGGTTTCTGGCCGTATCTAACTATCCCCAATGGGTAGCAAACATCGTACCCGTACCCAAAAAGGACGGAAAAGTACGCATGTGTGTCGACTATAGGGACTTAAACCGGACCAACCACAAGGATAATTTTCCCTTACCCCACATCGACATACTCGTAGATAATACGACATGTCACGCCTTCTTCTCTTTCATGGACGGCTTCTCGGGGTATAATCAAATTTTAATGGCGAAAGAAGATCAGGAGAAAACAACCTTCGTCACCCTATGGGGAACGTTTTGCTATAAGGTAATGCCATTTGGTCTCAAAAATGTCGGGACAACCTACCAAAGAGCGATGGTAACCCTGTTCCACGACATGATGCATAAAGAAATCGAGGTCTATGTCGACGATATGATTGCAAAATCAAAAACCCCGGAGCAGCATATCCAAGACCTACGAAAATTATTCGGTAGGCTTCGCAAGTACAAGCTAAGACTTAACTCGGCCAAATGCACCTTCGGGGTGACGTCGGGAAAACTGTTGGGCTTCTTGGTAAGCGAAAGGGGTATTGAAGTGGACCCAGATAAGGTGAAAGCTGTTAGGGAGATGCCTCCTCCCACAACAGACTCAGAAGTTCGAGGCTTCCTAGGACGGATAAATTTCATAGCCAGATTCATTTCCCAATTAACGGCAACATGCAACCCCATATTCAAACTCCTCCGGAAACGGCATAAGTTCGAATGGGATGCAGAATGTCAAGAAGCCTTTGAGAAGATCAAGCAATACTTGGAATGCCCTCCGGTCCTCATCCCCGCCGCCCCCGGAAAACCTCTGATCCTGTACCTCACGGTGCTCGACGAATCCATGGGTTGCATGCTAGGGCAGCAAGACGAGGCTGGGAAAAAACGAGCAGTTTACTACCTCAGCAAAAGGTTCACAGATTGCGAGAGAAGATACTCGGCCTTGGAACAAACTTGTTGCGTCTTGGTCTAGGCTGCCAAGAGGCTTCGACCATACATGTTGTCTCACTCAGTCCGGCTAGTAGCCAAGACTGACCCCATCAAATATATATTGGAGAAGCCCGCACTAACCGGACGCATAGCACGTTGGCAAATGGCTCTGTCCGAGTTCGACATTACATATGTAAGCCGTCACGCCGTTAAGGGGGCGCCCTAGCAGATCACCTGGCCTATCACCCACTGGCAGATCCGCAGCCTCTAACTCACGAATTCCCAGACGAACACATCATGGTAACAGACGGCGAACCCCAGCCTGAGAACGAATGGACGATGTGGTTCGACGGGGCATCTAACATATTGGGAAATGGGATTGGCGTGGTCTTGGCCTCTCCAACCGACTAGTACTTCCCTTTCGCTGCTAACCTGGGGTTTGATTGTACGAACAACATGGCAGAATACGAGGCTTGAACAATGGGACTCACCATGGCCCTGGAACACCAGGTCAAGAGACTCCGGGTCTACGAAGATTCGGCCTTGGTAATTTATCAACTCCGCGGAGAATGGGAAACACGGGATAGCAAACTTATCCCGTACCACGATTACATGAAAGGGATGACAGAAGCCTTCGACGCCATCACTTTCCACCACGTGCCACGGGAAAAAAATCAAATGGCGGATGCCTTGGCAACCCTGTCAGCCATGGTACGGGTCAATGAAGGGCGGGAGATGACCATACACGTCCGGCAACTCCCCTGCACGGCCTACTGCCACCACCTGGGTCTTGGAGCACCCAAGACGAACCCAGAACCCTGGTACCTCGACATAAAGAAGTACTTGGAAAAAGGGGAATACCTGGAGGGGGCATCGGAAAATAGCAAAAGGACGCTAAGGAGGCTAGCAGCCAGCTACCTTCTGAGCAGAAATGTACTATACAAGAGGAACGCAGACATGACAATTTTGCGATGTGTGGACTGCCCTGAGGCCGAACGGATAATAGAAGAGGTCCACGAAGGAACCTTCGGCACCCATGCAAGCGGTCATACTCTGGCTCACAAAATACTCCGCGCAGGGTACTACTGGACCAAGTTGGAATCAGACTGCCATCAACATGTCCAAAGGTGTTTGAAGTGTCAGGTCCACGCCGACCGTATTAATGTCGCTCTTTCCTCCCTACACAGCTTAGCCGCGCCATGGCCATTCTCCATGTGGGTCATAGACGTGATCGGGCTCATCGAGCCCAAAGCTTCTAACGGGCACAGGTTCATACTAGTGGCCATCGACTACTTCACCAAGTGGGTGGAGGCAGCGTCGTATTCGGCCGTGACACGTAGCGTAGTGGTAAAATTCCTTAAAAGGGACAACATTTGCCGTTACGGTATCCCATCCCACGTCATTACAGATAATGGCACCAATCTAAACAACAAGATGATGACGGAGTTGTGTGAACAATTTCAGATTCGTCATCACAACTCTACTCCCTACCGTCCCCAGATGAACGGAGCGGTAGAGGCCGCCAACAAAAACATCAAGAAAATAATACGGAAAATGGCGGTAACCTATAAAGATTGGCATGAAATGTTACCCTACGCGCTACATGGGTATAGGACCTCCGTGCGAACCTCCACCGGAGCAACACCTTATTCCCTAGTTTACGGTACCGAAGCAGTCCTCCCGATAAAGATTGAGATACCCTCTTTAAGGGTCCTGGCCGAAGCAGAATTAGAAGACACCGAATGGATTCAACGACGCCATGACCAGCTAAACTTGATCGAGGAAAAACGTCTCACAGCCCTATGCCATGGTCAGCTCTACCAAAGCAGGGTTAAAAATGCCTTCGACAAAAAGGTGAAACCTCGCATGTTCCGGACAGGGGACATGGTCCTTAAAAAGGTACTACCTAACGCCCGCGACCTGAGAGGAAAATGGGCACCCAACTACGAAGGGCCATACGTGGTGAAGTATGCTTTCTTAAGAGGGGCGCTACTCCTAACTGACGCTGAAGGACGCGACCTCAAACACCCTGTTAACTCAGACTCAGTCAAGAGGTTCTTCCCTTGAAATCTCGCCTAAGCAGCAGTGGAAAGTCGTCCGCATCCAGCCGGAGCCAAAATAGGATTAGGGAAGCCAAGTACGGGGTTAACTCGCTGGTCCCAACAAACAGCCATCCTGTACAAAAACGCGAAAAACCATGTCTCCATTTTGTAAATCACACATTATCAATAAAGCCTCATTTTGTTTTTTATTATCTCCTTTACTTCGCATGCTAAGCTTTATTAATTCAACAAAAGAATCTGCGTTGCTAAGAATAGTTCGCGATCAAAGGTACCGTCTCCGTTACAGATCCTCGCGATCCCCGATGGCCCAATAATGCGGCGATAGCCTGGTCTGGGTGGTCCAGCGCAGTAGAAAACAAACGTCAAAAAGAAAATTAATAATAAGCACGCATCCCTTAACCTAAAAAAAAAAAAAGAAGAATGACGCGAAAAAAAGGGGAAGCTCCGCATGCGACAAAAAAGGGGAAGCTCCGCATTCTAAGTCTGCCCTAGGTTGATTCCATCTCGGTTCGGTTAGGTCAAGTTAACTAGTTAGGTACCCGTAAGAGACCTTCAGTCCCGCGCACGACCCTCACGTCAAAGCACTAAAAAAAAACAACAACAAACAAAAAAAAACACAAACAAAAAAGAAAAAAACAACAAAAAGATAACAACAACAATAACAAAAAAGGAAAAAAGAGAAATAATAAGCAAAACTTTCATTCCATAATAATAAGTTTTTTTACATAATCATCGGGGAGGGGAGTCGAGGAGGGAAACAAGCTTCCCATCCTTAATTTCTAGGGTGACCGAGTAGGGGCTCAGGTCGAAGTCCGGCGCCAGAAGAGCAATCTGCTGAAGAGCTTTCTCAAAACCCGCCTCGTGTTGATCCACGATGGTTTTCTCTAAGTGCTCCACCCTACTAGCAAGGCTCTGTCTCTCCTTTGTAGAAGCAGCAACCTCAGCCTCCAGAGCAGTGGCCTTGGCCCCCACAGCCTTTAGTGCAGTCCCCAGCTTGGCCTTGGTCTCCTTGTCAGCCGCCACGACCGCGTCCGCCGAAGTTGCTCGGGAGCGGGCGGCCTCCAGATCCTTAGATAAGGTCTCTGTAGACTGTTGCGCAAGTGCCAAAGCTGCCTTCAGCCTCACCGCTTCAACCTTCTAACTTGCAACTTCGGCCTCCGCCTCCCTCATCTTTTGGGTCAGTTGGGCAACTTCGGCTTCAGCTGCGGCCGCCTTGCCCCCCATGGACGCCGCCGATGACTTAGACTTCGCCAAATCAGCCCATAAACCTTCTCGGTCAATCCTCAACTTAGCCGCTTCGGCTCTTGACTTCTCAACCTCAGCCCTCAAATCATGGTTGGCCTTGGCTATCTTCTCGAACTCTTTTTTGTTCAAGGCCTCCTTCAGCACAATCTGCTCAGCCTTCTTCACCAGGCCCTTGGACACCTCTAGAGAAGCCAGCGATTTGAGATGGTAGGCCTCCAACATCTCAAATGACCCCTCTACTCCAACTGCGACCAAGAGCCTGCGGTCATACTACGGGATTGAGCTTGGGGGGAACCAGCTTTGGAGGTCTACGTTGGGCCCCCACAAAGATTTTACGTTAGCAGGGGCCTTGAAGCAGGGCAGACCTCCCAAGGGTAGCTCAGGACTGGCAGTGATGGTCACCCTACTCTGCTCAGTCAGGTTGATTGGAGACAGGCCAGGGGACGCTATACTCTTGCCCTTCTTCTTAGTAGCCTCTTCAGCAGCAAGGGCCTCGGCCTTCCTCTTGGCACTTCGAGTCATCACATCCGAAGCGAGGGGCCTTGTGTCGGCTTGAGCAGGCATGTCTTCGGCCTGCACTGAAGTGGTTGGCGTTGCAACGGCAGCAGAAGTCCTTGCCGTCTCGGCCACACGTGCCAGCTCTGTCTTGGCAATGGGAGCCGACTCGCTGGCTAGTGCCGCTTGCGTTTCGGCCGTGGGTGCCGACTCCATTCCGACTGGCTATACTGCCGACTTCATTGCGGACTCGGCCCGCCGAGCCAACTTTACCTTCTTAATCAGCGCGGCCATGTCGACTCCCTCATCTTTGATCATTCCTGTCAACACAAAAGCAAAGACATCAGATACTTATACTAGGCCTAAACAAGAAAAACAGGACTCACTTCTTAAGTGGGAAACAGGTTTTCTCCCAAGGGCTAAGGCGACGATCTCCTTGCAGTTCATCCCGCGGGGCAGCTCGTCCAGTAGTTGCAGAGTCACTTTCTCCTCGGGAGAAAGTCGGCTCTTATGCGTCCCTGAAGCCTTCAAGGGTAGCCTCCAATACAAGGGCATGGGCTGACCATCTGAACACAAGGACCCCTCAGTCAGAGCCCTTATCTTCACAAATCGGTCCTTGAAACCTTTATAGGATGCTGTGTACGCCGTAAATAGACTGGTGTTGGGGAGGGGCGCCAAGGAGACCCAACCCACCTTCTTCCCCACACGGATGGTGTAGTGACTCAGAACACCGGGGGGCAGAGGAGTCATGGTCAGCACCGCGCACACCACCTTGAACGCTTGGAGAGCCGCCCACCCATTGGGATGAAGCTGCGAAGGAGCCACTCCCACCAACCTTAGCACATCCGCCGTGAAACGGTCTAAAGGGAAAGTTACCCCCAAATCCTGGAGGACGGTTTCGTACATATATACGAAATCGCCCTCTCCCTCTTTGCACACATGGCAGACCCGCTCTGAGGAGGAACAGTGGGTCATCTCTAGTTGGGGAACATGAGGCCCACAGACCCAGTCCCCTTTGACAGCCAGAGACTTCACTTCTGTGGGGGTCATCTTCGAACCATGAGTCAGAACATCCTCATGGACCCACTCAAATCGCTCCTCCCCCGACGGAATGGGAGCATTAGGACTGGCCCCCGCTTGGTCTGCCACGGCCACAGGTACGGCAGCTATGGCCTCGGGGCTGGAAGTTGAAGTAAAGGAGGAAGATGAAGAGGACCCAGCAGTACCTGACATCTCTGGATATTGAAGCAGAGAAAGGAAACTGCGCTTTGGAGAAGAGGAACTTGAAGGGTAGAAAATGAGAAATCTCAGAACGCAAACTTGGATGGGGAAATGAGGCTCCAACCGGGCAGTTGGCGCCTATTTATAGGAACCAAAGGCCACCTAGGGACAAAAAGCGACGCGCCATTAAGAGTCGTAATCCCCCAAGGCTGCGCAATCATTAGACCTGGAGTTATTGCGCTCCAAGAAACGAAAAGGCGCCATCAATGCGCCTCCCAGAAATGAAAAGACAAGCTAGAGGGGCACGTGCCCTCAGGCGCGACTATTGAGTTTCCAAAATAATAAATAAAATAAAAAAAATAAAAATAAAAAAAATGATGATGAAAAAATAAAAATGAAAAATATTAAATAAAAAGAAGAAACAAATAATAAAAAAGGAGAGCTAGAATTAAATTCAGTCAATCCACCTCAGTCAGCGCCAAGTCGTCTCGGCCAATATCAATCCGACTCGGCCAACGTCAAGTCGACTCGGACAACACTCAATCCAACTCGGCCAACGTCAAGTCGACTCGGACAGCATTCAATCCGACTCGGCCAACGTCAAGTTGACTCGGACAGCATTCAATCCGACTCGGCCAACGTCAAGTCGACTCGGACAGCATTCAATCCGACTCGGCCAACGTCAAGCCGACTCAGACAGCATTCAATCCGACTCGGCCAACGTCAAGCCGACTCGGACAGCATTCAATCCGACTCGGCCAACGTCAAGCCGACTCGGACAGCATTCAATCCGACTCAGCCAACGTCAAGCCGACACGGACAGCATTCAATCCACCTCGGCCAACGTCGAGCCGACTCAGCCAGCATCCCATCAAATCAAACTTGACCTAGCCTACCCAATACCCTACTAGGTTCCAATAGATGATTCGCCTCTCCAAGCAAGGTAGGATCAGAAACATTATCAAACCTAGGCGCCCGAAGGAAAGCCTAGCAAGTCACCCTCAAACACAGACAGCCCAATGGCCGCTCTCAAACTTGGGCACCCAGTGGAAAGCCCAAAGGCCAACCAAGTCAGAGCCAATTAGCAATATCATCAAACCTAGGTGCCAAGCGGAAAGTCTAGCGATCACTCGAAAACAAGTACCCCAATGGCCATCTTCAAACCTGTGCACCCAATGGAAAGCTCAAGGGCCAATCAAGTTAGGACAATTCAGCAGCAGCACAACATCAAATCTAGGCGCCAAGGAGAAAGCCTAGTGATCACTCGAAAGCAAACATCTTGATGGCTTCTTCAAATATGGGCACCCAATGGAAAGCCCAACAGCCATTTACTCCAAAGCAGTTTACTACTCAAAGCTCAGTCTTAGGACCACCCCGTCGGTCGGCTCCCCAGGAAGGCTTAGAGTCTTTATCCGCATTCATTATCACAAACCCAATACTAAATGCAAATAAAGAGGGGGCAACTGTAGCACCCCAAAAGTGTCCGGGCTGGAATGTCGTTCCAACCTTCCCCAAAGCCGGTCCAATTCCTAGCTCTTGGGCCATTCCCGCATGACTCAAAGCTGAGACAGGCCCAGGCCACAGAGTCCACACTTGACTCAGTCTACGCTTGACTGAGTCTCCGCACATCTCAGTGGACCCCAGGCGTCATGGGAGAAACAGAAAGAGGGAGAGGATAATATCTGAGAGAATCTTGGGATTCGGTTGTTATGCAGCCACCCCCAAACTCTATATAAAGCCCAGGCAGAGAGAGAAAAGGGAGGATTATGTAGAGAGAGAGAGCAGAGAGCGCTAAGCAGAGGCTGAAGAGAAAGAACGACCGGAGACAGGCCAGAAAAAACTGACGACGACGCGCCAGAAACGAAAGGAGAATCCCAGGGGTTGGCAGAAAGAAAGGATCAAGCGTTGGACCAAGGCAGGGAAGACACGTCCACCGTCTCCGAACACCAGGTTAGTACTCTAACTCAGCCCTTGCATCAATCCAGGTTAGATTCCTCGTTACCCATCTCAGGCCTAAATTCCCCCCACCTTGCTACGCGGCCCAGGCCGAGTCCATCTCGGCCCTGGGCTGCCAGCCGACATGACCTAAACACCACTATCCCGCCTTCCTCGAAGCCGACTCGGCCTTGGCCACACCTGGTGGCCAACGCCGACTCGGTCCCTTCCATAACAGAGCCAAGCCGGTACGAGTCGGCTTGGTCCCTAACCCGAATACCCATGTCCGAACCGACTCGGCTCCAGCAGGGCCGAGACGGGACGAGCCATCCCCTCTCCTCCTAAACTCACCTTCCACAAAAAAAAACCCAAACTACCCCAGCCAGAACTACGTAGACTTTGAATCCTCTAGAGCCGAGGTACGTAGGCCTAGGGGGCACACCCCTACCAAGTCAAATCAAAAATTCCAAAATCCCAGGACACCTTATCTGAACCTCCTCCTTCCCAGTAGTTAGACCAAAAACACAACCCAAACACAAGTGTCGTCCCTCTCCCCCATATGGCTAGCTAAGGGTAACTATCAAGTGATAGGCATGCTGGGGGGCCCCATGCTCCTAGCATGTAACCAACTCCCGAACCCATATTTCTGATTTGAGACCAGTCTTTCCATTAGGTTTCCTGGCGTTCCCTAAACCAAAACGCCGGTGGCGACTCCTGCCTGGCCGACTCGGTTTCGGCCCACTCAGTCGGGCGTCACAATTTACGTTGTGACAATGTTTTTATTTTCTTTTATTAGATGAAAAAATATAGTGATATGTGATTGTTAATTTTGCTATTATTTATTCTTATGATGTTATGTTCATTAATTTATGTATTGTAGGTTTTTCTTCTGGAAAGATTGAGACTTTTAGAGCATGTTGTGGAAAAGGTGAACCATACAATATCAATGGACAAATATGTTATGGAAGTGTTTCCTCAACAGTGTGCTTGGATCCTTCAAAATACATAAATTGGGATGGACCCCATTATACTGAAGTAGCATATAGATTAATAGCAAAGGGATTAGTTGAGGGTCATTTTGCTCATCCTTCTCTCAAATCCCCTCCTTTCAAGATAGCTTAGATTTGAAACAAGCCTTGAGGAAAAATAAAATAAGAATAGGTTTTGTCATTACATTGTATATATGGTTTTGAACATAACATCAAACCAATAAAAAAACATGAAAACAAATATTTTTGTTACCATGGATGAAACAAACAAAGAGTTGATAGAACAAGGATCATGTATTCCACAATGTTATTATTTATTGCATGATGACAATTTGTATGCTTTGGTATAATATGGAGGATATGCTTGCTTGCATAGGAGAAATAATAGCAAAATTAAAAAGAATTGGAATAAATAGTTGTCGAGGTCAAATGATAAAAACTTATTTTGAAAAGCCTAGTTAAAAGACCAACAATGAACTATATAAAAGATGCAAATGTAAATGTAAAGAGATAAGGGAAAAGATAATCACACAAAATTTTTATAATGGTTCATCTATTAAAGACTATGTCTAGGTCTTTTGTACCTATACTAAGCTTTTGCATTATAGGCAAAATAATTTTGCTTATAGATGCCATACAATCAAGCTAATTCTAAGCTTGAATCCAAGTAATCTTTCAATTTATGTCTAGGTTTAAACCACTAAATAAGACAAGTGTTTAAAGAATGATGACTCTTATCATCTTACATATGTATAACCTTTTTGATCGAGTCTAAGACTCTCTATGAGAGAGCAAGTTCACAAGAGAATGTATTGCAAATGTACACTTTTGATTGCTATCTTGTTAAGACTCTCTAATCTCTGATGAAGATATCCATTGAAGAGCTTGAGAGTTCTTCCCTCGATATTTCAAATGTAGACATCAGATCATTTAATGCTTGCTTTAAATACTTTTCACCACCTAGTCATCTTGAAATGATAATGTAGTTTGGTTATTTTTGCTTTTGGTAAAAGTAGTCATGCTATTTTGACATGATTTTCTCCAAAGATACGTTGATAAGAGTTGTTAGCAGATATGTCTTTTTGATGTGATAGATTTTTTTATATCCTTTGTAATATTTAAATATGAAAAACTTTTTCATCCTAAAAACTTATACAATATAATTGCACAAAATAATATTTTGTATAAGATAATAAACATAGATACTTTAAAGGAAACACTGCATTTAAGATATATTATCTAATATATGTAAGTTACATTTTGTCTCATAAGGTTAAACTACGCATACATTTAAAAATGTTTCTCAATGGTTGAACGAAACTAACTTGAGCTTATGTTGATTTTATAACTCTTTTTTTCTTTATTGATAAAACATAATTGTATTTCTTAATTTGCTTTTTTTCAACTTCAAAAATACTTGAGGGTTTAACCATTGTTTTTCAAGGTTTTCATCTTGAATATCATTATTTTTTATATTACAAATATGAACTTATGCAATAGCAACAAGTTTGGTTGAAATTTTTTATTGCATTAATAAAAGATATATCTATCTTTATATATATAAGTGATATATATTGACATTTTCTTACCTAACGTTGTGATACAAACAAGAATTTTTCTATGTTTGGAAAGTTATTCAAGTTAGCTTCTTTCTTTTTTATATTAATTTTTTTAGTTTATTTGACTTTATTAGCAGTGTTTGGTACATAAGCGTTTTTTAGTTGTTTGTAAGGATTTTTTATATGTTACTTCAAATAGTATTTTTTAAAATGTTCACTTCTAGTTTCTAACCTTTTATATTTATTCATCTTTTATCTTTAAAATATTTATTAATTTTTATTTTTATCCTTTTAAATAAGTTAAGATTTAGTTTTAAATAAAATTTTATTTTATTTTTAAACAAAATTTTATTTTATTTTTAAACAAAATTTTATTTTATTTTTAAACAAAATTTTATTTTATTTTTAAACAAAATTTTATTTTATTTTTAAACAAAATTTTATTTTATTTTTAAACAAAATTTTATTTTATTTTTAAACAAAATTTTATTTTATTTTTAAACAAAATTTTATTTTATTTTTAAATAAAATTTTATTTTATTTTTAAATAAATTATAATTTTATTATATTGTTTGATTTAGCCATTACAATATTCATTTTATTATTTTAATATTGTACTTCGATATATTTATCATGATAGATTCTAAACTCTGTTTTGTTATTATAATTTTTTATATCTTTTATATTATACTGTTTATTTTAGCTATTATAATATTTACAATATTTATTTTTTAATTTAATATTATACTTAAAGATATTATTATTTTATTTTATATTATTTTTTGAATATTTTTATTTTACACTATTTATTTGAACTATTACACTATTTACATTATAATTATATTATTTTTAATATTATACTTCAAGTTGTTTTAACCATTAAACTAATAACATAATAAAAATATGATATTTACTTAAATGTATGTTATTTTTACTTTATTTAAAATTTGATAGAAAATATTTTAAGATATAGTACAAGATTAATAATAGAATACAAAATATGAAAAAAAATTGAAACTAAAAAATATACTTAAAATAATATCTATAAATGTAAATTATAAGAGTTTAAAATTAATTAAAAATCTAAAACTATAAATGTCCAAAATATATTTTTATCAATAAAATAAACTAATATTTACAAAAAAAAAATATTATATAAATATGTTCATTTATGTCACTCTATATTTGTTAGTTAGTTAAAAATATTATTTTACTAAACATTTATAATTTAATAACTTTGGGTCCCTATTGCTACTAGCTTTCGGCTAATTTTTCAGCTTTTAGCTAACTTTATCAAACACAGCTAAATTTTCTTTACTATCTTTCAGCTTGTTTAATTTTATTAGTAGTTTTTCTTAAAGAATTTTTTTTTCTGAATAAACACTGCAGTGTTTTTTTAGTAGCTTGTATTTTTTATACACTACTTCAAGTAGTGCTTTTTCTAAATGCTGGCTTCTAGCTTCTACCCTTTTATATTTATTTCATTTTTTATCTTTAAAATATTTATTTAATTATATTTTTACAATTTTAAATAAGGTAAGATTTTATTTTAAAATAGTGTATAATTTTATTATGTTTTTTAATTTAATCATTATAATATTTATTTTATTATTTTAGCATTATACTTCAAAATATTGATAATGATGGATAACACATTTATTTTATTTTATTTTTGTTATTATATTTTATATGTTTTTATATTATGCTGTTACTTGAACAATTATACTATTTAAAATATATATTTTACTAATTTAATATTATACTTCAAGATATTAATAATGATAGAGGATAGGTTTATTTTATTTTTTCCACTATTTTTTAAATATTTTTATATTACACTATTTATTTTAATCATTACACTATTTATATTGTTTATTTTATTATTTTTAATATTATAGTTCAAGATGTTTTAATCATTACACTAATTAACATAACAAAAATATGGTATTTACCTAAGTGTGTGTTATTTTTACTTTATTTTAAATTTGATTACAAATATTTTAAGCTATAGTACAAGATTAATAATACAATACACAATATGGAAAAATTGAAACTAAAAATTATATTTAAAAAATAATTTATCTTCAAATATAAATTATAAGAGTTTAAAATTAATTAAAAATCTAAAACTATGAATACCTAAAATATATTTTTATTAATAAGATATAATACGAGATTAATAATAGAATATATAATATGAAAAAAATGAAACTAAAAACTTTACTTAATAATTTATCTACCAAATAAATTATAAGAGTTTAAAATTAATTAAAATTCTTAAACTATTAATACCCAAAATATATTTTTATCATAAAATAAATTAATATGTACAAACAAATATTATATAAATATGTTCATTTCTATCGTATTGTATTTTATCAACTACTTTAACACATAATTTTACCAAACACATATAATCCAATAAGCTTTTCTTACTCAGTTGTGAACTACTAACTACTAGTTAACTTTTTAACTTCCACCAAACACATATAATCCAATAAGCTTTTCTTACTCAGTTGTGAACTACTAACTACTAGTTAACTTTTTAACTTCCAACAGCAGCTTCTAACTAGCTTGTCAGCTTTTCCAACTAGCTTTTCAGCTAGTTTTGCAAACATAGCCTAAATATTATTTTGATACCATTTTTTCATGTTCTAAAAAAGTTTTTCTTTTATATTTTTCATTAAGGAAAAAGGGTGAACTCTACATAATTTTTAATAAAAAAATGAAGTTATACCCAAAATTTCCCTCTTCAACATACGAAATATCAGTTTATCAACAAACTACATAAATTTGTAAAGGATTTATTAATTATGTCAATTATTATGTGACACGATCTTAAAATTGGACCGTCTTGAAATCAAACGAAAAGAGGAACTTGACCCGAGTCGCGACCTGCCGGTAGAACCAAAGTTATCAGAAGTGCAACCCTGACCACGACCTGCCGGCAGAACCAACACTATAAAAGTTCTTTAACCTAAGAACCAAAGGAAAAGTGCTCACAAATAAACACGAATATTATTCAAATTATGAATTCCGTCTTGGTGGATGGTTACAAGAGTTTATTTATAGGCTTAACTAGACAACCCTAAAATCAATGCCCATTAATATTTTAATTGGCATAAAATCTTATGGATTTAATGTCCATTAATACCTTAATTGACATAAAATCCCATCCACTGGATCTCCCCACTAACCTTTTATTTACATCATTAATGACCTTCCTATTTTTCCACCAACTATCCAACTTTCCCTTTTCTACCAACTATCAAAATGTGATTTATGCGAAAATACATTTAAATAAATCCTAATTAACTACTTAGCCCAAATTACATGACAATGACTTTGGGCTTTATATATGTTCTTCAATATGGGCTCCAATCTTTATCAACATGTAATAAAGTGACCCATTTTGGTATAGTCTCTGATTCACTTTTCTCTAAACTTTTCGTAATTCCCAACCTTAGGCCTGACAACGATTACTTCATTATTTGGGTTTTGGGCCTAGTCATGGGACCTCCAATGTCACACCAATTGTCTTTGACTTTGTTGGTTGGGTCTCTATCATTCTCTCCCTCTTCAAAAGAATTCGTCCTCGAATCAAATTCTTCACATACAACAAATAAAGATAAATCAGTATAATTTAAAGTAGAACTTACATTACCATATGTAGTTAGTAAATCCAACTTGTAGGCATTATCATTGATTCTTTCTAACATTTGAAATGTTCCATCTCCTCTTGGCTGCAATTTGTATCTTCTTTGAGTAGGAAACCTTTCTTATGAACCCAAACACAATCTTTAGGCTCAAAAGTCATAACATGCCCTTTATTTTCTTGGCTTGCATATTGTTCATTCCTCTTCTCAATATTAGCTTGAACTTTGACATGCTACCCTCTAACAAATTTTTTCTTATGCTTTCTTCTAGACAATGCATCTGCCACAGTATTATATTTACCTTTCTTATACTTGTTCTCATAAGGAAACACCTCTATGAACTCCAGGCACTTGACATGTCTCTTTTGAAGCTTACCTTGAGATTTTATAAACAAAGCATACAACTTCTTGTCATAGGTAGAATAGTTCAATACAGCCCCACTTAGCTTCTCACTAACATATGCAATTGGTTTAGATTCCTGCATCAATACAGCTTCTATTCCAACACCAGAAGCATCACGTTCAATTTCAAAAGTGTTATCAAAATTAGGCAAACAACGCACAAGTGCATTGGTCAACTTATCTTTCAACAAATTAAAAAAGATTTCTCATGCACATCATCCCACTTGAAGACAATAGATTCAAGACAAAATGAACACTTTTTGAAATTTCCATACAATTTATTTCCTCTTAAGACATTAGGAGCAACATGCAAATATTCAACATGTTTATCTAAAGTCTTGATATAAATCAAAATATCATTAAAATAGATTATTATAAATTTTCCAATGAAAGATCGCAAAACACGATTAATTATCCTCATGAAGGTGTTAGGAGCATTAGTTAAGCCAAATGACACCATTAACCACTCATATAAACCATATTTTGTTTTGAAAGTTATTTTCCATTCATCATCTTCTTTCATATGAATTTGATTGTATCCACTACTCAAATCAATTTTAGTAAACATACAATAACCAAACAATTCATCAAGCATATCATCTAACTTAGGAATAAGATATCTATACTTTATAGTGATTTTATTGATGACCTGACTGTCAATGCACATGCACCATGTTCCATCTTTCTTTGGAACCAAGATAACAGGAATAGAACATGGACTAAGACTTTCCCTTACAAAGCCCTTTTGCAGCAACTCATTCACTTGCTTTTGAATTTCCTTTGTTTCCTCGGGATTCGTTCTATAGGCTGGTCTATTTGGAAGTGGACAACTAGGAATGAGGTCAATTTGATGCTCAATACCTCTTAAAGGAGGTAATCCATGAGGCACTTCATCTGGAAAAACATTAATGAATTCCTGTAACAAAGAATCAACTTCACGAGGAAAAGAAAGATGAAATTTGTTAGTGAAATAAACACCCTTGTACAAGAGTACAAGTAGTTTCTCTTTTGCTAATAATGCACTTTTAACCTCTTTTTTCTTTGTAAATACACTCATTTTCTTACTTTTCTCTGCACTGCACTCAATTTCATGTTTTTCTCTCTTCTACTTATTTTTACTCATACTTTCTTTTCTCTCTTTTTCTTGAATGCTAAATTGCTCTTCTTTCAACTTATACTCTCTTGCAATTCTAATTTGATCAGAATATGCTTCAACCGGTTTAAGAGATGTTAATACGATGATGCATTTATTCATGGCAAGGGTATACCTATTTTTGTACCCATCATGAGTGACTTTCTATCAAATTGCCAAGGACGCCCAAGAAGCAGATGCCCAACATGCATAGGTGCAACATCACAAAGAACCTCATCTTTGTACTTGCCAATGGAGAATGACACCAACACTTGTTTGGTCACCCTTATATCTCCACAATCATTTAGCCACTGAAGTCTATATGGATTAGGATTTTTTTTTGTTGGTAAGTTCAATTTCTCAACCAATAAAGTGCTAGCAACATTAGTATAACTTCCACTATCAATAATCATGCTACATACCTTGTCATTTATGTGACACCTAGTATGAAAAATATGTTCACGTTGATCCACGTCACCATCTTCCTTAGGTTGTATGCTAAGAGCATGTCTAGTGACAAGAGCAACTCCATCTACAGGTTCAGCAACCTCTACATCACTACAATCCTCCAATGGTGGCATTTCATCATCACTTGAGCTTTCACTTTCTATTTCTCCATTATCTAACACAATCATTGCTCTTTTATTTGGACATTGAGAAGCAATATGTCCAACTCCTTGACACTTGAAACACTTGATATTACGTGATCTATAGGAGGTATTAGTGTCAATTTTACCTTGAGGAGGAGCATTGGAATATTTGGCCTTCACATCTTGTCTAGGGTTTGTAACAACTTTATTGTTCTTCCAATTGGGTATCCATGAAGAGCTAGAAGATGAAGCAAATTTGGAGGAGCTTTTAGACTTAAATTGTCTCTCCACTTGAATTGCTTTGTGTAGCAAATCCTCTATCTCCATATAATGTTGCAACTTTACCACGTCAACTATCTCTTTCTTTAAGCCTCCAATGAATCTAGCCATAGTTGCCTCACGGTCTTCCTCCACATGGGCTCTGATCATGGCTATTTCCATCTCCTTATAATAATCCTCCACACTCATAGAACCTTGTGTCAAACTTTGCAATTTTCTATGCAAATCCCTATGGTAATGACTTGGCACAAATCTCCTTCTCATGATAGACTTCATGTCTTCCCACGTACGAATGGGCCTTTCTCCATTTCTACGCCTGTTAATCACAAACTGATCCCACCAAATACTAGCATAGTCAGTAAATTCAACAACTGCTAGTTTTACCTTTTTCTCCTTCGAGTAGTTGTGACAATCAAACACGTGTTCAACTTTTCTCTCCCACTCTAAGTATATTTCAGGATCATTCTTTCCTTGAAATGTATGGATTGTCATCTTAATGTTACCCAAGTAATTGTCACGTCTTGGTTCACCTCTTCTTCTTTCTTTACTTTTATTATATCTTCCATCTGAATACTCCTCTTCTTCTTCCTCATCACTATGTCGACTTGTAGGACTCTTATACCTGGTTATAGATTATAAATCATCCATCCTTGCATTTAGAGTCTTGAATTGTTCTTGAATAGCCTTGATGAATAATTTGATATCATCATCTCGTTCTCCTTCGCTACTCATGATTAAAACACTACAAAATCAAGTTAGAAAAAAATCCTCACACAACACTCTCTCATGTGTTTACGCTTGAATTATGTTGTAATCGCTCGTGTATCACTCAATTTGGCTTTTTTTTTCTTTTGTTTCACCACTCTTGCCTTTTACCACTCAACTTTTTCTTATGAGCTCTTAAGTAAGAACCTTTAAGAATGATGGTACGCAGCAAAAAACAATAAGGATTTGGTAATTTGATAACTTTAGAGAACAAGAATTAGCAAGAAACAAGGAATTCTAGATTGTTTGACACGTACAATGAAAGTAGTGTAGATGCAAGGGGGGAAATATGATAAAAATTCAAACTTTTCTATTTAGTTTTTTTTTTCAATATGCAAGCCAAAATAACAGATTGACTACTAGCATTTTTTTTCGCTCGTTTTTTTTTTTTACCTTTCTCTTTCGTTCTTTTTTTTTTGTGATTTTTTTTAATCGAAAGGAAACAAAACACAATGAGGCAAAAGGAAGGATGACAAACTTAATGACTTAAAAAAAGGGATATGAATGGACACGAATAACTAGAATAAATGAGGATGACAAAGTGCGGGAAATATCAAAATAACTAACAGATTTTTTTTTAATAAATTGAAAAAGAATAGAGACACAAAGGATAGAGAACACCTGATTTTAAGAGTTGAAGCTCTGATACCAAATGACACGATCTTAAAATTGGACCGTCTTGAAATTATACGAAAAGAGGAACTTGACCCTAGCCCCGACCTGCCAGTAGAACCAAAGTTATCAGAAGTGCAACCCTAACCGCGACCTGCCAGCAGAACCAACACTATAAAAGTTCTTTAACCTAAGAACCAAAGGAAAAGTCCTCACAAACAAACACGAATATTATTCAAATTATGAATTCTGTCTTGGTGGATGGTTACAAGAGTTTATTTATAGGCTTAACTAGACAACCCTAAAATCAATGCCCATTAATATTTTAATTGACATAAAATCTCATGGATTTAATTTCCATTAATACCTTAATTGACATAAAATCCTATCCACTAGATCTCCCCACTAACCTTTTATTTCCATCATTAATGACCTTCCTATTTTTCCACCAACTATCCAACTTTCCCTTTTCTACCAACTATCAAAATATGATTTATGCAAAAATAAATCTAAATAAATCCTAATTAACTACTTAGCCCAAATTACATGACAATGACTTTGGGCTTTATATATGTTCTTCAATATGGGCTCCAATCTTCATCAACTTGTAATAAAGTGACCCATTTTGGTACAGTCTCTGATTCACTTTTCTCTAAACTTTTCGTAATTCACAACCTTAGGCCTAACAACGATTGCTTCATTATTTGGGTTTTGGGCCTAGTCATGGGACCTCCAATGTCACGCCAATTATCTTTGACTTTGTTGGTTGAGTCTCTATCATTATGCACTAAATGTCAAATAAAAAATTACTTTCAAGATTAAATACTAAATTAATTATCCAAATTGTTAGCAAATCACATTTTAGACAATAATTTACTTATTTAATAATTCTTCTGTTATATATGATATGAATCACCTAAGCGTTGGCTTTACTCGATAGGTTTAATCTAATCTTGTATCTCACACTTAATACAATTGCCAACGCTATGAAAATAAGAGCAAGATTATTGTTAATTTCATAGTAGATTTGCAGAAAAACTTAAGATAAAAGGAATTGGGATGAGAAAAATAGATAAGATTCATAAATGGTTTGTCACTAATTTCATGGAAATGAGATAAGAGAAATCAAGATTCATCATAAGCCTCATGGAGAACTTGATGAGAATTAAGTGCTCTAATCTAAGAACATGTGGAGAGAACTCTCTCAAATTCTTGTTATGCAAGATATCACAAATGAAAAAGTTAGTTACAATTCAGTTATGATCAAATTTATATACTGATCTTGCTTACAAAAAGATGCGAAAAACTAATTAGCTGAAAAGGCCTTGGGCCTTGGATCAAATGTGGCTAAAAAAAAGGCTTCGAGCACGTTGATCAAAAGTGTGTCCAAAGGGAGCATCCAAAGGCGGGTGTGTCCAAAGGACCCATCAACCATCTAAAGGCGAGTGTGCCGAAAAGACCCAAGGGTTGTCTAAAGGACCTGTCGTTGAAACCTATGTAATGTCCAAAGGACTCGTTGTCCAAAAATTCTATGCATTTAAAGGCTAAGCCAAGGTATCTAATACAAAGTGAACAAACTAAAGAAACTAAGACAAAGGTCCTACAAACTACTGAGGAAGCAAACTTCCTCCTCAAGCCTTTTCAAGCTATACTAATCATGAGTACTTTTAAAAGGCTTTTGGTCTACGTATGCTCAGTGTTTGCTCTTCACGCCTTCCCAGATTCGTATCAGACTCCCCTTCTTGAAAAGAATTTGTCCTCAAATTCAACACTTGAGTGCCTACAAAAGTAAAAGATAGGGATGAGTCATGTTTCATGAATAATGGAACAAAAACTTACCTATAAGAACACTAACTCCATGTTCCTCCAAGATCCAAGATATGAATGTAGGTTTCATCCATGGCCTTACAAATGTACCTATAGACAAAACAACTAAGGCACATATCACGTGTACTATATTTCAATGGATGATCATACAAATAATCATGCAATGGACTCCAACTGTTAGAGACGTTCATAACCATCGCCCATAACCCAAACATCAATTTAAGGACATAATGCTTATTATCCTCATTATAGGCATACGCATTCACAAAATTAAACACCCACCATGAATTTTCCAAATTAATGCCTTTGCTTAATGGGTTATATGTAGAACTCTAGGCACTTCAATTAAACAATTATCCATTTCACTATGGATGCCACTTCAACCATTCATAATGTAGGTAGTCATATGATGAAACTTTTGCTCTTAGCCACAAAAGGTTCTATCATGCCTATTTACATGAAAATGAGGTTCACATTGATATGAAGAAATCCCGTATATCCTCATTAGATCATGTCCTTCCAACTTCAAAATATTTCCTATTTGTAGGTGACATCAAGGACTAGCCAAAATCTCAAGGAGTTCACTTTGGCTATGGACTACCATCTTGTGTATAAAGAATGAGAATGTGTCTATTTGAACACACACCATCCTAGTACTATCATAATTACACCATTCAAGCACACACGCAAAGGATAGTTCAAACAACTCAGATGCAACATGAAGAATTAACTTATAGCATCCATGCACATTCACAACATACAGTCCATAAGAGTTAAAAATAACATGCAAAGACTTAGAATAAACTTTAAATAACATACCATTTGCACAACCCATATGACTTGTTGGAATATGTGCTAAGGCATTCTTAAGAGGCATTGTTGCTTTTGGATAGTTAGTTCTGAAAGCTTCCTCAGCATGGATATCACTTCCAAACTGCTTCATAGCCTGCAACAATCTTGCGAAAGGATAAGGCTCATAACATAAATGACAATCACAAGAAGTTAGTACCTTTCTATTCACTCGTAGCACTCTTTTCTTTTGGATTCTCATTCACTTCGCTCACTTTTTTTTTACATGTTTTTCTTTTGGATGCTCATTCACGTCACTCTCTTTTTCTACATGTTTTTCTTTTGGATTCTCATTCACATCACTTTGTTTCTTATTCTCCTCCTTATTTTTCTCTATTTCTTTTCTTTAGACCCTTTCAGCCTCCTCTTTTTCTCTCTATTCCTTTTGTTCTATTATTTCTCTATCTTTTTTTCTCTCTCAAGAGGCTAAGCCAGAGGGTGTTGGCAAAAGGGGAAGGGAAGAAGGCAAAACCGGATGCGTAGCAGACTCAGTCGGTCAGGTGGAGGAAGGATCCCACCAGAGTCGACCAGGCCATGCCGAGGCCCATTTTGTAGCATATGTTGGGGGAAACGGCAACTCTCACCCAAAATCATTAATTATTCATTACAACTCAGCCTCTCAGCCCAAGGTTCCATTTATAATCCAAATCCTGGCCAGGCCGGCTTACAATAACAACGCAGTCCCATGGAGGTACCCAATAGAGGAGACAATACCTCTAGCAATAAAGGAAGACCCAACCTTAGAGGTTACGAACATAGCTGGGACCAGAGGGGTGACCAGAAGTGGAAGGATTTTCACCCCCGAATGGTTGCAGAACAAAGACCTGGCATCCGCAAAGGAAGACAAGGCAGTGGAGGCACTAAAGAGACTGGTGATAGGGGAGAGGCCACTGAATTCCTCAAACTAATCCGTCATAGTGAGTATGAGATGTTGGATCAGTTGCACAAGACACCAACGCAAGTCTCACTCTTCTCACTGCTCATCAATTTAGAAGGTCACCGCAACCTCCTCTTAAAGGTGCTAAATGACGCCCATGTGGCCCAAGACATCACGCCAGAAAAATTTGGGGGCATCATCAACAACATAACGACAAGTCGTCACCTCTCCTTCTTTGAAGATGAAGTCCCAGTAAAGGGCAGAAGCCATAATCAACCCTTCCACATTGCTATCAAATGCGAAAACTACATAATAGCAAGAGTGCTAATTGACAATGGCTCCTCTCTCAATGTCATGCCCAAGACCACCCTAGACAAACTGTACTCTATTGGTACTACTTTAAAGACCAGCTCTATGGTGGTCAAGGCCTTTGATGGGTCCAAACGGGATGGGCGAGATCACTCTCCCTATATGTATAGGGCTAACAACATTTGACGTCACCTTCCAAGTGATGAACATTCGGCTTGCGTACAGCTGCCTCTTGGGCAGACCATGGATCCATGCCTCCGGGGCAGTACCTTCCACCCTGCACCAAAAAGTTAAATTCATAGCTAATCAACAACTGATCAGCATGATGGGAGAAAAGGAACTAATGATTAGCACACCTCTCCTCGCCGAGTACGTTGAAGCAGATAAGGAAGACCTCAGAACTTCCTCCCAAGCGCTAGAAATAGTGGGCACAACCAACGCTAAAGTAGAGGGAGGAAGTCCAAAGCTATCCAGGGCCACAATCATGGTTGCAAAAGTGCTGATCACCAATGGCTTTCAACCCAACAAGGGGCTGGGCAAAGAACTAGATGGCATAGCTGATCCGGTAGCACTTCAAGAGAACCTAGGAAGATCCAGACTCGGCTACATTGGGACTGCAAAAGAAGGAAGACCAAAGCGGAGAGCTTAGAGTAAGAAGTGGATACAACCAAACTTCTATCGCTACTTCACCAGTGGGGGCATCATATCCTCGGATCAAATCATAGTGATAGAGGATCAACTCCCCGAGGCTAAAAGAAGGGTTTACCCTATGAATTAGGAGTTGGACAACTAGACGGTCAAAACTCTACCCGAACTGGTCTCCTAGAAAATGTAAACAAAATAAATACATGTAAAAAAGGCCTTAGCACCGCTTTCAAAGATGCGATAAATAAAATATGATGTGTTCATTCATCCCAAGTTTCGATTATTTTCCTTCCTATGTATTCTATCTAGAGCAGGAAGGATCAAAGCTCCAATTTGAAGCCAAAAAGCTAGAAATCATCCACCTCGGCGAAGAGGAGGAGGCAAAAGAAATTCGGGTCGAAAAGCAAATGCCACCTGACTTGAAGTAAAGGTTAGTTGAACTGTTGAAAGAATACGTTGATGTATTCGCCTGGTCATACCAAGACATTCTAGGTTTAGATACCACTATTGTAGAACACAAGCTACCCCTAATCCCCAACGCGGCCCCAGTCCAACAACAACTAAGAAGGATGAAGCCAGAAGTGGCATTAAAGATCAAAGAAGAAGTAGAAAAGTAATGGAATGCAGGTTTCTTGGTTGTAGCAAAATACCCACAATGGGTGGCCAACATAGTGCTAGTCCCCAAGAAAGATGGGAAGGTTTGAATGTGAATTGATTACAGGGATCTCAACAGGGCGAGTCCCAAGGACAACTTCCTACTGCCCCATATTGACATGCTAGTGGACAACACTACTCAACATGCCTTCTACTCCTTTATGGATGGCTTCTCCGGATACAACCAGATTCGAATGGCAGTAGAAGACAGGGAGAAAACCACCTTCATCACTACATGGGGGACATTCTGCTACAGAGTAATGCCCTTCGGACTTAAGAATGTCAAAGCGACATATCAAAGGCTATGGTGTCCTTTTTCCATGACATGATGCATAAAGAAGTTGAAGTCTACGTGGATGATATGATCGCAAAATCAAGGATGCCAAATCAGTATGTGGAGGGCTTGAGAATCTTCAAAAGACTGGGAAAATATAAGTTCATGCTAAACCCAGCTAAGTGCAGTTTTGGGGTCAAAACAAGAATACTGTTGGGATTCATAGTCAATGAGAGGGGGATAGAGGTAGACTTGGATAAGGTAAAAGCTATCCGGAACATGCCGCCTCCCAGAACCAAGATTGAAGTGCAAGGTTTCCTAGGAAGGGTTAACTACATAGCCAGGTTCATCTCTTAGCTGACTGTCACATGCAGCCCCATATTCAAGCTTCTCCGAAAAAACCAGAAAATGGAGTGGAACCAAGAGTGTCAGGAAGGATTTGAGAAAGTAAAGGAATACTTGGAGACGCTTGGCTGAACAACTAGCTCACCACCCCTTATCTGATTATCAACTGCTTCTGCATGAGTTCCCGGATGAACACATCATGTTAGTGGAGGAAATTGAATCCAAATCCGAGTCAGCAAGATGGAAACTCTGATTTGATGAAGTGTCAAACCTGTTAGGAAACAGGATAGGAGTAGTGTTGGCATCCCTAGAAGGTCAATTCTTTCCCTTCTCGACCAGATTGGGCTTCAATTGCACCAACAACATGGTAGAGTACGAAGCCTGTGCCATAGGAATCACAATGGCCATCAAACATCAAGTCAAAAAGCTCAAGGTCTTCAACGATTCGGTGCTAGTCATCTACCAAATCCACGGGGAATGGGAGACACGTTATGCCAAACACCCTACCACAAATACGTAATGGAAATGAGTTAATACTTCGACAAAATCACTTTCCATTACGTTCCATAGGACTAAAACCAGATGGCTGGTGCCTTGGCAACTCTAGCATCCATGCTCCAAGTAAACAAAGGACAGGAGATGACGATCCAAGTACGGCATCAAACTAAGATGGCACACTGCCAACAACTAGACTAGGACGAAGCAGAAGCGGATGGTATGCTCTAGTACCATGACATCAAAGAATATCTAGAGAAAGGAGTCTATCCGTTGGAGGCAACTAAAAATGATAAAAGGACACTAAGAAGGCTGACAGCCGGCTTCTTCCTAAGTGGAATAATCCTCTATAAAAGAAGTGTGGACTTAACATTGCTCCACTGTGTGGAGGACCAAGAGGCTAAGGGAATCATGGAGGAGGTAAATGAAGGAACCTTTGGCACCCACACCAATGGCCACACTTTAGCTCGCAAGATCCTCAAAGTAGGTTACTACTAGACCAAAATGGAGTTGAATTACTGTCAACACGTAAGAAGATGCATGAAATGTCAAGTTTATGCAGATAACATCCACGTGGCTCCATCTGACTTACACAACCTAATATCCCCATGGTCGTTTGCTATGTTGGGTTTAGACATAATTGGTCCAATAAAGCCTAAGGTGTTTGATGAGTCACAAATTATGCATCTTTTATAGACCAAAGAAGGAGGGTTGTGAGATTATTTTGTGCTTAAGGATTGTTTGTTAGCTGAGATTCATATTATGAACCTAAAAATAGAGAAAATACAAATTTGTGCTAAATTGAAGGTCTTAGCTAATAAAAAGTTTTCTTCCCTTCTCCTGCAAAACTGAGCCAAGTTCACATCAACTAGGAGAGTCATCTCAGCCGAGACCGACTCTGTCTCGGCTAGGCTAGGCCTTGCAGCCCAGCAGCTCACTGTAGGTGCAGCCCACTAAGGGTGGCCCAATGGCACTATCCACGACAACTATCCAGCTCAGAGGCCACCTCAGCTCCAAATGCCATGTCACTTTTGGAGAAACGTGTGACACAAGCTACGCAAGGGTAGAATAGGAAATTCACTTTTGTAATTCTGCTAGGCATTGTAGTTCGCGCGCTCTTGTATATATAGGAGTAGCTATGTACATTTTAGGGGTCTTTGAATTCACACTCTACGCATTGTCATCATTTTCATTACCTCGCTCTCATTTTTCTCCATCTATGGTGGTGCACAGTGTTGCATCGGTGTTTCTCTCGATCGAGTAAGTGCAGGTCTGAGACTGGGAAGCCGAAGTCTGTTAGAGGGGACCGATTGGGATTCCAACGCACTTTGGTGGATCTAATCCTCAGCGCTCAGGCCAGTGGAGGTGAACCACCACCATCAACCATGGCGATCGTCGTGAAAGATGGATCTATCTAAATTTAGACCATTGTGTTTGTACTCTGTTTTCTATTAATTAATTTCATTCTACATTCTCATCTCTATTCCCTTCCTCTTCTTTAATTCGCGGATTGGATTGCGATTGCATTTAAACGTGAACAATGTTAAGCTAAGCCGATCGAAACTGGTTTAACTAATTCAGTAGGTAATCAACTAATGATTGTTAATTAAGGACTTAAAATCAGCTCTGAACTTAATCCCTACCAACGGATGAGGTAGCGATTGCATAATTCCTCAGTATAGCAATGGACGAACCTTTGGCGATTGTGATAAGAATTTCCAAGGCTGATATGGACTGTGAATGGGAGTGAGGAAATTGAACTGAATTTGGACTAATAGAACTGAACACAAGCACAGTTATATCATAATAATAATACTAGTAATATCAGTAGCATTAGTATATTTTCATTGCATTCATAGTTTTAGTTTATCTTCTGCTTTACTCGCACTCAAACCCCCCTCATTTACTGCTTTCCAAGTCCTAAAACAGAGGCAGTCCAACTCTGTTGCGTTTGTTTGCACTTAGTTGAGACCAAGCCTGATAGATCTCTATCGAGACCATATCAGCCCAGTCTCTGCCAAGAGCAACTCGGCCAGTGACCGAGACAAGTCAATACTCCGCACCTTAGATTCTACATCATTTTGCTTCACACTAAATCACAATTGAGCACACTATGTCCCTAAGAAAATTCAACCTAGGGTTGACTATACTATAGTTAGCTTTAGTTATTTGATACGCGTTAAGATGACTAAAAACGAGCTTATCAGTGTTCAATGGACAAAGGTTCATTCTGGTGGCCATTGACTACTTCACGAAGTGGGTAGAAGCTGCATCTTATGCCAGCGTGACAAAAGGTGTAGTGGTCAAATTCATCAAAAGAGACATCATATGCCGATACGGTCTCCCAACTCACATCATCATAGACAACGAAACAAACCCGAACAACAAGATGATGACTGATAAGTCATATTTTATACACCTCACAAGGGCTTAAGATGGGTATTATTAAGATTGTTTAGCGATTAAGAGTCCTGTCTTAGTGAAGATTCGAATTATGGGCCTAGAAATAGGAAAAATATAAATCTGTGCTAAAATAAGGATTTTAACTAACAAAAGATTGGACTTGTTTTGCAGGCCTGAAAGCTGGGAGCATCTCGGCCAAGTAGAAGCCAAGAGCATCTCGGCCAAGCAGAAGCCAAGAGCATCTCAGCTAAGCATAAGTCGATAGCATCTCAACCAAGTAGAAGCCGAGAGCATCTCGGCCAAGCAGAAGCTGAGAGCGTCCCGGCCTAGTGGAAACCGAGAGCATCTCGGCCCAAAGGAGCATCTAGACCCAAGTCGACTTTAGTGGCAAAAATCACTCCAGAAAGAATGCAGATTTGATTTTCCTAGAATTAAGGAATTTGTAATGCATATATGATTTGCTAAGATTAAGGAATCTATAATGCATATATGATTTGCTAAGATTAAGGAATCTATAATGCATATATGATTTGCTAAGATTAAGGAATCTGTAATGCAGATATGATTTGCTAAGATTAAGGAATCTATAATTCGGGTAATTAGGAATGCAAATATGATTCTACTAGCAACTAGGGAACTGGGAAATTCCTAAGATTAAGGAACTTGTAATCAGTAATTTGAATTAGAATCTTTAGGATTTGAATTTCTGTTATTAGAATTAAGTTTAGCTGTATCCCTGCAAGTATATAAGGGCAGGCCTTGGCACGATTTGAAATGTGGAATTTCAGGAGAATCTAGACTTAGCGTCGTCAGCAGCTGTAGACACTCCAAGCTAGCACGGTGGTACACGAAGCTTCAGTAAGGTGTATCTCTCGATCAAGGAGGTACAAGACCAGGATTTGGGAAGCTAAAAGCTATCGAAGGTGATCACTCGGTATAGCCGACGCACTCTGTTGTACGGAAACCTCAATGTTTGGCCATCACTAGTACACCACTACTGTCCTTCCAAGGCGATCGTCATGGAAGATGGATTCTCTGGAACTTCTGAATTTCTCACCTTGTATTCGATTCTATTTTCAATGACATAACTGGTTTGCAATTCTATCTCTTAATTATAATTCCTGTGCTTCACTCTACTCTTCCTTTGTCGTGATTGCACGTTGTTAGAGTAGATCACGTTAGATTAGCACCGATTGGAACTGATTTAATAATTTGATTAGGTAGAGAACCTAAAATCAACAAAGTACATACTTCCTGCCAACTGATGAGGTAGCGATTGTGTAAATCCTCGGTATGGCAATGGACAAACGTTCGGTGATTGTCGTAAGAATCTAAGGTTGATTCGAGGTATAATTCTGGGTAAGAATGGCAACCTTTTGTGTGTTGATTATGAATTGGTGCAGTAGATAGCATAGATTAGTTTAGCATATTTTAGTTTAATTTCTGCACTTAGTTTATTTTCTGCACTTAAACGCAACCCCCCTTATTCACTGCTTTCCAGAGTCCGAGACCGAGTCAGTCCGACTTCGTCAGTCCGAGTCTGTGCTTAGCTGAAACCATGTCGGATTCGCCTCTGCCGAGAGCGAATCGGCTCAATATTTGCCGAAAGCGAGTCGGCATTCTACACTAGACATTTTGAAAAGTTTATTTATGTACATGATAGAAAATGTAAGCCGAGTCCATCTAAGACAAAGACGACTAAGCTGAGTCAGTGTCGATTCAGTCACTCCGGGAGAACTAACCGAATACGGTCCAGCTTTGGTAGGAGTCACCACCAACGTTTAAGGTACATAGGAAACCAAAGGTGGATAAGGCGGGTTTTCAAAACAGAGATCTGGGTAAGGGGTCGGTTACGTGTGATGGTGAAGTGTCACCCCGCTCGTCTACCATCTGGTAGTTACCCTACAACTTACACGAACTAGCACAACCTTTAATGTTAGTCTGTTTAGAAAGATCTGAGTATGTATTGGGATGGCGGGGTTGGGAATGCGTAACTTAACAAGAGTGTGTCTCTTGCTCCTACGTACCTATCGTAGCCAGGAGGAATCAAAGTTCACGTAGTTTTGGATACCGTGGTTTTGGTTGACTTAATTGATAATGTAATCGGTTGCCTTTAGTGTAAAAGAAAACCTCTAGAGGGAATCCCAAAGGAACAAGAAGAATGACTTTGATGAACATGTTTTCTTCATTATGCTTCCAAGTATGCAGAGATGTCAATTCTATCTCACTATTTGGGTTTCATTTACATAAGAAAGAGTAGTAGGGTCTTCCCTAGGGCCCTTATTAATAATTGTTATTGTATGGTGTCTTGTGGCATTTGAAGGGGGATTAAATTCTTGGATTAACGTTTTGCCTTAATGTGTTTTTTGTTTGAAATTGTATGGTTAATCATCTTAATTACTTGATTCTCGTGGTTGTTCATGATTATTCATGGTTGAGGTTCAATTTGGGACTCTTGTGTGTAATGGTGAAATTAGGTGGAATTCAATGGTGTTTTATGTGCGTTTCTGTGCGTTCTTATAAATAATTTATGGTAATGATGGCTAAATTGATATGATTTTGGCATGATTATGGACTGTGTGAATGATGTATGAATCATGAGAATGAGAATGTGGATGAGAATGCATGGAGCATGGACATGAGATGCATGAGATGCATGAGAAGCCAGACGTGGCTATAATACCCTGGCCATATGTGGTGTTTAACAGGGGACCCTGGCCAAAAGTGGTGTTTAACAAGGTGGACTAATGATGGGGAACATTCATATGCGTGGGCCATAGGTGGTGTTTAACCATGCTACACGCCGCCCATAGGTGGTGTTTAACGGTTGTGTAGAATGTCTTTGCACGGGCCATAGGTGGTGTTTAACTGTGTGACACACCGGCCATATAGGGTGTTTTACGATGTGGTCATCATTAGTGATAACTAAGGGGATTGAGGAGGTTCACCCATGGTGTGGAGTTCCGAATCGAGACTCTTAGGTGTGGTGATGAGCATATGCATTATGCGAGCATGTGCATTTTGTAAACATGAATGAAATGTGTTTGATTTTGAATGCGATGGAACATGTGATTGATATATGAGTATTTGTTAACTGTTAGTAATTGGGTACGGTAATTGATGAGATTTGGGGTACTATCTGCATTTATATATGATCGAATTCCATTTCTCACCGTACTCTCTTGTGGTTTTCCTTTAGGTAATGTTGAGGGCACTCATGGTGCCGAGTTTTGAAGGGGTAGGGTCTTGCTCTGATTAGTGTGACATCGGGGCTTTGGAATTTAGAATAGTTGTTCTATGTCTTTTGTTGTTTGAAGAGCTTATTTTGAAGAGCTTATTTTGAAGATGATAATGACTTTATTTTTCAATTATAATATTAAGAATTAAAATCTTCTTGAAAACTTTGTACCTACTTGTTAATGACCATGTGAACCTTTTATCCTTAATACGAATGGTGTTTCTTTAGTTTTAACTATTATCTTGTCTTTCTTTTTATTTACTTGATTATTTTAATTTAAGTATTCAGGGTAGAAGGGTATCACATGGGTTAAGGCCGACTACATGCCTGCCATCTAAAGTGAGAGACTTGGTTTGGGTTAAGGCCGGCTATGTGCCTACCATCTAAAGTGTGATTCTGAGGATGAGTTAAGGCTGGCTACATGCCTGCCATCTGAAATGTGAGAGACTCGGTTTGGGTTAAGGCCGGCTACGTGCTTGCCATCTAAAGTGTGATTCTGGGGATGAGTGATGTGTTCAGAGTTTGGCCAAGAGACTTACTTGCTATCCAGAGAGATGGCTGGTACCTTTGCTTACAGTTGGATGTCTTTTTGCAGCATAATCCTCGAGTCATTGGTTGCACAAGTTTTACCAACAATCTTGCTCTGTGGGTTCTTTTGTAGAATCCTTGGCCCCGAGTTCTTCACCTTAGGGCCTTTTATATCCTTCAAGAGGGTAGTGAAGGCGCCTTTGATCTTGCCACATGGAGCTGCCCCAGCCTCCTAATTTAGTCAGTTAACCTTGGCACTTCCCACACTGATTCTTGTTGGTTCCTGCGCTCGATCGTGGCATGTTCTCCCTGGAATAGCGGCGCATTTCACGGATAGTGGCTAACATGGCGCTTCTTTGTGTTGTGATTGGCGAGGATTCCTATTCTGGTGGATCCCTTGCCTTCCTGACGTGGCCTTATCAAGGGAATCTCGTGCCTCTAAAGGATCCAATGGCTCAAAGCTCTTAGAGTGCAGTGAGGTGGCATCCCCTCCTAAAGTATCTAGTTCTAGTGACTTGGCGGGCTTCATCAGCGCTGAGCTGGGATTCTCGGACTTGGTTTTTGGGTCGGTTTGGGCTACTTGGGCTATATCTGGTGATGCCATGCTTGATAGACATTTCTCTCGCAAGCGTTTCCCCTCTTAGTCGGGGAGCGTTTCCGCTGTTGAACTAAGCTGATTTTGGGTTCTCTTCACCGTGGGGCTAGGGCTCTCCTGCGTAGACCTTCTTATATCATTCTTTCGGATGCACTAAGCCAAGTTGGATGGTCTCTCCCTAGTAAGTCGATCTGATTCTCCTTGCCTTGTTTGGGCCACCTAAGCCGGACAGTTTTGGGGTCCTACACACAAGGATGAATATTTCTTAATAAAAACTTATAATAGTCATACTTGACAAGTCTCTTATACAAAATATAGAGAAAAAAATCCAACAAACAAATTATTTGAGTGTTAATTATACCAAGCATGGGAACTGCTGCAAGGAACATGATTGTCATAAATATGTATATTATGTTAGACTTCTATAAAAAAGACAATGATAGGTAAATAAAAGTCAAATCCAACTTTATAATTTCTAACTAAGGTAAGTCTCAACCTAGTAAAGTTTGACTTGGCCTAACCTATTTTTGTGACACCTTTTACCCTTGATACTAATCAACACCAAATACAATAATATTAATATTGATATAGGTACAACACAAAACCTCATGTCTTCTACTTCACATAACATTCTCTCTTTTTACATCACTCACAAATTCTATTCCCTTCACACCTTTCATGCTCAGTTAATTAATAACAACTTACGAGTTTTAATCAAAGTCTTAAAGTCTTGGTTAGTATTTACGATGTTTGGGTCAACTATAATAAAGTGATATTAGTTCTAGATCAATTATGATGCATTCTCTATTCTTAAATAATTACTTTTTCTTAAAATTTTTATTTGATATTAATTTTAAATTCAATTTATACATTATATTCAAGACTTAAATATTTGTTCATGCTTGAAAATATGCCACTTTAATTAGACTATATACTTTTTTATTTTTCATCTTTGTAAAAATTTCATTTTTAGTTCCTATAAAATATTTTTTTTGTTTTTAGTCCTTGTTGTTGATGTGACATTTTTTGTTGACAAGGTGTTGATGACATCATCTTTTGTTGATGTGGCATGTAATGATGTCGCTAACTTAATGTTTTTGTAACAAAGGTTGACGGTAGGACTAAAAATGAATGTTTGAATCTTAATAAGATTATTCCCAATTTTTTTTATAGACACGAAAAATGAAAAAAAAATACTATTTTTTAGGGACGAAAAACTTAACTAAGCCTATATAATATTTTATATATTTTTAATTCTATTTTTTGTTAATTAATGTACTAATTAAAATATCTTGAAATGTTGTACCCAAAAAAATATTGTAAAAAGAAAAACATGAAGTTTAATGTTAAAAATAATAGAATAAATAATGTAAAGTATAATGGTTAAAATAAACAATGTAATATAAAAATATAAAAAATAAATAAAATAAACATATAATATATCAATATCAATATCTTGAAGTATAATGCTAAAATATTAAAATAAACATTATAAATAGTATAATGGTTAAAATAATATAAAAATATCCAAAAAATAAATAAATAGAATAATTTTATTATTTAACATTGTTAATATATTATGCAATAAAAGAGTAAAAATAATAACTTTTCCTCATGTAAAAAAGATAAAAATAATAAAGTCATGTTGTATGAGTGCAAGAAGAAAAACTATATATATATATATATATTAAAATTTAACCTTATATAGAAAATGATAATAAAAAAATAAATATTTTAAGCACAAAAGAAAAAAAGTATAAAAATACAGAAACTAGCATTAAAAAAGACGTTATTTGAAGTAGAATATAAAAAATACTACAAATTTGAAAAAATAAACTTGTTTATCAAACACTTACATTAAAATCGTACCTTATATAAAAAATAATAATAAAAAAATTTAATAAATATTTTAAGCACAATAAATATATATATATATATATAGAAACTAGCATAAAAAAAATGTTATTTGAAGTAGTATATAAAAAAAAAACTACAAATTTATAAAAAAAAAATTGTTTACCCTACACTATTAATAAATTATGTCTAACAAACTTTTCAACTAATAAAAATAGTTAGAAACTAGCTAGTTGAAACAACCGTGTCAAACATAGCTTAGAAGAGACCAAAATGCTTACCAAAGGCTTAAGTAAGAGTTAGCGATAAGTAAACCATTAAAATAGAAAATGAAATTAAAAAAAAATACAAAAATTAGGATAAAAGGGACCAAAATGCTTACGGAAAAGGCTTAAATAAGAAATAGTGATAACTAAATCACTGAAATGGGAAAAAATCACTGATTTGTAATCAAACTTTGATTCATTTGAAATAAACTGCTTAGTAAGCACTTGGAGATTTCTCTCGACTTGTTCTTGAATTAGAACACTTAATTCTCATCAAGTTCTTCATGAGGTTTTTGGTAAATCCCATTTCTTCTTGTCTAATTTCCCTGAAATTAGTGGGACATCAATTTTGACTCTTATCTATTTTCTTTTTTCTTTTTTGATTTCCCTGAATCATTACTAGAAAAATGATAATTAGCCACCAAAATTAGTGAAAACAATCTGTTGCTAATAACAACCAAAAGTGTGTTGTTTTGTGTTTATAAATTAGCGACTGAAACATGTTGAAGCTAAATAAATTAGTTAATAATTCCATCGCAAAAACAAGGCAAAAGTTTTGGAACCATAGAACCAGAAAAGCCATTAAACTTGGAAAGTAAAATAATGATAAAAAAAATCCACACTAAATGGTGTAGCTAAATAAAATAGTGATTGATTTAATGACCAAATTTTAAAATTTAATAAAGAAAAAAATGTGAGTTAGTAAACGAATTAGTGACCGACTTTTAAATTTTGAATTTTAAATAAAAAAAGTAGCGATCAAATTTTAATGACTGAATTTCAATAAAAAATTATAAATAAAGCAAAAAAATAATAATGGAATTAGTGATCGAATTTTAATTTAAAATTAAAAACTTAAAAAAAAGGAAAATAGTCACTGAATCATAAATAAAAATTTTAAAAATTTAAAAATAAAAATAGTCGACAAATCAGTAACCGAATTTTAATTAAAAAAATAAAAATGAAAATGAAAAATAGCCATTGAATTAGCAACAGAGTTTTAATAAAAAATGATAAATTAAAAAAAGAAAAATATTCAATGAATTAGCATCCTAATCTGAATTAAAAATAAAAAAAATTAAAAAAACAAATAACCATCAAATTAGCAACTGAATTTTAATAAAAAAATTAAAAAAACACAAAGTGAAGCCAAATTAGCGATGAATTTTTAATATAAACCCTAAAAAATTTAAAAAGAAAATAATGACCGAAATAGGAGCTGAATTTTAATATATAATTATAGAATAAAAAAACAAATAACTAGTGATTGATTTATGTAGGTCGTTAAATCGTGAACAATAAAAAATTAACTTACTTAAATAAAAATAACGACTTTAATTTTTCATATATTTAAAATTTGAAGTTAAATTTTATAAATAAAAATCTACTTATTTTATATTTAAAATTTTTTGAAGAGTACTAAATATAACCATAATATATATAATTTATTTTGAAATATTAAAATTTTTTTAGTATTTTTAAAATAAAAAATTTTGAAATTTTAAAATTGAAATATTATTTGATAATATGTCTTATAAGAATAATATTATAAAAAACACTATGATCGTAAGAATTATGGTATTGAAGTTTATTTTAAGTGAAATTGGACTATTTATTTTTAAAATAAAGTAAATTTAGTATTCTTATCTTTAAATTTTAGATATTTTTGTTCTGTATCTAAATAATAGTGTATTTTTTTTATTAAATTTATTTTTTTTAGTTTATATTTCGTATAATTATGGTGTTGAAGTTTATTTTAAGGTAAGTGTGACTATTTATTTTTAAAATAAAGTAAATTTAGTATTTTTGTCTTTAAATTTTATATATTTTTGTTCTTTATCCAAATAATAGTGTGCTTTTTAATTAAATTTGTCTTTTGAGCTTATATTTCGTATAATTATGATGTTGAATTTTATTTTAAGTCAAGTGAAACTATTTATTTTTAAAATAAAATAAATTTAATATTTTTTTATTTAAATTTTAGATATTTTTGTTTTTTTATCCAAATAATAGTATGTTTTTCAATTAAATTTGTCTTTTAAGTTTATATTTCATGTAGTTATCGTGTTGAAGTTAATTTTAAGTCAACTAAGTCTATTTATTTTTAAAATAAAGTAAATTTAGTATTTTTATATTTAATTTTTTTATATTTTTGTTATGTATCCAAATAACATTGTGGTTTTTATTAAATTAGTCTTTTGAGTTTAGATTATGTGTAATTATTGTGTTCAAGTTTATTTTAAGTCAACTCAATCTATTTATTTTAATAGGGTATTTAATAAATTAGAGATATAAATGATTTCAAAATTTAGAAAAAAAGATTAATGGTATTTTTTATGAATGGTGTAATTAAGTGATATTTTAAATTTTTATGAAAATATTAATGGTATTTTTGATAAATTTTTATCAACCTTTGTTTCCTACCTTCATTTTCAAATATTTCTCACCCTCACTTGAACATTTCCAACTTCAACTCTCACTCCCTCCCACTTCAACTCTCACTCCCTCCCACTTCAACTCTCATCTTCCACTCTTATCTCTCACTCTCAATGTCTCCATCTTACTCTTCAATGTCTCCATCTCACTTTCCAACAACCACCGCTGTTGATCGTCACTACCGACCACTACCAACCATCGTCGTCGCTGACCCTCCCTCAATCTTCTCCCTCCCCTCCCTCTCCTTTCTCTCCTCCCTCTTCTCCCAACCTATTTCCCCGCCCCAACTGCCCCCCTGCGTGCTCCACCCCATTACTGCAACCTCCCCCTCCCACTCCACCCCGCACCGTCAACCCTCTAAACTTCCACCACGCACTCTGCCTCGCTTGACCTCCCCTTCCACTTCGCCTCATTCATGTTAACTCCCTCGCCACCCCCCACCCACTCCACCCCGTCCTGCCACCCTGCCACACTACGACTCCCTCCCTCATTTCGCATGCCCCCTTCATCCACACACACCCTATTTCTTATGCCTCCTTGGACCAGACATGCCCTGTTTCCCGCACCTCCTTGGTCCATGCACGGGATTTTTTTTTTTTAATTTCATTCAAAAATTAGCGATCGATTTAATGACCAAAAATATAAATTATTTTTTTAAATAATTAGCAATTGATTTAGCGATCAAAAATTTATTTATTTTTTCAAATAACTACCATTTGAGAATTTATTTATTTTTATTTTTTTAAATAATTAGTGACCGAATGTTCGATAGCTAAAATAGTTGCTAAATAGTCACAGAAAATATTCAACTGCTACATTTTTCGCGACTGAACAAAATTGGTCGCTAATTAGCTCGCTAATTAATATAGCCACCGATTTTCAAATTTAGCTACCGATTTAGGTAGTTGCAAAACTTAAATTTTTTTTTTAGGCAATCAATGATTAATCATTTCTAATTCTTATCCTTTTTCTTCTATTCAATTTCTTATTTTGCATTTTCCCATAATCTACTCTAAAACTAATGTTAATTTTACTTTTATTTGCGTAACAATGAAAATGGTTTTAAGTATGAAATACAGGTTTTATCTAACTCGATCAAATTCATTTAATGCTTATGCGATTTGTATCAAAATTGGTGATTCACTCTATTATTAATTATTAATATTTATTGTTGCTTTCATTTATTTGCAGTATCAAAGTCCAAAGATACTTTTTACCATCATTTTAGTAGTTGTTTAATTTAAAGATTCTCGAATAATAGTAGTTTATAGTGATTAATTTGATGATAATGTTTGGTTATTGGATACTTATTGTATTTTAGTTTTTACCATCATTGAGAATGTAATGAATAATTTATATTTTAATGTTTATTTGAATATTTACTTAATTAATTGATATTCATTTTAACATTATAAAAATGTTTTGCGTGTGTTATTAATGATATGCAAATAAATTTTTGACAATTTGACATCGCCATTATTCCTAAAAATTTAATGATAAAAATATTAATAATTGAAGTAATTAGTAATTTGAAAAAAAAATTATTCTAATAATGATAGTTATTACTATTATAAATTTTTAATAGTGACAATTAGTTTATTATTACATATATTTATAAAAATTTGTTATCATTATTATTGATAATTATCAATGACAATTTTTTGTCACGATAAAAGTTATTTTTAGTGACATTTAAAAATATTATCACGCCTACCTAGTGGCTTGAATACTAGTGACGATCAAAATATCATTATAAGATATTTGTAGTGACAATTTTTTAGCTTTTAGTGATAATATAATTATCACAAAAATTAATTTGTCTTGTATTGAATTTTTTTGTTTAAAAAATTGTTTCCTAAAACAATTTGATAGTACTCAACGATTAATCTCTCATCTCAAATTTGTTAAATTTTAAAATTATTTTTAAAATAAGTATTTTAAAAAATTAAAGGAAAGAAATAATTGGGAGACATTTTCTCACTTTTTATATATGTTTTCTATAAGTGTCATTACAATAACTAATGTATTAATTATTAAATTTAGTGACAAAAATAATTTTTTCATTACTAATGCTTGGATTAAAAAAAATAGTGAATTTTTTTTAAGAATTACATAAAATTATTTGGTTACTAATTTTAATTTATCTTAAGTATGATCATACTACAAGATTTTTTTGATTTTGCTACTAATTTTAGCTACCATTTAAATTAGTAGCTAAATCCTAGCTAATTAACTATTAATTAACTAGAATATTGTTTTTTCTAATTAAATTTAAGTTATATTCATTTATACTTCTTATTAATACAAATTAGTTAGAAAATAACTACAAATATTAAAAATTTACTACAAATTAACTAAGATTATTTTCTTAGCTAATTTGCTACTTATTTCATGCTACCATTAATCTTATAATAATTTTGTAACTAATTATTTTTACTAGAATTTAGTTACAAAATAAATATTAATTTTAAAATTAGCCACAAAATTATTTGGTAGTAAATTTTAAATTTTCTAGAGTGTCAGAGAACAAATTTTTAGAAAACAGAAATGTACTTTTTGAAAATAATAAACAAACAAAATGTTAAACTTTCAATCTCTTTTTTTTTTTTTTGTTAAAACCATTTTCCCCTATTTGTAGAATATGAAAAGTGAATGTATAAGTTTCTAATACATGAAATCGCTAGTTGTATAAGTTAGTCTTTGAAAATGTTAACTAACAAATTTAACTTATTCTACTTTTGATTTTTTAAAAATTTAAGTAAGACTTAATTCTATTTTTGATTTTAAAAATTAAATTTTGATCTTTTTATTTTTTTTAATGTGAATTGGGTTCTTTTATTACATTTATACAATTTTAGTCTATTAATTAACTTGATATCTAACATTTATTGAAAATCCTGACGTGATAATGCATGAAAATGTCATGTCATTGTTTTTATTAAATATATTAGATTTCAACTTAAAGAATGAATCAAAATTGAAATAGTAAGAAAATTAACAAAACAAAAAAATAGGAACCAAAATCAATTTGATGATAATAAAAGGACAAAAATACAATTAAGTTAAAAATTAAAATGTCTTGAACTTGAAACTTTAAAAGATTTAAGTATTACTGATCTATAAGAATTAAAACATTTTATGTATGTTTTTAACCTATTTTCATTTATTTAAATATTTTTATCTAGTATTATTATTATGTCTTTAGTTATATTTATTATTAACTTTTTATGATATTCAAGTATAGAAATTGTTAGTACTAATGAGTGCAAGAAGGGGAGGAGTTGAGTTGTGTTCTTTAAAAAAAATTGTAAATCTTTTTGAAAACGTTGTATGTGTTGGAATTTGACGATACAAACATGTGATAAAACTTGTTTAGAAATATATTTTCTTTAAAGTAGAGAATCATACAATAAAATAAAAGAGATACGAAAGTGATATCTACTTGAAGATTCTATAATAGTTTGTCTGTTAAAAGATTACGTCCAATCCTTGGCTACACCACCAAGAATTCCACTATAACCAAGAACCCGAATGCTTACAAACACAACAACACACTAAGTTAACCTAGACTTATTTGAGTATCTTCCACCTACTTATTCAAGCAATAACCTAAGAATTTTTTGAATTACTTTTTCAAGCTATCTTCTAAGTATTATTTACAACAAGTCTCTTCAAACTCAATACTCTTTTAAGGAAAGTGCTCATGAGGTGTATGACTCTTATCGTTTGTTAGGACATATGAACATTAAGATTGAGTTAGAGACTTTACAAAGAATAGAAAGAATAAATGTACAATGAAAGCTTTTAAGATAATGTTTTGTGGAATGTATTTATCTCTCGTGTCTTGTTCTTTGTTCTTCTATCATTAAGGTATTTATATAGAACTTTTTCAAGGATGTATCCGTTGAGGGTCTTTAGAGTTCTTCCTTGTGAATTTGAAAGGTAGAGACGTTGGATAATTTAATGCAAGCATTAAATGTCTTTCACCAACTAGTCACTCTTTATATGATAAAACATTGTGTTTATCTTCATTTTAGGTAACTCTAGTCATGCAATTCTGACTCTTCTATACCTCAAAAGTTATGTTGCTCAAAGTTGTTGGGAATAGTAACTTGATGTGATGTCTTTTGTTTTGCTTTAAAAATATATGTCCTGAAAAACACTTATAAAAAGATATTAATATTTTATAGGAAAATATTCTATTTAATAAAGCATTGTGTTTTAATATAAGTTATCTATCATATGTTGACAAGAAAAAAACATTTTTATTGACAAACGATGCATCTTTAAGGTAAACCATGTAACAGGAAAGTATCTTCTGATTGATCAAATGATACATATAAAGTGTGTTTGCAATTTTTTTTATTAAAACCTTTGGATGAAAAACACGACACTTTTTATTAATTGATCAACGGGTTGTCACCATGTAAGGTATGATCCCCAACACTTGGGTCCTACATGTTCTTTAATGAATTTGGCGATATATTCCACCATATTATATGTTTGAGTGAAGGAGGGATAGGAGTGGTTAAACTTAGTCTTTGGATTATGAAAGATCCAAACATGAGAGTTTGAAGGGTAACACTTGTTTAGGGGTTGTAGAGAAAGATTTGATTAGAGCGATTTGGTGTTTGGATGTTGGTGCTTCGATAGATGGGGAAGTGTGGATTGTAGGATAAGGTTGTTGTATGGGTAGTTGTGTTATCTTGGCATGAGACAAAGGTTGAGGGGTTTAAGAAAGGTATACCAAAATTAATTAGCATATTACTTGTTCTTTGACAACTTTTTCTTCCCAAGATGGTGGAAGCACATTTACTTTGGGCTTGTCAAGTGATGGAATCGTTTGATAAATGACTACCTACAACATCTCTTTGATCTTATCTGAAGAGCATTCATTTACAACAAGGACTTGAGGAGCTTTGGAGATTATCAATACTTCTGCCAAAGCAACTTCCTTCTTTTGTTTCATCCTTTATTCTTCTCCTTTTTTTTACTTCTTTGAGAGATTTATGGCTTTTGTCAGTTCTCTCTTCTTAAAACCCTTGGTCAAGGGTTTAGGTATCATCTAAGTAAGCTTAGATGATGCTTGTTTAGCACCTACCACATGTACTTCAGAAGCAAGTACATGAACGATTATTTCCTTGTTTTACTAATGCCTTCCAGTTAAGGGAGAAGAGGGGCGAAGAGTCTTTGAGATTTTCTTCTTCTAATAGCATTAAACTATCATCTCATCATCATCTATAAGGGCATTAGACAGTGGAAGATTTATAGGTGTAAGGGTTTAGTGTTTCTTGGCTTAAGGGAAATTTTTAGCTTTTTCTTGATTGACGGTTTAGATGGAGGTTGTGTAGGGTTTGATTCAAAAGATTGTTCAAGTTGTTTTCTTTTCTTTTTTTTTTTTTTTGTAGGGGGGGTCAGTTTTGGGGGTTGTTTTTGAAGTTAAGCTTGTGTTTTGGGGTTAGGTTGGTTTTCAGGAGTAATGAGTTTGTTGGAATAAAAAGCAGATAATTAAAGGTTTGATGGAAATGGTGGAGTGGAGTAGAGCTTACCAACTTCATGATTAATAGATGGATAAGTAGACAATCCAATCTTGAAGCATCTCCAAGGGGTTCAACCTTAATTTCAGGCTGCTTAATGAATGAAAGAAAAAGTTTGTGGACTCCCATCGTCTTTAGCATGGTCATATTAACTTTAAATCCTATAGGTGATACTTTCCATCCAAATTTGATTATCTTCATATCACTGAGGATTTAATAAAAGTATTAAATGTCTTTTATCAACTAGTTACTCTTGATATGATAAAACATTGTTCCTATCTCCTTTTTAAGTAACTTTATTCATGTGATTCTAACATTGCTATACCTCAAAAGTTAAATTCTCATAGTTGTTGGAAAAGTGACTTGATATAACATCTTTTATTTTACTTCATAAAGAGATGTCTTGAAAAATGATTATCAAAAGATATTGGTATTTCATAAGAAAATATTCTATTTAATGAAACACTATGTTTTAGAATAAGCAATCATATATTAATAAGAAAAAACATTTTCATTGACAAATGATGCATCTTAAAGGCAAACCATGTAACAGACAAGTATCATCTAATAGATCAACAATGTGTATAAAATGTATTTGCAACTTCTTTTATTAAAAACCCTTACTTGAAAGACATGACAAATTTTTATTAATTCATTTATATTTTTTTCAACTTCTTTAACCCTTTGATGGTTTAACATAAATTAATAGGATATATAAAATTATAATTGTATAATTTTATATATTAATTAAAAATAATATTAATACTTAGAATTGATTTAATGGTGTCTAAAATTGTTGAAGAATAACAAATCTTTTTAATTCATAATATTAAATTTAAAATTTCATATAATAAATAACATGTGAAAATAAAAATTTAAAATATAACATTTATATATACATTTATATTATAAATTAGAATATACAACTTGAAAAGTGAAAGTCACTATCTTAACTATTTTAATTAAATATTTTTAATATTATTTCTCTTCTTTCATTTGGAGTTGTATTTCACATATTAACCTCATAAATAACACTTTTTTTCCTCTTAATCTTTTCTAATTATTCTTTTCTTATCTTTATTTATATACTTATTTGTTTAACTATTTATTCGTTTATATATATATATATATATATATATATATATATATATATATATATATATATATATATATTTATATTTATATTTATATTAAATTTTAACATCTTTGTTAATAGTTAAAATAAACTTATATTATAATTTATTTATTTTAATATGTATTTAAATATATTTATTTACTATAAATTTGAATTATAATATTATTTACATATTTAAATTTTTTATTATTAATTTATATATAAAATAAATATTTATTTTCTAAATACACAAACCAAAATATTAACTTTTATCCGATTCAATAACCTGAATCAAACTAATCTAATTTTAGTTGAATTAATTAAGTTTGACTTTTAACTACTTTTTTAAAAACATCAAAACTAAACTAATTCAATTAAAATTGTCCGTTTAAATTTTATTTTATCTTAAAGTCAAACTATCTCAAGCTAACATATAACTACCAAATAGGTAGATTAACTTTAGGAGATTATCTTAATTTAATAAATTAAATTAAATTCAAATTGCATTAAATGCATAAAATTTCCCCCTACTTATTATGATCTTACTTAATTCGAAAAATATTACATCTTAAAAGATACATGTGATTAAAAAAAAAAAGTGTAAAGCGGAAACAAAGCTATACTTAACCAAAAAAAAAAAAAAAAAAAAAGCTAACCTAGTATTTTTTGGACATTAAATATTAACACGTCATCGATTCATTGACACCTTAGACGCTACCGCATAGCAACCAAAAATGCGTGGCCATAATGCCATGCCAAACCTATATCCTATTGAGAGGGAAGAACAGCATCACACAACATGTGAGGCCGGTACGCCAACAAGTATCATGCCTACACGCCCTTCATAAAATAGTTTTTCAGGTAAGACAGTCTTTATCGTTTGAATTTAATTTAAGAGGTTAATCCTGATCCACATGGTAAATTTTATAACTATAAATAAATGTTAATATATTTTTTTAAGATAATTATTGTAAAAGTTAATAATATATATTATAATTTGTGATAAATTATTTTATATTATCTGGACATAATTTATTTTTTTATTTTAAATTTGGTTAGATTTTTTTTTTCTCCTTAAGAGTATAATAAAATATTTTATTAAAAGTTATTATGATATGATTGTATGAAAAATTGAATTTAATCGATGTGTATTTTTTTTATACTACAAATTAATTTAAAATTATTCTTTAAATAATTTTTAAAATAATTATTATCAAAATTAGTAACCTTATTTTATTATTTGTGATTTGATGAAAATAATATTTGAAAATTATTATTTTAATATACAAATTGTACAACAAATTTTATTAAGAGAGAAAATTACGAGATATAATCAATATCGTAACGAAGAAAGATAGACACGATAAATAATATATAAATTGTTACGTGAATAAGCACGGTTCGTGGTATTTTGTATATGAGTAAACAAATTGTTATCGTTCTTTTAATTTTATTAATATAACTTTAACATAAAATATTTTATAGTTAGGTTTAATATTTATTAATTAATATATTATATTATTTAATAAATATAATATTTTGTAATTTTATCAATATACTAAAACTTAATAAATAGGTTATAAATATAGAATAAAATGTTTATTAAAAATAATTGGTATTAATATTTACTATTATATTAATTTTTAAAGATCAAAATGTAAGAAGCATGCATTATCGGAAGTTTATCTCACTGATGAGTTGTTTTGCTCCTGTGAAGAAGTTGGGATATAGGCTTGATTACATACCAACTAGTAGCTATGGAAGTGAATTTTTATTTAAATTTTCACTAAAACAAATTGAGTTATGATAAACGTCCACTATAAAATAGGGTAAATTTTGAGGTGAAAAAAAAAGAGACAAAGGGCTAAATATAAGAAAAATGAGGAACATGTATTTTTTTTAAATGTAAGAGTAAATGGGAGAGAGATAAAAAAAAATATGACATATATATAAAGAAAAAAGTGAAATTTTAGTGTAAAGATTTTTAGGTCGTATTTTATCTATATAACTAGCTTTATAAACTATTTTTTTCTATTATTTTATTTTTTGTCCCATTTAAAATAGTTTTAACACGGTTTATTTGGATTTATTTTATATTATAAATACTTGTAAGACTATTTAGAAAATTTATAAAAGTATTGTTTTAATTTTTAAAATAAAATAATATCTTATAAATATTTATATAATGATACATCTAAAATACTTTAAAACTATGTAAACATTTTATTAATATATATATTCAAACACAAAAAAATTACTGAATTTTAAACACTTATAAATAGTTTTTATTATATAAAAACTTATTCAACAAGATCTTAATTAAGATATTTTTTCAAAGAAATTTTTATTTCCTAACTATTCCACAAACTACTTATTATTTTTTAATTTTTATTATCTATCTTTATTTTTTATTTTAAAGAAACACATAGGCATGAAGAGTCTCTTACTCTAATAATAAATAATGTAATAGAAAATAATAAGAGATAAAAAAAATAAAATAAAAATTATAAGGAAGAGAAAATAGACATATATTAATAATAATTTTAAATGTTATAAATGATGTCATAAAAAAGAAAAAATGAAAAAAAATATGAAAAAGATTTTTTGAAAAGAGGAAGTCCAGTTTAAGAGATAAAATGAAATAATAATTATTAATTAAAAAAAAAATTGATATTGTTATAGGCTTTTTAGATTTTATTATATATACATTTGTGTTTTTTACAAATTTTTACAATTAAATTTTTAATTAACGAGTAAGAATATTTTATGAGTTAGAGCCAAAATCCAGAAAAAGATAGATATGTTTATATTTATTTTAATAAAATGTAAGAAGAATGTTTTTAATCTTTTAATGTTAACATGATTAACTCGTGGACGAGTGTGATAAAAACAGTCAATGTGGTACACCCAAGTTGAACCAAATATTTCTTCAAAATAAATAAAACAACACTTTTCTTAAATTTCTTCAATATACATGTCACTTTCATCATAAAAGGTATCACTGTTTTTTCTAAGCTAAATCTTTTAAAGCCACCAAAAATAGAGAACGCTTAAAAAATGTCCCATCTGTTAAAAAGCAATGAAATTCTCACACATGGAGAGAGAGTTACGTGGCTCACATATAACTAAAATAAATAAATAAATAAATAAATAAATTAAAATTTAAAAACAAAAAAACAAAACACTAGTGCAGACATCACAGTTCGTTTGCACCACAAGCACTTCAGAGTTTGTATTCTTACCACAACAACTACTTCCCAGTCTACCACTACCTCGAGTTTCTCTCTCTACCTTTCTCTCTCTAGAACCGAAGCGAACTGACTCGGTAGCGCCATGGACGCAGCATCGCAGCTCGTCTACTGCGGAGTCGATCCCTTCTGCCGCTCCTCTCCTTCCCCTCGCCGCCGCCACAGCCTCCTCCACCTCCGCCGCCACTCCAGCCGCGTTTTCGCTGTCTCCGCCGAGCCGAAACCCGCGCCGGCGAAAACTCTCAACGGAGAGAAATCGAGGTCGCCGCCGAGCAGAGCGGTCAACGGCGTCTCCACGGTAACTTCTCCGATCCTGATTTTGCTGAATACGGTTTCGTAGCGTGGAATTTGAATTCAATCCGTTATTGTTTAATTGACGGAAACACAATCTCGCGTGTTGATGTTGTTTGTGGTGGCAGAAAATTGGAGATGTTTCGAAGGAGATTAAGAGAGTGAGGGCGCAAATGGAAGAGGACGAACAGTTAGCGACGCTCATGAGAGGTCTTCGAGGCCAGAATTTGAGGGACTCGCTCTTCGCTGAGGATGATGTCGAACTTCGTCTTGTTGAGGTGTTGAATTGAAATTTTCCCCAATAATATTCTGACTTTTTTTTTTTTTTTTTTAACTTTTCTGCTATATTCATGAGATATTTTTATTTCATCATGCAAGAAGAATATTCATTAAGCATGTTGTCGGGGATATCACCAAGTCTATGGAAAAATCTTTGTTGGAAAAAACGAATTTCACTTCGGTGGTGATCTCTATTTCTTCAAAGGAATTAGTTTTTTTTTTTTTTTTTGTAAAGAAACCTGGAATTTGGTTAAGAAACAGTCGAATCAACTTAATGTGATAACAACATTAGGTAAAAGAATTAGTTTTTAACTATACTATGAAATATCCTTAGTACGAATAAGAAAAAAGAATATTCATTAAATTTAAATATATTTTTAATCTCTAAAAATATGGTATTTTTCTTTTCTTATAAAAACTATTTATTTTTAATTTTTTCATATTATAAAAATAATATAATTTTAGTTCTTTACCTTTGACTAAAACAGCGTAATTTTACAAGTTTCAGGAATAAAGATTTTATAAAACGAAAATTGCTTAATAATTTGAATTTGTTTTTCATGAAAAGTGACAAAAATTGTAAATTGTTGATACGTATGAATTCTGTCTACTCCCTCTTTCTCCCTTTTTACTACATTTTCAACGTGGAAATAGAAAATAAAAATCACACTTACTGGACATGCAATCGATTTTAACAAATGGAAAGTTAAAAAGAGAAGAAGAAAGATAATAAAGATTAAATGAAAAATGAAAAAAAAAATCTGTCATAATATGCACTTAAAGGGAAAAATAGGTGAAAAAAAGTGGAAATTAGAATAGGATATTGCAATTATTATAGATTATTATTATTATTATTCAGTGTGATGGTTAATTTTCAACGTGGAAATAACTAGATGTGGACTGTAACAGAGATTGGTGTTTTTGTAACGGTGTAGGTAGATGAGAGTAGTGAGTTTCTGCCTTTGGTGTATGAGCCTGCCAGCATTTCTGCGTATTGGGGAAAACGTCCACGCGCTGTTGCAACACGCATTGTGCAGTTGTTATCTGTTGCAGGAGGTTTTCTTTCGCGTATTGCCTGGGATGTCATTAACAAGAAGGTTAAAGAGGTAATTCTCCCCTTTGCCTACATTCTGATTCTTGTGTTTTCTTAGTTCCTCTGCTTTGAAGGAATTCTTACAATAAGTTAAATACTTTTTTATAATATAGTTTTTTGGAGCTTTTTTCTCCTTGGAATCTACTAATTTTAGCTTCTAAGAAAGCATTAAAATGAGTTTTTGTTTCCTTTTTTAAGAATTTATGCAATCACTATAATTTTTTTAAACATATTTTTGTAATTAAAAGAGTTTGTTATTTTAAAAAGATACAAACAAACTGGCCCTAAATCGAGCATACTGGTGAAATAGTTTTTAATTTTTGACAGAAAGAGAAGTTTTATTATAAGAAATCCTCCAGAGTAAAGGATCTAAAAACAAGAAGCAGCAAGGAAAAAAATGTGTAAATATATGTAAGAAGTTTATAGTTTTCGAATGGGTGATAATCTCTAATGAAAGTATTTTATTCAGTACACAATAAATATTCAGTAACAACATTGAAAGCCTTTTCCTACTAGAAGGAGTTGATTACATGGATCAAACAATGCTATAATATCTTATCAAGTTATCATAAATCATGTCTAATGACTTCTTATACAGTAAATATATAAATCAACTATATTACAATATTATTTATAAATTATGTAATAATTACTGTAAATTTTTTTTATATATCTAAATAATGAAAAAATAGGGCTGTATACAGAAGGGTTCTAGTTATGTATTGAAGAGCTTAATAGCTTATGGCTTGAGCTTGTGTTATGTATAGATAAATATTTAAGCTTCTTTGTAAATAGTTCTGGTTTCTTTATATTTCATAGTCATTGTTCTAAATGCAATTTTTGAGATTACATTTTGGTTATTCCTTTTGTCCTTTTTCCATGACCAGAATGAAGTTGCTAGGGCCATTGAGTTACGTGAAATTGTGACATCTTTGGGTCCAGCATACATTAAGCTAGGGCAAGCATTGAGCATTCGACCTGATATACTGTCACCTGTAGCAATGACAGAGCTGCAGAAGCTTTGTGATAAAGTAAGCTTGTTGCTCCTTAACCTTTTTCTCTTTTTCTTCTGCACATGTCATTGTTTCTATTTTAAAATAAATCTAAATTGTCATACATAGTTTGTCATTGGGAGAATAGTGAGCCAGAGAGCATTTTTTTTTTAACAATTTGATTTGTTAGACAAATGTGATTTATTTCTACAGTCAATTTGAGCAGCCTAAAATAAAAATGTATTCATTTCAGAATAAGAAACATAGTTGGACTTGTAGCATAATTAATATTTATGTTCTATTTTCTGAAATAACATGTCATATTACTTCTGTTGCTTCTTTAATTAGGTAGAACCAAGATCCCTGCATATAAGAATTATAGTCTGAGTACTGTAAATATTGAAAATTATTAGCAATCACAGAATTACATTTTGATTTCTGATATTGTAAGTTATTCCTTTTGCTGAGATTCCTTTGTTCTTGATGGGGGTGTGGGGGGGGGATATCATAAAATGTGAAGGTTCCTTCATTTGCAGATGATGTGGCTATGGCTCTAATCGAGGAGGAGCTTGGTCAGCCATGGCAAAACATGTATTCTGAACTATCTTCTTCTCCCATTGCTGCTGGTAGCTCTCCAGACAACCAGTTAGATATATTACTTTCTTAGTAGAAAAGTACAGTCTCTTGGAGCTGGTTTTTTAAGTTATTTAATCAACAGGTATTTATATTTCTGTGAAATCTATGCAGCATCTCTTGGACAGGTATATAAGGGTCGCCTAAAGGAAAATGGGGATTTGGTGGCTGTTAAAGTGCAAAGGCCTTTTGTTCTTGAGACAGTTACAATTGATTTATTCATTATTAGGAACCTGGGTTTGGCTCTTAGAAAGTTTCCTCAGGCAAGTTAAATTCTTGAGAGCAGAGACTTAAAGTCATATCTGTTTATTTATTTCACAAAAATGACACTTGGTAGCAGAAAATTGGTGGTACTAAATAAATCATTATAAATGTCCTTTTCTCAATCCATGTCCAACCACTTTTTACCTAATATTTTGTAGGTTTCCATTGATGTGGTTGGGTTGGTTGATGAGTGGGCTGCTCGATTTTTTGAGGAGTTAGACTATGTGAATGAAGGTGAAAATGGAAACCGTTTTGCTGAAATGATGAGGAAAGACCTACCACAGGCAAGTCTGTTAATTTTAATTTCTTCTCTTACCACTTTTAAATTTTAATCATGTATAAATCATGCTTGGTTTTATTCAACATCAATATATGGTGAATCAGATGGTGGTAGTGGTAGGAGATGCTACCATTCTCTTTGCTAGGCTTGTGCATTACAACAAACATCTTAATTCACTGGATCATCTTCCTTACTATAACCTGCTGCAGTCCAAGGGAAATTTCATGCAATTATTTGACATCCCAAGCAACTCCTACTTAAGCTCAGAAAAGGGAGATTAAATATATGTAATTTAGATGGATGACCTTTAATACGATTAATTTGACTAAATGGATGAATAAAAAGAACTCTTCTAATCATCTAGAATTTCTAGTAAGTTTCTTACACCAGAGAAAAAACTAGAAGTCGGTTGTCTCTTAACAATGGGACCTAAGAGCACAAGAAGTATATTTAAAATCTTAACTTCCCAATTTGGCAAAATTAGACTGTATGAGCGGAATATTCATTCTGCCTCTTCTAAAATCTTTTGCTTTTGATTTGACTATTTCTAGGTTAAGTTGTGCCATTAATGAAAAAACAAAAATTTGACGAAACAATTTTATGGTGTCTATGAATGCTTGATAGGGAGAATATTTATTTATTTGTCATGTTTCCTTTAGCATTTTTGAACTGGTTATGGATGTAGATGTACCTACATGAATGTACAGTGGAAGAATGATTTATGGGTTTATACTTTGTAGAAGATAAACAATACTGAAATAATTTCATTCACACTGTATGTGCACTCTATATGAAATGGTGTTTTTATTTGATGGCAGAAGAATTAAAAGCAAAGAAACAAGGCTGAGTTTTATCAGGATGGAATTATTTTGCTTTTTATGAGGGCTCGATATCTACTAATGGCCAATGACTATATGCCTAATGACTATATGTTCAGACTGAGAATATTAGGCTATATTTCCTAGCCATTAAGTTACAAATTTATTGCAACGAATAGATATTTAGCTCGTGAACAATTGTTAATGTTTTACATCTTTTCACCAATCATCAGTATCTGCAAATAGTGTTTGATGACATTTGAAGAATAAAGTTAATTAAAAATTGTCAGGACAACATGCTTGTCAAAACTTTGTTTATTATCTCTTAGAATTGTTCCCAAATAATAAGAGTGGTCTTGAAGAATATTTTCTTGCATTGTCTGACAGTTTTAGTATCAGGTTGTCATACCAAGAACCTACCATAAATATACATCAAGAAGGGTTCTTACGACAGAATGGATTGATGGAGAGAAGCTGTCACAGAGCACAGAAAGTGATGTTGGCGAACTGGTTAATGTTGGAGTCATCTGCTATCTAAAACAGGTAGTTTTGGTGCTTTCACCTGGCATTATGCATTAGAATCACCGAGCTTTCAGCTAACATTGTTTTAATGCAGTCATTGTATACTGGATATAATGGGTCGCTAACATTGTTTCAGCTAACATTAGAATCACCTGGCATCATCCATCTTATATATCTGAATGTTTTTCCTTACAATGGGTCGGTTACTAAAATTTCTACATATATAGTAGACCATTGTATAGTTTAATGTAACATGTGATGGTATACCCAAACTTTGGTCCATGTGCATATCGTAATGATTATGGTCATTGGAATTTGCAAGTATGGTAGAGTATTGTATTCGAAGAAAATATTGATATATAATAAGTAAACTCTTGCTAAACTATTCTATTTTTGTATTGATTTATTTTCAATTTATTTCAGCTTCTTGATACTGGATTTTTCCATGCTGATCCACACCCAGGGAATTTGATCCGCACTCCTGATGGAAAACTTGCCATACTTGACTTTGGTAAAAATCATTTTTGTATAGTTGGTAGTGGAATATTGTATATTTGTAGACTATTCTTTTTTTTTCGCGTGATTAAGAGAGACATAGATGCAGCTTCTTCTTTTAATGTTAGGTTTACTGTCCTAAGTCTGATAATATTTGTCAGCAAATGAATTACCTAAGAACTATATATTTTCTTCAAATATCAATATATAATTATGAGGAGGATATTTTTATAGCACCACTTATCCTCATTGTTTTCTTTTGGTATTTTATGAATTACTTACAGTATAATTTAAAGGAGTAATTCTATATCCTCCTACAAATCTTCATAATTTTTTATAAAGAAAGTATTATATGAAAAAGTAAATATATTTAATGTATTGGAAACATAAAAAAATTCAATACTTTCTTTATTTAGCAAGAGGATTACTGGGAAGATATTGTAGGAGAATTTAGAATTATTCAATTTAAAGATGGGAATAGTGAGAATTATTTTTCTTTTTTCACCATACAATCAAAATATAAAGCAAAATTGCTTTCATTAGTTAATGATGCAATTTAACTCATGTTGTGGTTCACCCAAAACAATTTATTTTATGGGAAATTGAAGTTGAATATACAAGAATATAGTAGACTGGAGTTAGAATCATGTCAAAAATTTCAGATGACATTTGTGGCTTATCTTTAAACAATTAGACAAGTGTGCTTTATTCGCAACTGTGCCTGGATATTGTTCTTCAGAGTGGTCCTGTTGACATGAACAACTATATTGCTTAGTTTAAATACTTCTGTTCCAAGTTCTAATCATTGCGATAGATGATGGAAGTTTTATTTTGCATCCAGGGCTTGTTACAAAATTAACTGATGATCAAAAGTATGGAATGATCGAAGCAATTGCTCATCTCATCCATCGGGATTATCCGGCCATAGTAAAAGACTTTGTTAAACTTGATTTCATTCCAGATGGCGTCAACTTGGAGCCTATCTTGCCAGTTCTTGCTAAGGTTTTTGATCAGGCCTTGGAAGGCGGAGGGGCAAAAAACATCAATTTTCAGGAGTTGGCATCAGATTTGGCTCAAATTACCTTTGATTATCCTTTTAGGATACCCCCATACTTTGCCCTTATAATTAGAGCTATTGGGGTTCTGGAAGGGATAGCTTTAGTAGGAAATCCTGATTTTGCCATCGTTGATGAGGCCTATCCATATATTGCACAGGTATAATAGTCTCTGGATTTTTGGTTACCTGTTTCATATATTGACTTGTATTCTTTACCATTGGGCATGTGTTAGCATTAATTTTTCTGTATAATTCATCACCATGTATTTGCTTGAAAAATTGAGTTTTACTTGAAGCAGATAAGATTACCCATTGGTTTTGATTTCAATGAACATAATCATGAACTTCACAAAAGTGATAATCAGCAAAATTTTGTTGGGCTATCATGGTTAGATTGTATCATTCAATGGAAAAAAGAATGAATCCAATGGCATGTGGATTGGACTGGAAAATTTCTGTTTAGTGTTTGGAAACAAAGGGTGAACATTATTTAAATTTGAAGTGTTCCTGGTTTAGAGGAGATACGAGGTAGGAATAACAATTTTGTACGTGGGAGGAAAAAAACTTTTGAATTAGAACACTAAGTCTCAGACTTTCAGTTTTGTGAAATATGACACTCTTCATTGAAATTTTCTACATCTATCTTTCTTGACTGTTTTGAATTGTTTTCACTTGACACAAAAGAATGGATTTTGACTGTCTGATTAATTGCTATGAAAATTGAATCACTAGGATTTTGCATGACCACACTGATAACTGGCTTCTGCTATTATATTGCACTCTTAATTCTTTTGAGCAAGCTGAATTGATATTAATCATGTTCACTTATAGAGGCTCCTCACGGATGAATCTCCTCGGCTAAGGGATGCTCTACGTTACACTATATATGGAAAAACTGGAGTTTTTGATGCTGAAAGATTTATTGATGTCATGCAAGCCTTTGAGAATTTTATTACTGCTGCCAAAAGTGGTGGTGGAGAGGATCTGAATGGAAATATGGCTGAGCTTGGGATTCTTACTACTAGTCAGTCAGAATATTTGTTGCCAGGTTTCCAATCTGTTATGCCACAACCACAGCCAGTGCAAACAAGGGCAGCTTTAGCATTTTTGCTGTCTGATAGGGGGAATTTTTTCCGAGAATTTCTTTTGGATGAGGTACTTCCTAGAATCAGTGAAGAAACTTCTATAGTGTGATAGTGAGAATATATAGAAATATTAAAAAATATCTCATCATATCTTTTAAATTATCCTCTAAGATTAGTTACCATATTTCCTTATCTTATCACAATTTGTTTCTTTAATCAGTTAGGCTTATGATTAGTATAAACAAGGGTTGGTGCTCTGGGTTTTATAAACATAATAAGTACATCATCACATTGCAATACATTTCAATTAATAAGAATTCTATGTTTTTCATTCTATTTCATCTCTTCTCCTCCCTTTATATCTAGCATTTAATGCTAGGTATAGAGGGAGGAAAAGAGACTAAGAAGAATGAAAAACACATTTCAATTGATAATTATTGATGTTTTTAAATACAGCTTCCTGTCTTGTGTATTTTGAATCTTTCTAAATGCAAAGGAATTTAGTTATTCTACACTTTCTAGAAGAAGTACTGATTTTCACCTCCCTCCTTGACTTTTTTGTTTTATTGTTTGTATAACTAATCCTACAAGTAGGTATAAAATGTATGAATCTGTAGAAGTTTTTTAATTCAGCCTTTCAATATGTTTATGCACTAACTACATGTGAGAAAGAGGTGAATGAGTTGATTGTTATATATCCTAGTTGAAGGATATGCCTATCAAGAACAAAGGTATTTATTTATCCTAATAGGTGTTCTCAGTTCTGTGCGAGATTTTTTTTGCGTTGAAGTTACTGAAATTTGAATGAACACTAATTGTTTCTCAGTTCTGTGCATTTTTGTAGTTTATGGTTTCTAAATAATTTCACTAACAATATTGCTGGTGGAATGCAGATTGTTAAGGGCATTGATGCTGTAACAAGGGAACAACTGGTAAGAACAATGTCCTTACTAGGAATTCAGAATGCAACCCCTGTTTTCAGTATGGTACCAACTGTTGGACCCTTTAAGCCTGCGGCTCTTATACCCACCATAACTGAAGAGGATGAAGTTATATTGAACAATGTCCAGATGGTGGTGGAGTTCTTGACTGCAGGAAGTTCCCTATCAAGAAAATCTGGTCAGGTAATGAAGAATCCACTGCCGAAAGTTTTTGTATTTGCGTTAATTTTTCATTTTAGTCCCTATACCTAAAAAATATGTTTTACTTATGCCTCCATTTTATGGAGGTTTTATACAGTCAGAAAATTAATAACAAAGACTAAAAGATAAAAAAATTACTCCTATGAACTAGAACAGAAAGTTAAGTAGAGACTAAAACAAAAAATTAGCACAGTTATAAGGGCTAAATAATTAACTAAACCTGTGTTTTTATATGCTAAAAAGGTTGGACATATTTATTTATCTATCTATTTGTTTGTGGGCGGACATAGGCACTGAATATTCCTCAGATTATCCAAGAGCTTCTCCCAGTATTACCGGGCATCTCTGTTAAAGTGCTTCCTGATGTTCTTAGCAGATTATCTTCTCGGGTTTTCGCACGATTAATACGTGATACATTTTTGTAAGATAATTCCGTCTAGATTACTGCCTTAGGCCCCACATTTGTGTATATTTTGACAGAATGGTCAAAACCACAGTACAAGTATATAGTATCAATATTTGATCTATTTTCATGGTTGCAGAAAAATTCTTAACCATGCCGTAAAAACACTCACTTCACCGCAGTATATGCCAAGTCAATTTATGGGATATTATTTTCTTCTATTATCCCAACAAACTTATTTTTAATGTTAACTATTGTACGGGTCGCATTGGTTTTTATATTGAAAGGTGAGCGAGTGAGTGACTTCTTTGATATATCTCCCGTTAGAGAGGGGAATATGAACATACATTAACGGCTGGATAGGTAATTTAGATAAAAATGATCAACGACAAAGGTGAAAAAGGGAAAGAGCCAGGAAAAATATTGTTTGCAATGTTGACCGACATATGTCTGATCAGGATATTAATTTCATGCGTATAATTTAATAAATTGTTAATATATAGATTAATATATTATCAACTGAGGTAGAAATCATTTTAAATGTCTTTTAAATTAATTATTAGAGAATTAATATTTTAATTATATAGTAATCTATAGTTGAGTAATATTTTTTTAAAACTGTTAGTATATTTCAATTAAATTATTGTTTTAATATAATATATGATAAATATTTGTTATTAAATCTATCAAATAGGTAGGTTGGACAATTTTTTGTTTGAATTACATGGGATTACAAATTGTTTGGATAATTTATAATTTTTCTCGAAAAATCAATTAATTTTTATAACTCGAAATAATCTCATTTTTGTTTTTCTTTCTTATGTTAAAAAAAAGAAAGAGAAAATATTCGTTTTGACACCTTTATCCATTAAAAACTTTTTAGGAAATCTCCTCAAAATCACTAATATGGCTATCAAAATCATGAACATCAGCATGTAGGTTCTAGATCCAAGTAGTTCCAGATCCAAGTAGTAGTATCAGGTCCCTTAGCTATTGTTCTTGAAAAATGATCTGGTTTTGCCCATTCCTTGAAAGAAGTTTTTATGGGATTCCTATCTACCAAAATTTTAACTTCTGGTTACGGTGAACGAATAATCATTGAGTCCTCCTCTTTCCAGACAACACATACAAAGAGACTTGCCAACATAAAACAAAATTAGTGAATTTATGAGAGATGTTTATATTGAGTTTTGTGGCTGAGTGACATGTATTTTCATGGTGCTCGTTTTTCCAATTATGAAGCATGGTTAAGTGATCCTACTCACATTAGGCCCAGTGCTCAGGTGGTTTGGTCAATAGTGGGCCAAGAAATATTGAATGGTGACATAGGGGGAGGGTTCCGAAGAATACAAATAACCTTTGGATCTTTACTAATAATAGTTAATATGAAATATTTAAAATTTTAAACATACAAGTAGGATAAATGATTCACATTTCTATTTCTAAATTTTTCTATCAATCTTAAAAAATAAACGGTCTGATAACACTCTAAAGGTCAATTTACTTAACAAAATAAATCCAATAAAAACTTAGTAATCATAATGTCACCATTATGACTCGATCCAAAGTCACATCTATTATAGGCATAAACTCCATCAATAAAGTAAAATAAGAAAAGGTAAAAGAAGTTGGTAGAAGGAGCCCAACTCAATCATCTTGCTCCTCTTCTACGTCACTTGCAAATGACATTCAACCTAAAGACAAGTAATACAAACAAAAGGAAGTGAAATATATATCAAATAGTCACATATTAAACATTTACATATGCACATGAATGACACTAATGCACCCTAATTACTACTCTATATGCAATATGGTACCGACTCTAGTTTAGGAAATAGTATACACTGCTCAACCCTCCATGGTTGGTCGTACACTCGAGAATGATGCCCTTTGATAATTCATTAGGTACTACTTAGCTTGCATCGTTTAGCTTGACCCGTTGGATCAATCACGACCATTTAGATTTTCGTACTGAGTAGTATCTAGGAGGTCTAGTGACCTTACCACTAAAGTTCGTGTCTACTTACACCATCCTTGTTTCTCATAAGTTGGGTGCACTAGACAAGTGTCACTCAGGCCTAATCTTTCCATTTCATGAGCTAAGTCACCCGTCACAACGACACTTATCCTTAATTACTTAATTCTCAATTCATATCTCATAATTCTCAATGCAATGCATCTTTATTAGACATCTACGTCAACTCAATGTATACAACTCAACATATACATACTCACAGTGAAATCTCAACAATAATTCATACATAACACAGTTGTATAAGAATTCAGTATGGTTGCAAATAACTTTTTTTTTGGTGGGACCACACAATTTATAACATAGAAACTTATAAACATATATCCAAATGGGTCCAAGTTAGCATGAACGTGATTACTAGAACCACAACCGTGCATGATTAGTGTAGGCCTTGCACGAGCGTGCTTCTCATGAGCACGAACATGCTCATCAAGTGTGGGCTTGCCCATCTTGAGCACAAACATGCTCAAGAGTACATACGTGCTCAGTACTCTACAACTCGGGAATTCTAGATTTTTCTTTTCAAAAACATGAATTGTTATGGAACTTATGGGTCTTCTACGTTTTTCAAAAATTCAATCATATTCACAACAATTAACACATAAATCATATTCTAATCCAACGAGTTTAATCCTTGTTTAAAGACACCAAAAGACATAAATTTTCATAACTCAATCAACCTATTCTAGAGATTTTGATCTCAAAGAAGCAAAGCATGCAAACTAATCAAGATATACAAAATAATTAGTAAATTAATATAGAGAATTTAACCTCATATTCAAATAACCAAACTATGCAAATTGATCAAGATATACAAAATAATCTAGGGAGTTTAATCTTCCCTTCAATGAACCAAAATATACAAACTTAGGAGTTCTAGGATCAACCTATTTACTAAAATTATCCATGTACTACGAGTAAGATTTCTTACTCCCCTTACCTGAAATATGGCATTCCAAGCAATCCTCACTCTTAGAGTTGTCCTTTCTACTATTCCAACATCTTCTCTAGGGCTCTCCTCCTTGACTTTCTACAAGGAAACAACCAGCTTTTTAGGAAAGTGATTTTTGACACAGAGGGTTCTACAAGTTGCCTCCTTTATAAAGTCATGAAGTGAGCTTTGCTAGTTATCCTTATGGCCCATGAGTAGAATGAGCATGCTTCATGAAGCATAGGCATCCTCACTCACTGTCAGTTTAGCACAAGCATGCTCCATTAAGCATGACCATGTAGGTTGAGTACGTTTATGCTCAGAACATGAGCCCAAAGTCTTCTTTCTTCATATTTTCTAATGAAAACCCAACTTTTCAATCCAAGACTTATTTACCAAAATTTATATTATTAATTAATAATAAAATAGAATTAAAACACTCATACATTTAAGCATATAATTAAAAATACATTACATAATACAAGCAATGAAAATCAGAGATTATGAATACATCGAAAATCAGAATGCTACACTTATCAGTATACAAAATATTTTAAAAATTAATATTTTCTCTCACCCCTTATTTGTCTCCCTTTTAACTCTCCATATATTAGTTTAAAAATTAATTCTCATAGAATAGAATGACTTTCTAGAATTAATGTTATCAAACTCAAACCCATCATCATCAGTGTATTGATCAATTGCGTGGACTTGTTTCACATAATAGTTCTATTTATCTTGAGTAGGTACTAAGTAAATAATTTAATGATTGAACCAAAAAATTATTGGTTAAATTATGAACTGGTATTATTAAATTTATAAATATAAATATATAATATATTATATATTATCATACCATAAAATTGTTTCACCTTAGTGATATATATACATTTTAAATAAGTTCTTATTCATGGGTTTAAAACTGGGTAGAAATACTTTTAGTTAAAAATCTATAAAATTAAAACACTTTTACAATTAATTTAAACATTCATATATTTAAGTAGATAATTACGAATACATTACATAATACAAGCAATGAAAATCAAGGTGCTATACTCATCAGTTTACAAAATATTTTTAAAAATTATATGATTTTTATATATTTTTTGAAATATTTTCTATCACCTCTTACTTTTCTCCCTTTTAATTCTCCATATATTAGTTTAAAAATTAATAGAATATAATGCGTTTCTAGAATTAGTGTTATTAAACTTAAACTAGTCACCATTATTGCATTAATTAAATGTATGGGTTCAAATAATAGTTCTATTCATCTTAAGCAGTTATTAAGTCAATAATTTAATGATTGAACCAGAAAATTATAAGTTAAACTAAATGAACTAGTATTGTTAAATTTATCAAATTTTAAAGATATAAATAAATAATATATTATATATTATTACACTATAAAATTGTTTCATCTTAGTAGTATATATTTTTTAAAAAGTCTTTATTCATGAGTTTAAAACTAGGGAGAAATACTTTTAGTTAAATTTATAAAATTAAAATACTTTTACAATGAATTTAAACACTCACATATTTAAGTAAATAATTACAAATGCATTAAAAATACAAGTAATGAAAATTGGAGTGTTACACTCATCAGTTTACAAAATATTTTTAAAAATTAAATAATTTATATATATTTTTGAAATATTTTCTCTAATCCTATTTTTCTATCCCTTTTAACTCTCCATATATTAGTTTAAAAATTAATTCTAATAGAATATAATGAGTTTCTAGAATTAGTGTTAATAAACTCAAACGGTCGTCATTGAGTGTATGATCAATCATGTGAGATTGTTTTATATAGTAGTTCTATTCATTTTGTGTAGGTAGTAAGTGAATAATTTAATGATTGAACCACAAATTTATTGGTTAAACTAAATGAACTAGTATTATTAAATTTTCTAATTTTTAAAGATATAAATAAATAATATTATATGTTATCACATTATAAAATTATTTCACCTTAGTGGTATATATTTTTTAAAAATGTATTTATTCATGAGTTTAAAACTAGGTAGGAATACTTTTAGTTAAATCTATAAAAGTAAAACAATTTTATAATGAATTTAAATATTCACATATTTAAGGAAATAATTACGATTACATTAAATAATACAAACAATGAAAATTGAAGTGTTACCCTCATCATTTTACAAAAATATTTTAAAAATTAAATAATTTTTATATATTTTTGAAATATTTCCTCTCACTCCTTATTTCTCCCTTTTTAACTCTATATATTAGTTGAAAAATTAATTCTAATAGAACAAAACGAGTTTCTACAATCAGTGTTATTAAACTCAAATAGGTAATCATTGAGTGTATGATCAACTATGCAGGATTGTTTTATATTATATTATTAAGTCAATAATTTAATGTTATAGCTAGGCCATGTTTAAGTAGGAAAAAAATGAAAGCACGAAGAATAGATGACATAACTTCAAATGGTGTGTTTGACCATTTTTAGGTTCATCTTTCAGTAATCTTTGTGCATGTTCTAACTTGAAGGATTCATATTTTAAGAATAAATTTTATATATATTTCATATGATGTCAATCTCGAAGATAATTTTCTTCTTTCTTTGACAAGCTTATTTGTATTACTTTGCAAATTTTTAAATTATTTTATTCAATTTTTGTCGTTGAGATTTAGTTATGTTACTCCCTTCGATTATAAATGGTCATTATAGCAATTGTAATTTTCTTTAGTTCTAAAAGAAAAGAATATATTTTTTGTTTATCCCTACAATTGCATCTTTGGACGTATGTACCGATACTTGGATGAGAAGTTTATCTTCCACCTAGGTTTTAGTTGACTATTCTCTTTTTTTTTCATTAAGTGTTATATTATTCAACCCAATTTGAGTGAAAAGTAGTAGAGTTCGAGATTCAAATGAGAACTCAAATGTTGTTTCTTTATCTTTATCATAAGAATGGACTCTATAACTTCCCATTGAAGTATCATGATCCATGGAGGAGTTAATTAGTGGATCTAAAATTGAAAATTGCCCATATTTAGATTATTTTGTGGCTTTAGTAAAAGTGGAAGATTTTGAAAATTTGAATTAGTGGAAGATTAATGATTTTTCATCAAGTTAAACTAATGATTGAAATTGAAATAAATCTATTGGATGAAAACAAATAAAAGAGGAAGTTAAGGATTTGAGATTTATGAGTAAAAATAAAATGGATGAGATTGAACTTTGAGATAATATGTTTTAAAAAAAGAAAGAAATAATATTTAAATAAAAATACAATGGCTGAAATTTTAATGTTATCAAAGTAGTAAGTAATTTCCACCACAGATTATGAGCTTACTAGACGACGAGTATTTTCTTTTCTAATATGATTTTCTCCATATCTAAGACTAGGTTCGAACTTTTAATATCTTAATTAAGAAACACAAGTAACTACTACTTGTATTTAATCATGTTGGTACCCTATCTTTATTTTGGATCTTCTCCTAAGCTTCTACTTATTAAAAATCAATGTTATTATCGAAGATCCATAAAAAAAAGTGTCTTTGCATACGCTCTAATATGTCTTTGCATACGCTCTAATAGAAAAGTATTTTTATAGCATTGGCACGTGACAATCCAGGACTTTATTTTATTATATAGGTAATTATTATATACGTAATAGATAATATAAGATAATAATTCCTAAAAGTAATTAGAAGGTAATAGATAACTTAAAAAATTTAAGTAAAAAAATTAGAATTTAAAGATTTCTACGATGAAAAAACTAATTTTTTAATTTTAAAAATTGAGAAAAATAAAATTGGAAAATTAAAATCATATGCACTTTAAACTAGAAAATAAAAAATACAATTAACTTTATTTTTAGTTTGTACATCAAGGAAGAAGAAAAAGATAAAAAGCCCAAAGGCCTAATCACACCATTGGGCGTGGTTGCATTTTGAAAACCTTATTTACTTATACATTCTCTGCCTTTGTTTTTGTTAAAAATACCTCTTTCCATGCACTAATTTTTGGAATTATTTGAGTTTAGCAACACATATGTTCTAACATATACCTTCGAGCACATTTTTTTTATTATTGGTTAAAATTTATTGAAAACTATAAAATCATGAGAGAGTCTTATATTCAATAACATGTAAGACCTACAAATTTTTTGTGATTTTTAATAAATTCCAGCCAATAAAAAAATTATGTTAAAAAGAATATATTAGAGAGTGTGTTGTTAACATTTCTCACTATTTTTTTTTGTTACTATTGATATTATGAAATTTCTTTTTGGAAGGTTAAATTAAATTTTAAACAGTATTTTTAAAGTATATTTATTCCAAGCGATAATCATTTCTTTATTCTTTCTTTTTTCCTAAGATCATTTTTTCCATTTTTCTCACAATTTCCTTACAATCTTACACACATAAATCAACATCCACAAATAAAAAAATTAAAAAAAACAAATCTTCCTTTTGTCAATATTCTTCTCCCATCTTTGACTTCACATGATTGCAAGGTTGATCATTGAAAGAATCACTATGTTACTCATTTTAGTAGGAAAGAAACACTTTTGCTTTACATGACTACAAATTCATGACAGGACGTGGTGCACATAGAATACAAACATTTGAGATTGAGAGATTGATTATTCAACCATAATATTTTCTAAAATTTCTATTCTATTTTCTACAATAACATATAAAGTTTATCACATAAGACAAAAATAATGTTTAAAGTTAACTTGCGATTAGAGATTGATTTCTAACCTTAAGACCTCATTAACATAAATAACATCCATATACAACCTTTGATCTAGCCTTAATCAAGTCAAATTTAGAGGCTTAAAACCTTCTGATATTTTCAATGGTCTCCAATAAATTCTCTATAAAAGAGTTATCATGCTTCTAATGCATTGGAAAATCTTATCAATAAATATATTAATGCTTCAAGACATGGCGACAATCAAACATATAGCATAAAAGAGTATTGTGATATTTACCCTTTTCAATTTTAAGCCATCAAATACCATCATCTGTTTTCTTGTCATTTGGTGAGGGATTCACAACTATCATAATCCATATCTTTCAATTAATCATCATATGCTACATATTTTGGTAAAAACAAATAAAAAAATCCTAAACAAAGCCTAAAGATCATTAATAACCAACACAAGCTATGAATTAATCATTTCATTATTAATAATCAACCAAACAGTATTAGTAACTAACACATGTAACCACTTTATTTGTAACCAAAAATCAGTAATAATCAACACAATTCAATGTAATTGAATCCAACACATGTAACCACTTTTTTTTGTCTTATAGGTATCTAGCAGGTGTCATTTTTAAGTGAGTGTCCATTTATAAAAATCGTATGGAGAAGGAAATTGTTATAATAGTTATAATTGGGTTGTTGAAATAAGTACAAGGAGTTAAATGTGTTGTTAGTAAGATTGTCGAGTGAAAAGTTAAGTTTGAAACATATAAAGTTGAATGTATTTCAATTGCTAAAATGGCACATATGACAACAAGTTCCTTAACCATTATACTTCTTGACCCACTAAATCAAAAGCAATAAACTTCAATTTCATAGTGGAATGTGCTACACAAGTTTGCTAGGTAGATTTCCATATTATAACACCTCTATCCAAAGTAAAAATGTATCCACTAGTGGAACTAACTTCATCATTATCAATAACCTAGTTTGCATCACAAAACCCTTCTAACATAGCAAGAAATTTGCAAAAATGAAAACACCAATTCGTAGTACCCTCAAGATACTTGAGTAAACGATGAACTGTAGTCCAATGCTTATTACTTGGGTTATGATTATATCTACTTAGCCTACTCACAATATATGCTATGTCAGGTCTAATATAGTTCATGTGGAACATAACACTTCCTATGATTTTAGCATATGTAGCTTGTGAAATACTTGAACTTTTTTTCTTCTTAAGATGTATACAAGGACCACTAGGAGTTCTCACAGACAATTCATATTAACAATTTAAATTTTTTAGTATATTTTCAATATAATGTGACTAACACAAGCAAAATCCATTTTTAGTTTTTTCTCATTATGACACAAAGGATTGCACAAACTTTTCCTAAATCTTTCATATAAAAAAGGCAAGTTAGAAACAACTTGGTCTTGTTTACCACAATCATATTGGTCAAAATCAACACGTCATCAACATACAAACATATTATTACACATTCTTGTCCAATCAATTTAGAGTACACAAAAAAATTAGATGAATTAACAATATAGCCATTGCTCACTAAAGTTTGGTCAAAATTTTTCATACCATTGTTTGAGCTTGTTTAAGGTTGTACAATGATTTTCTCAATTTACACATTTTGTTCTCCTAATCCTTAACCATGTATCCCTCGGTTTGTTTCACATAAATTTATTTTTTTTCAAGTAACCATTAAGAAAAGTTGTTTTTACACCAATTTTATGCATTGTTAGATCATGAATAGTAGTTAAGGCAATTAGAGAACAAATTGTGGCAATCATGGTAACAAAGGAGTATGTATAAAAAAAGTCAATGTTTTTCTTTTGGAAGTAACCTATAATTACCAACCTAGCCTTAAATTTATCAATGATTCTATTGGTCCTTAATTTCTTTATGAAGACCAATTTACTTCTAATTGGTTACATCTCTTAGGCAAGTCAACCAAATCCCATGTGTGGTTAGACATGATAGAATGCAATTCATTTTTATTCCTCTTTCTAAAAATTAACATTAATGGAAGTTACAACCTCATTATAGTTTTTGGGATCTTCTTCAATCAGGAAGTAAATAAAAATACATAGTTTATTTTATCAATATATTTTCAATCAATAATGTAGTAGCAAAATCTGGTCCAAAACTACTTTCTCTTCTTTTTTGTCTTCTACTTCTCTTAGGTTCATTAACTTTTTTATTTAAGAAAGAAGAAGCAAGGAAGGACAAAGACACAAAAGTAGTACCAATGTAATGCAATTGATGTAAATAGTCGCTTTTTATATTGGTTAACATTCCAATCAATGTAAAAAGTCACTTTTTACATTGATTGGAATTTCAATCGATGTAGAAAGTCTTGTATAAACACTTAGGACACCCTTCCCACTCTTTATCTTCTTTAGCGCCCTTCCCTTTTCTCTACAATTTTTTTCTCCAACCATAATGCCCTTCCCCTTTTCTCCAGCCATCATGCCGCCAACACACCACCACCTACACTACTACACTATTATCTTGTTAGCTTCCCTCCCTTATATTTGTTTGTTCTACCATCCATGCCTCCATTGTTTGTTTCGCCATGGCCGCCATGACCTTCGCCATCGTCGCTATTATGTTCGCTATGACAATGACTACTTTTGCTACATGAGCCGTCAAGATGATCGCTTTGTTTTTCTTCTTACCTATTAGATTTTTAATTTATTTTTTTGGGTTTTGACATTTATTTGATTTTTTTTACTATTTTATTATTTATAGGTCTGTTTGTGCTTTTTTTTTTATCAATATCTTTAAGATTGGTTTGTTGTATTGTGTGTTTACATGGATGGTCCTATAGAGTATAGTTGAGCCTTATGTGATATATAATTTGGTTTAATAAATTGATATATATGAACTTGCATGATGGTCATGTAGAACATAGTTAGACCAATTGTATGATGATATTATTTAATAAATTTGTACCTTGCATAAATGACCATTTAGAGTATAGTTGAACCTTATTTGATGATATTTTATAATAAATTAGTATGACATTGTATGAATGACCATATAAAGCACAATTGGACCTAGTTTGATGAAATTTTTTAATAAACTAGTATGACCTCACATGAATGGCCAAATAGAACATAACTAGGCCAATTGTTATATTATAATTAAAAAGGAATTTTTTATATATATTATAAATTTTAAAATAATTAGAAGATATACCCCTTATAAAAGCTCTAAAATTTTAATCAAATGCACTTAATTGAGTTAAACTTAGTTTGACTCAATTGACAATGGTCTACCATGATTTTACTACTAAATCAAATATGCATTTAACTTTGAGCCAAACTTAATTTGACGCAATTGACCATGGTCTACCATGGTTTGACCACCAAATAAAAAATGTGCTTAATTTTGAACCAAACTTAGTCTGACTCAATTCGTCATGGTTCACCATGGTTTGACCACCAAATCAAGGATGTGCTTAACTTTAAGTCAAACCTTTTTACTCAAGTGACCATAGCCACCATGATTTGATCACTAAATAAAAATGTGTTTAATTGAGTCAAATTTGATTTCCCTCAATTGACCATGGTCAAATGTGGTTTGATCACCAAATAAAAATTAGAGAAAGGGAGAAGCAATGACGAAATAGTTTGATGAAACTATAATTGTTGATATAAGTAGTGTCAAAAAAGAGAAACTTGAAAACACAAAATTAACTTTGATTTTTTTTAGGAATTATAAATTTTTTTCTTGGTTCTTGCTTTATAACTTGTGTGTTTAATTATATGCTTATTATTTATTCTATGTTTTATGTTTTATATTCAACTTATGCATTATGTGAACCTTAGTTTCCCATTTGAGATTCAATACAATTATTAAAATTACTAATCCTTGTATTGAATTGTCCAAGTCGGACAATTTGGGAAGGATCATTTTTCTATACTTGATTTATATGTAGATATTAAGTCTGGAGTGTATAATTGATAAAAAAATTGGTTTAGTGCATTCTGTGTTGTTGTTTGGGTGAGTACTTAATTATGGTGAATTTGATGTCACTATTTTCATTTCGTGCATTATGGAGACCAATGCAAAATGCTGCCAAAATTTTATCAAATTATAGACTTGAGACTTAACATGTACGTATTTATCAGGTGTAGAAAAATGTCTTCATGAATGGGATAGAGCCAAATCTTATTTGAAAAAGTGAGATTCACATGCATGATATATGTTTCTGTATACTATAGAGCATAATTATTGATTATAGTTAGATCAATAGTACACACAAGTGATAAGTATGAGAATTGAGTGAAATTATTTCTTGACTCTGCTAAAACGAGTGCTTTTGATAATATTGGAAGGTTGTATTGCCTGTGTGTCAACTGTCTGAGTAAAAGTAGATTAAAAGTTGATAAATACGAGTGCATTTCTTTGTGATGGGTTTTGTTTGACACTTGTTTACCTTGCAATCTAAAGTCAATTAAATAAAGCATAACTTTTGAAATATAACTTATTGGTAATAAAAGATACCCATAACATAAATCTCAAAAGTTAAAAAGATAAAGGATTCACATGTCTAGAACCTCATCAATGGACAATTGAAAACTCAACATAAACATAAACCTACTAGCACTTAAAAGGCCAATCCAAGCTACTCATTTCTTAAAACTTGAAATACAAATTAAACAAACGATAACATGTCTAACGTCGGTGAACAATCCTATTAGTGGGAATAACTCCAAACAAACTAAAGACAAAGAAGGTAACATCACAAAGTTCATCAAACCTCGTCCTTTACCTACTCGTCCTTACCTACAAGTGGCATTAAGCCCAAACAAAACAAGATAAAACATGCCAGAGGAGTGAGAATACATCTCACTACTATCAGGGCCACCTCGATAAGCTCAGGTAGCACACACACCATCACAACACATAAGATATAACACAAATATCTATAATAAATACTACACACATGCTATGATAGTATGCATCCTACATAGTACTCCATATGCATGTCATACCAACTCAACTAAGAAAAGTAGGCTAGGGACAACACTGATAGACTCCACCTCGAGAGTTAGACATACCACGTTAGCATGATATCCTCCAATAGCACGTTAGGATTTACTTAGTTTTTATCATGTGCCTCAGCTCATGGGATCAATCACGACCATTGGCATCGAGTAGCTTATTGCTTGATTCATGTCTACTTTCTCTCACACCAGTTACATTATATGATGCATTTCACATAAGTTATTTCTCCTTGTCTCTCTTGAAGTTGGGCTGATAATGATCATACTCACTTACTACAGGCTAGGTACCCAAACTCACAAAGCCACATAGTAAGCACCATTCTCACTCCCGCACGAGCCTAGATAACTCACTTGACAAGTGTTACCCGAGTTCTTTTTCTACCAACTCTTGGCCTAGGAAACTCATTTGGCAACCACTCATCCTTTGCTCAATTTCATATTATTTCTTAAGCTCATCTCTTTTAATGCAATGACAATAATATTCTCATTTAAATTATACAACAGTAGCAATGACATAACATACATAAACTCGCAAAACATACACCTCTTAGGTTCATAATAAGGGAATCTATTTTCTAACTTCACATTTCTCGCTTTATGAATCAAAGCTACAAGGATCCCTACACTACCATTCACATAAAGAATCACTCGTTCGCTTGGCAGATGGGTCATTCTCACTCAATGAGGCTCATTGCTTGCTCAACAAATAGGATTATAGAGTCCAAACCTCTAGCTCACCCAACGAATCCCATATTCGCTCAGCAAAAAGGAGCCATAGAGAGTTATTACTCTTTGATCTCCTTTCTTGCTCCACGAGACTACTTTCTCACTCATTGAGTTGGGCCACAAAGAGCTTAGTGGTGTCATTTTCTCAACAAGCCTTGTCCTTGCCCAACAAACTCACTCATAGAGAGTTCTAGTACTCTAGCATTTATATTTAGTAAAAGAAAATATAGGAATTAAAATCTTGATTATGTTCTCATTTATTCCAAAAGGTAAAGAGTTCATATTCTTAAACAACACAGAAAACCAAATTAAATCCAAAGTGATGGTTCTCCAAAGGCCATATCCTTAATATAAAGTAAAACTCCAATTAAAACAAAGATCTAATCATGATGTTACAACCCAATAGACCAAAGTCCTGTATACAAAACTACTAAGAAAATAAATCAATAATGAAAATAACTCAATCTTTGATTTCCTGCTTAAGCTATCTGCAATTGACATTTAGCCTAAAGAAATAGATAACAACAAAAAGGAGTGAGAAACACATCTTAACTCAGCTTGTGTGAATACAATGTAAGTAGCACTCACACGATACTGTGCAATAGATAAAAGTATAGACATAAAAAATTATAACAATTACATAATTACATTTATTTGAAGGCATATGAATGACAATGAAGCAACTTAGTCTCTACTTCGTATACATGTGGTACTAATCTATCATTGGAGGATAGGCTAGTAGTAACACAACTCAACCTTGTGGTTGTCCTGTTCCACTTTAACATGATACCATTTGGTAGAATGTCTAGATATATTAAGCTAGCACATGTGCTCCGACATATAAGATCAAACACGACAATTGGAGGTTACCTATTGAGTAGACTGTAAAAGGTCTAGTGACCTTACCAATTTAGGTTTGTATCCACTTTCTTATACACTTGTCTTTACTAAATGATTGATGTAATTTATTCTTTACCATTTCACTTTTCACAAATTAGGTTGATGAGGACCACTTTTGCCCCTCTAGACCTGGATACCTCACCCATGACCCACAATAAATGTTGAGTACCATTCTCGTCCTTTTAGGCTAGGTCACTCATTTGACAAGTGCAACTTGAGCCCATTCTTGTCATCTTTTGACCTAGATAACCCATTGACACTCATCGCCATCACTTATTTCATTTGCATACCATTGTGCATATTGATGAGTCATAAAATGCACATCTTAAGTGGACCTAAGAGGAGTGCTACAAAACAACTCATGAGTTTAAAAGATGATTGTTAGCTAGGATTCAAATTAAAAGCCCAGAAACCAAGAAAAGCATAATCTGTGTTAATTCTAGGCATTAAGCTAACTGCCCCTTTATTGCAGGTCTAACTAGTTCGTGGCCCACAATTGGAGGTCCAGGCCGAGAGTGTCTCAATCAGGCCAAGACTCGGCCCATGCAAGGAGTCCAATCCGGAGCTAAGCCCAGTAGCATTCAACATCATCCATCCATACGAAAGTTACTTCGGTTCCAGCTCAGCTCCACGTCACTACCTGGAGTAGCTTGCAACGCAAGTCACAACAAGGGTAGAATACGGAATTCACTTGTAATTCTGTTAGGTTAGTTAGTCTAGTTCCTGTATAAATGAGCAAAACGCTGAATGATTAAGGGTCTTTGGCATTCGAACGTTCCCACGTCCATATTCCCCAATTTCTCTCGTTTACCCTCTCCTCCACTCACGGTGGTGCACGGTGTTGGTAATGACGTTTCTCTCGATTGAGGAGATGCAGGCTAGGAACTGAGAAGCTGAAAGTTACCAGAGGAAACCGATTGGAGCACCAACGCACTCTGGCAGACTTGAACCTAAACGTCCTAGCTAGCAGAGGTATCATCGCCGTCGCCCATGGCGATCATCATGGAAGATGGAATCATCGAATCCAGGCCCTGTGTTTGTATTCTGCTTTCAATATCATAAGTGTTTTCTGAATTCTGAACTCCATTGCATTCCTAAAATCTAACTTCAATTACTGTGTTGCGATTGCACCTGGTAACGGAACAATGTTAAACTAAACCGATTGGAATTGGTTTAGCTAATTCAGTAGATAATCACTTAACTATAGTTAATTGAGAATCTAAAATCAACTTGAACTTAATCTCCGCCAACTAATGAGGTAGCGATTGTGTAAATCCTCAGTATGGAAAGGGATAGATCTTTGGCGATTGCCATAAGAACACTGGAGGCTGATATGGACTGTAACTGGAGTGATTGAACCAGAAAAACCCCGATTATTGGAACTAAACATGAACACAATAGTAGCAATAGCGTTAGGAATAGCGTAATCGCATTTGCATCGTAGTTAGATTCAATTCTATTTGTAGTCAATCTCTGTTGTGATTTCGATTGCATCTCAACCCCCCTCAACTACTGTTTTTAAGTTTGAGACAGAGGTAGTCCATCTCTATAGCGTCTGCCTTTTAGCCGAGACCGACCTGGACTGTCTCAGCCGAGATCAACTCGGCCTAGTCTCTACCGAGAGCGGCTCGGCCAGTGCCGAGGTGAGTCAGTACCTTGCACTTCGATTTTGCTTCCGTTTACTATACATTGAAACACATTTAGAACGCACTGTGTCCTTGAGAAGAATGACCTAGGGTTAGCTATGCTATAGTTAGCTTTAGTTATTTGATAAACGTTTGAACGACTGAAAGAAGACAATTATCACATATCTAATACTAACATAATGCATATACAACATACACGAGTTCAATATATCACACAATATAACTTCATATAACAAGGTTTAGGTTAGCACAAGCATGCTCCCTTTAGCATGTTCGTGCATAGTCAGAGCACTAAATAGGCTTCAAAGGGGAACCTAAGGTTCTTCTACGTTCTTTATAACAAAATCAATTCCAAACAATTTCAAGTACGAACACTTAACTTGATTCTCCTTTTGGGGAGACAAGACATACAACTTTCAATCATAAGTAAAAATCATTAACTTGGTCCTTTCTTTAGGGAACCAAGTCATACAAACTTGAGGTTCAGGGAGAACCCTTCTACCCATAGTCATATCGACATCCTTGAGCGAGGTTTCTCACTCCTCCTTACATAAAAGGTATTGACAAAGATTTTCATATGTCCTTAAGGTTCTCTTCCTTTGTCCTCTACAAAGAGTTTATGACACACTAGGCGTTGTGCTAGCTTCCCCTTCTTATAACGTCATAATGGACTGGGCTAGATTGTTAAATATTGATGATTTAAATATCTCTTATATTTAAAGATAATCTTTTTCAAGTATAAATAATTTATTTTCAAATATTCAAATAACTATAACTATATTTGAAAGTTTATTAAATATCTGTTAAACATAAAGATAAATGAAATATCTAAAAGCTATTAATTATATTTGAATTCAAAAATTACTTTATCTTTAAGAAACATATATTTTTTTTCCTAAAATATAATTATTTTAAAAGTGGTAAAACATAACAAGTAGTTATTAAATAGAATAATTACAACAACAACAACAACAATGATAATAAATAATAACATGAAAATTGAGGTGTTACAAGCCTTGCGCTTGCCCAACAAATGAATTGAGAGAGTTCCAAAACTCTTGTCACCCAATGAGACCCACTTTTGTTCAATGAACAAAGTCATAGAGAGTTTTGCTCTTTGGCTCAACGAGACCATTGCTCACCCAACAAGTGGGGTTATAGAGACCATTGCTCACTCTCACCTAGTAAACCACTATATTTGCTTAGAAAACTAGGTCACAAAAAAGTTTCAACTCTCTAAACCTCACCTTTTCCCTCAATGAGACTATACCTTGCCTAGTGAGTAACTTGATTGAGAGCCCCCAACTCTTTGTTATGCATACTTGCTCATGTTTGCTTAGCGAGTGTTGCACTCGCCCAACGAATAAACCTAATAGAGAAGAAGCTTTCCTTTTTGACACGCTCTTGCCTAGTAAGGAGCAATGAACAATAGTTTGCGATTTATGCCAAAACTTAAAATTTAAATAGGGAAAACTTGGCTAATCTATGTTCTCTTATTCTTTTGAGTTTAGCACATGAAAACACACAAAACAATACTCAATTTCATCCAATTTCATTAAATACAAAAAACCCAAAAATTTCCACCAATTCAATAAAAAAAATTAACCTCAAGAATAGTCCATGAAATTTACCAATCAACAATAGATTATTATATCAAAACCAACAAAAATCACAATCAATAAACACATTAATTTAGGGGTTTAATCCCCCTTCAAATACCACTAAGAATCATGCAAAAAACGAGGGTTATAGGAACGACCCTACTAGTCTTGCATAAAGAAAATCCAAACAGTGACATAGCACTCCCCCTCTTACCTTATGCGGAAATCATAGCAAATCGACTTTAAGGTTCCTCTAGGTGATCCTCTTATGCTCCCTCCACAAGTTCCTCTCTTTCTCTCTCTATTGTTAGAAAAAAGGGTTTAGAAAAACTGACTCAACAATAGATGACTTTAACACTCAAAGACACATCCATTTTCAACTTAATGGGCCAAACACATCAAGACCGTTCAAAACTATTTTCTCACATTTAATTAAATAAAAACCCAAATTTAAACCCACATATATAATTTCCCAAAAAACTTTATTTAAATTAGTGACATGTATAAAACCATTAAACACTTGTTTATATTTATAATAATAATAAAGCATAATACTCACAAGAAATAATAAATAATTAGAAAATTTAGGGTGTTACTTTTTGTAAGAGTTATACAACATGAACATAGACATGTTGAGTTGTTAGACATCCCAAGTGTGTCCTAAAGAGAAGAAATTTATATAGATATGGATAATTGACTAGAGGACATAATTTGTGATATTGGACTAGAGTTTTTTCAACGAGCAAGTATGCATGATAGTTTATGCAGTGATTGATTATGTTGTCGATACACTATAAAATCACTAGATTTTCCTTAATTTTTGTAGTATAGGGACTAACTTAGATCGATCTCACAAGGACACTATCATATTAGGCTTAATCTTCTTGATCAGAAACCAAAATGAATGTGAAAATGAGGGTTTAGGTGATACATAATTATGTAGAACAAAGTTTATGCAAAACGAAATGGATCTAAAATGATTTATGTAGCACCATTCAAGGATTCAATCATGCAATCAATTATTATGGTTCTAAGAAGGATACAATTTCATATCAACCCAAGTTTCTTTAGATAATCATCTAACATTCGTCCATGTATATTGAGATCACAGTCACAACCCATAATTAGCATGAATTCAGGATCATAACTGGTTGATTTTAGGTTATCAATCGATTACGTAATAGAATACAATCTAAAACTCAAACAAGATCGCAATCATGAAAACAAATTAAGAATTGGAAAGACAATAGTAGAAATTGCATAAGGAAGATAAAGAATCAAGAACTCAAACCGATTTGCATTCTTTATCCTTGAATTGACAAAGAAGCTTGGTCTTTTATGACCATCATCATAGAAAACTCAGTAAAATACAAAGAAGGAAAAATCAGATAAAATTGCCAAAAAAATGTAGCAAAAAAATACAGTAAAAACTATGGAGAAGAGGGGAAACTTCCCATGCAACAAACCCCTTCAACTCCTATGCAACAAACCCCTTCAACTCCTAAAAACTCAAGAGTCTCCAAAAAGTTTCTAACTAACTAACTAACTTCTCAACTACTTTAATTAGCAACTAACCTACTAATTACATGCTAAAATGTTTCAAGTAAAATGAGCTTGGACAAAAGAATTAGTAGTCCAAAAGCCTACCAACCAGGGCCTTATAATCTATGCTAGAAAATATAAGGAAAAGTCAAATCAGAGTAGTGTAGAGGAAGTAACTTCACTTCCATATTTGACACTACAAATGGTCGAATTGGGTTGAACCATAAAAAGTGAAGTTGTAGATTTTTGTCTTAGCTTTCCAAGACCACTAGGATTGTTCAATTTAGAGGTTTGTAGCTCTAGATATCACCTGCACAAGATAACAATCTCATAATGAAAATTAAGTCCAAAAATAAGCAAAGATTAGCAACTAACCCCAATTAAGTTCAACGACCTAAGACTCAACCAATGTGTCAATATTAACCAGAAAATAATATCAAATATGTGTAGCATAAGTCACTATTAAGTGCCTAAAAAAATGCTCTATCAAGTTCCCCCACACTTGAACTTTTGCACTCCAAGCAAAATCAAAAACCAAAGAAAATCTAAGCAGAAGGAAATGAAGCAAATGAACTAAAAAGCAAGTACAAAATAAAATACAGGACCTTCCAATGAATCTTTAAGTCAATAAAAGGAATAAAAGTACAAGCGTCCTAGAATCACCAAACAATCTATGAATTTACTTCTAAAATATAAAGCAAACAAGAGAATAATAAAAATTAAAAAATGACCCACAAATCATAGAACTCTCTCAAGATACCACTTGCAAAGCCTTTGGGTTATCACCCCCACACTTATTTATAATCCATTCCTAAAATAATTCCAAAACTCCTTTAAACCATAAGGTTAGGGTGATCATGGTTTTCCACTTTAGGCTTGTAATAAGCTATAATATCAAAGAAATTGTTAGATAGGCTCAAAAGGTGTAAGCAAGAAATTTAATGCAAGGTAAGTCCATTTGGATAGTGGTTATAAAAAAAAATGCCTAAATCATATCACCAATGCATGTGAGACAAGAAGCATAAAAGAGGATGAAGGCAAAACCTAGAGTAACTATCAACACATGTGCAAATTACATAAGAAAGAAAAGGGTGGCAAGATGCAAGCCATCAACATACAAGGCTCAAAATCTCACAAGGATAAATGATCTATCACCAATAATTCAAACTTTAATTTCCAAGTCACTTATTACAATAAAGATGCAAAATATAGTTCCATATAAAGTTATGAAACCTCTCAATCAAGGATGATGCAATTATTCACAATTTATACAACCTAGAAATCCATTAAAAAGTGCTAAAAATTGCAAAATATTTTGTTTTTCTTTTTTCTTTTTAGCAAAAATGAATTTGATAGCAAATGGAAAATTGAAAAATATCATAAAACAACAAAAATAGCGAAAAATAGATAAACAATAAAAACAACAAATAAATAACAAAAAAATAGCAAAAACAACAAAAATAGCAAACAAGAAATAGCAAAGATAGCAAAACAACAAAAACAATAAACAACAAAAAGAAAAAATAGTAAAAATAGCAAATAGAAAACAACAAAAACAGTAAAAACATCAAACGGAAAAGAAAAAGTAGAAAATAGAAAACAGAATTTAAAAAAAAATAGAGCAGTAGAGTTACAGAATAGCAACTGATTTTTTTTATAACAAAAATAGCAGAAAATTATTTAGAACAGATATAGCAAAAAATAGAAACAGAACAACAACAAATTATTTACAATAACAACAAAGAGAAATAGTAAAAATAGTAAACAGAAGTATAAAAACAACAAAATTGAAAAATTATAAAATAGTAAAACACTAATAAAACACCTCCCACATTTAAAAGGAACATTGTCCTCAATGCAAGTATATATTAACATAACACAAAGAGAACACAAGAAGCAATAATCAAAAAGGGGGTGAAATAAAAACAAACTCTTCTTTCAAGGTGGAAAGAATGTGCAAAATTTTGCATCTAATATCCTTGCTCCGCTCCTATTTGTAATTGCTTAGGGGAGCCTCCTCCTCATCCATCTTAATAATTCTAATGTCACATCTTTTGGTAACTTCTTCAATAGGAATCTCAAAGTTAAATTCTTGATAAGGTGCTCATAGAAATCTCCTAGATTCTTCAAGTCTTGCAACAACCTCTTCTTTTGCTCAATTTGAATTTTGTTGGCTATGATTACTGGGGATTGTAATGGCTGCACCATGGATGACAATGGAGGTTGCACCACTACAACGTCTACATTTTCTGAAATATCTATAACTCTTGCACTTGTATTAATAGCATTACTAATTTTTACACAAATAGTGCACTAAGTTAATTTAGTACAGGTGCAATCACATCAGTAAAATCATCAAAATCAGAAAATTCAAAATTGTCAGAATGAAAATTTACTGATTTTTGTTGTGGTAGCTCCTTACCACTTCTCAAGGTTATGCCACTCATATTTGCTTGTGGACTAAGAATGTTTTGAGAGGGAATCTATTCAGAACCTTTGGACTACAATTGATTCACAGTGGTGGCTAATTGTCCAATCTGTGTTACAAGTTTTGACTTGTGGTAGACACATTCTCTTGGAATTGAATGTTATTTGTGGCCATTTGCTTAACCAAATATTCTAAGGAACTCTGTTGTACAAGCTACAAAGGTTGTTGATGTCTGAATAAAGATGGTGGTTGGTATCTTTGAGGTTCAATTTCATGTAAAGTAGGGCAGACATCAATTAGATGTTCTATAGAAGCACAAATGCCACATATTCTCATTGGTGGACTAATGTGGTGTTGTCCAATGGCTAGCTGTCTAACAAGAGAGGTATTCAATTACCTTATTTTCCAATCTCTGATTGTTAACAACAACTACCTCATTTACTATTTTCAATGCAATAGACGCCCTAACACCAATTTGCTGAGTGTTACCTACAAGACCATGAAACTTAGGCAACAAATGGGTTAGTTTAGATTTAAGCTCATATGATTGGGTTTGTTCCCATTCAGGATATCAAATACACCAAGATTGGTACATAATATTAGGTGTAGCCTACTCCTTCAAGATCCTGTCATTATTAGCCATATTATCCAAACTAAATTGGGATATGAAAATACCAAAATCAAAATTGGAGTTAGCAATATTAAAAGCTATAACTCAATTATTAAGACTGCTGCTCTTAACTACTTCATTACTCTTAGGACTTCTTAATAACCTATGAAATGTCCTATCTATTTCTAGGTCATAAGTATGCAATTTACCAAAATTACTCATAGTCATATATAACAGAAATAGATTGACAATAAACAGCAGAAACAACAGAAAAAGCAGAAAATAATGAGATGATAGAAATACCCCTACAATAGTAAACACTTGTCAAGAAGGGTATAGGAGGGGTAAAATGATACCAAAGAATTTTAAAAAAAATATATAACACCACAATGACATTATATGATGTATATATGATTTTTTTGGAATTTTTGGTGATTTTTAAAAATCATGAAAATAAAAAATTGAAAAATGGTCTAAATGATCGTATTTGGCAAAAACAAAGGCCCCCCTACCGTGTTTAAAACATGACGACCTCGATCTATGAATTCTTTTTTATCTTATGGCCAAGTTTCAACCAATTATGGGATACTCAATTTTTTTGCCTCTAGGATTTCTGCTAGTTCTATAATGATTTCTATTAGTACTTTGTCCCTAACTATATTACAACATAAAAGAAAATAAAAATTACTCACACAAACAATCTATACATTGTACCACTCAAAATATCACAAGATTAGGACATAATAGCTTGTGTCCCTGGTAATGGCGCCAGTTTGGTAATGCTATTGATATACTATCAAATCACTACATTTCCCTTAATTTTTGAAGTGTAGGGACTAACCTAGGTCGGCCTAATAAGGAGACAATCATATTATGCCTAATCTTCTTCATCGGAAACCAAAATAAATGTGAAAAATGAGGGTTTGGGTAATACAAAATTATGCTGAACATGAATTATGTAGAATAGAGTTTAAGCAAAATAGAATGGATCTAAAATGATTTGTATAACATCAATTCAAGGATTCAATCATGCAATCAATTATCATGATTCTAAGAATGATGTAATTTCATATTAACCTAAGTTTATTTCGATAATCATCTAACATTCGGCCATGCATATTGAGATCACAATCGCAACCCTTAATTAGCATGAATTCAAGATCATAATTGGTTGATTTTAGATTATTAATCGATTACCTAATAGAACACAATGCAAAACTCAAACGAGATCAAAATCATGAAAACGAATTAAGAATTGAAAAGAAAAATAGTAGAAATTGGATAAGGAAGATAACAAATCAAGAACTCAAACCGATTTGTATTCCTAAACCTTGAGTTGACAAAGAAGCTTAGCCTTCCATGACCATCATCACAAAAAACTCAGCAAAATATAGAGAAGGAAAAACCAGAGAAAATTGCAGAAAAATGTAGTAGAAACTATGGAGAAGAGAGGAAAATTCCCACGCAAGAAACCCCTTCAACTCCCTAAAACTTAAAAGTCTCCAAAAAGTTTCTAACTAACTAATTAACTAACTCCTCAACTACTCTAACTACCAACTAACCTACTGATTACATGCTCACAAGTGTTAAAAAAAAAGGGCTCGAACAAAAGAATTAGCAATCTAAAACACCCATCAACCAAGGCCACATAATCTAGGCTAGAAAATATAAGGAAAAGTCCAATCAGAATGGTATAGAGGTAGTAACTTCACGTCCATATTTGACACTGCAAATCGTTAAACTAGGTTGAACTGTAAAGAGAGAAGTTGTAGATCTTTGTCATAGTTTTCCAAGGCTACCAGGATTGTCCAATTTCGAGGTCCGCAGTTTCAAATACAGTCTGCACAAGATAGTAACCTCATAATGAAAATTAAGTCTGAAAATAAGCAAAGATTAGCAATTAACCCCAATTAAGTTCAATGACCCAAGACTCAACCAATGTGCCAATATTAATCAGAAAATAATGTCAAATATGTGTAGCATAAGTCACTATTAAGTGCCTAAAAAATGCTCCATTAGTGACATAGAAAAACCTTTATACAAAATATTAGAGAAGAGTATTTACTTGTAATGCATTTGCTTAGATATGCTTACATATGCTTTACATTTTGTATTATAACTTTCAATGCTTTGGAACATAATTTATATGATTATTGATTGATCATAAAGCTTTTTGAAGGATACAATAGGATGGCGGGTACCACTCATCACAAATAAAGAAACCAAAAGTGATTAGCCTTGTAGTAAGTAGTTTAAAAATAGAAGTTTAATTACAATTTATAATACTAACTTTAATATTTATTAATTATATTTAAATTGTTCTTTATTTGTAAACTTAGAGACAACCTAGGAGTTATGAATACAATTATTATTATGTGATGAAACATATGCTTAACATTGTCTAAGCAACTATTATTGATTCATGGATGGAAGTAATACATCAACTTAACAACTTAGATTAATTATATTTTCTTATTCAGGCCATACCTATTGTTTTAGTTCTTGTTATTTGAAATTTAAAGTATTCAATGACCTTCTTATTTAGGTCATTCCTTGAAGATGAAATTAAAGACATCAAGGGACGTTAGGCAAAGTTCTTCCTATGCTTTACTCAACGATATTTTAAGTAATGTAATTACATTTATTGTAGATAGTTTAGATTATTTACTATTTTTTTAATTTTTATTGTCTATAAAATTTGTAGTTTAGAACATTTATTGTTTAGAAAATTTTTAGTTTAGAACATTTATTGTTTAGAAAATTTTTAGTTTAGAACATTTATAGTTTAGATTTGTTATATGTTTATTAATTTGAATATATAGATGGTTTTCTATTGAATTAAATGTTTAGGTTTATTGTAGCTTGAGGCCAAATTTACTACAGTGAATTGATTATGGATCCAAAGCTTCATCAAAGACTCAATTATGGAAAAGAAAATCATAGAAACATAGACCCATGTTAGGTGAACAAAACCCAATAAGAAAATTCAAACAAGCACATCAATTGAAGCTAGAAAAGGCTTACGAATTTTTTGGCACTTATTTGTGTACCGCGAGTTTGGTGCAGCCTTGGCCATGGATAAAGCTTCAAAAACTCCTGAAGATTGTGCTAATGTGAGACAAGAAAGCTCTAAATACCACTTGATACAAACCCAAATCCACTTTCTCGCAAAGATCTCAAGAAACTCCAGAATTGCTCAAAATCATGACAAGAACAAGGAAACAAGGAAGAAGAAAAGTGTAAAGTGGATAACAAAGGAATGAATGCAACTTTCCACTTATCCAAGGTATGGGAAGATAAGAGAAATGAGATTCAACACAAGCCTCTTGGACACTTGATAAGAATTGTAGGCTCTACCTTAAGACAAGATAGAGAATCCTCTCGAAAGTCAAAAAGCAACACAATACTTTCATTTAATCAAAGATGTATTTACAAAGGGTAAGGGGGGATATATAGCCAAGGTTCCCTCACAGTTTTAGGAAGCTAAAGGAGCTTGGGCATTTGGATAAGAGACTATGGTGCATATCCATGCAAGAGGACATCCAAACTAGTCAACCAAACAAGCCATTACTAAACTAGTCAAGGATTTTCCTATAAATCCTATATCTAGTATTTAAGACAATGAAACTAAAGTAAACATGTTCAAAGGAAGCTAAGCTAAAGAGTTACAAAGCATTATAGAGTCACGATGTAAGCTCATATAGAGTATATGATTAGGTTTTGGGCATGCTCTTCTAGACTCTTGAGAAGGCCTATCTTCTTAAGCACTTCCACTTGTAATCTTTTCATCCTACTCGTTGTCATGGGGCCTTGGAGTGCTCTGGTGTTCATGTTCTCCTTGTCCTCTTTTCTTACTTGAGGCTCCTCTTCAAGGTTTGTCAGGATTGCATCAATTCATTCTTTGTTCATAAGCTTCAAGAGAGCTTATTAATTCTATCATAGATAAGGGTGATAGATCTTTAGTTTTCTCAATCGTAGTTATAATTGTTAAAAAGAGATAAGAGAAAATTGAAACAAAAGTTGTTATGAGAAAAGAGAAAGAGATGAGAACCTACTCAATATGTTCAAATATGAAACAAAACCTATAAAGAGATAAGAAAAAATAGAAATATAAATTGTCAAGAGAAAATAGAAAGAGATAAGTGACCTAATTACCTAAGCATTATATATTAACCTAAGATTTTTATTGAAATTTATTTTAATCAATAGAAACTTGACATCACTATCACATCAATATATTGAAAATTGCTATAATATTAGGAAATGAGAAAATAAAAGAAAAAAGTAATTATCAATTCACTAATATAATCTAGAATAAAAAAAGATAAAATAGTGCCAATAATATTTTCCCTATATGCTCTCATTTGAGTAACTATTTCTTTTATTTTAAAATAACAGTCTTTGATGATCTCAAACTTTTTCATTTTTATTAATTCAAACTCACATTGTAGAGTTTGTATGTTAATGGTGCATACCTTAGTATTTCCTTGAAACTCCTCCAGTAAAGTATTCCACATTTCTTTAACACTTGTGACTCTTGTTATTCTTGGAAATATTGTGTTAGGTACTGCTGTTGTAGAATGAATAACGCCCTTGAATCATTTGTTTATTTTCCTTCAACTTCTTCTAAGTTGTAGTTAGAGTAGAAATATATGTTGAAGCAATGAATCATTTTATTACAATGCTTCATAAATCTTGAGAAAAAAAAAATACATTTCATTTTAATGTTTCAAAAATCATAATTTTCTCCTATAAAATAGAAACAGAAGTAAATGATAGTTAAAAGATATTAACGATGAGTCGAGAAAATATTATGAAAATAATATAGAATATAATAAAATTTTTTGAAACTAGTTATCTACACCCGAATGTCTGAACGTAACTTTGGTCATACCATTAGTTTCAGAAAAATACGAATAGTAAATATATAGGATAGAATTGATTTATAAAATATGGACTCTGAGACAATGGAAGAGTTTTACGATTAGCAATGGTAATTGAATTGCTGTCTCCCTTGATTATAAACGTAACGGCGGTGGCCTATATATAGGCAACCATCCACAGCCTATGAGCAAGTTGGTATTTAATAAAATATTATTTTACTTTTATCTTGAACTTTCTAGTATTTAGTTATCTAGAAAAATCATGATATGCATGTATATACACAGTTTAGTATTTTCTAGAATTTTCTTTTTATTTTTAATCTTCTATAAATTTATAGCAACTTTATCAGTTTTTATGGGTATCCAGCTAGCTACAATGGTTATAAGCTTTATGATCTCCCCCAAAAACACCTTTTTTTTTATCTCAAGGGATATAACCTTTATTGAGGACCAGTTCTTGATTCATAGTATGTCTATTTCCCCATCTAGCATTCTTGATCCTTTCCCTACTCGTCTTACCAAAACCCATTCTCAATTCTTCCCAACAGCTTATTACCAACCCACAAATTATTCCACGACTTCAGAATCCTCCAAATTCCCGACACCAAACCTGTAGACGGTCATCTACAATCCATAAAACTCCACATTATCTACAAGATTACATTTGCAACACCAAATACCCTTTATCCATGAACTATGACAAATTGTCACCTATCTACCTATGCTTCATTTTCAATATAAGTGATCATTATGAGCCACAATATTATCACCAACCTGTGAAATTTCCTATGTGGAAAAAGGCTATGCAAGATGAAATTAAGCCCCTCGAAGATAACAATACCTGGACTGTGATACCCCTCCCACCTGACAAATAAAAAATTGGTTGTAGATGGATCTATAAGATCAAGCTCAGGGGGAATGGAAGTGTTGATCGGTATAAAGCCCGTTTGGTAGCAAAAGTATATACACAGCAAGCTTGTATTAACCTATTGGAAATGTTCTCTCCCGCGGCAAAATTAACAATTGTCTGACAGTTACTTTCCATTGCAGCTCATACATGTTGGTTAATGCAACAACTAGACATCAATACTGCTTTTTCTAAATGGTGATCTCTTGAAGAGGTTTACATGGAATTCCCTCTAGGCTACGACGCCAAGGGGGAGCATCTTGCTTGTAGATTAAATAAATCTCTCTAAGGTGTTAGACATGTTAGAAAGTTTCACATAATTTATCTCAATCTTTGATATTTAATATATATATTTGGTGGACAACTTATTTATTATCAATTGATTTTAAGTTAAAATATGACAAAAACAAGCATCAAGGCAGTGATTTCAGAAGTTTTCTGCAGCAGCCATCATCAAGTATGGCTTCCCGCAATGTACTGCAGATTACTCCTTATTCAGAATGGGGTCGAGTTCCAATTTAGTCATCCTCCTTGTATACGTTGATGACATTATCATTGCAAGTCTGAATGCTTCGTTGGTAACAAAGACCACCATCATGCTTCAAAGATCTTTTAAAATAAAAATCATTGGTGACCTTTGTTATTTTCTTGGCTTAGAAATTGCCATGTCATCTAAAGGCATTTCATCTAAGTCAAAGAAAATATACCATCCAACTCCTTGAAGCCACTGGATTTACCTCTGCCAAGCCTGCCACATTGCCTATGAATCCAAATTTGAAGTTGAATGACTCTGATGGAGAACCTCTTACTGATGTTTCTTAGTATCGCAGGCTGCTTGGTCGACTTATGTACCTTACAGTGTTTAGGCCGGACATCACCTTTGTTGTGAATAAACTCAGTCAATTCATGCCATCTCCGAGGACACCACACGTACAAGAAGTTCACCGTGTTTTGCAATACCTTAAAGCCTCACCAGGTCTAGGTATCCTTTTACAGTTTACCTTTTATGGTTATCAGTTGCTAGAGTAGTTATGACAATTATTTTTGTTTTATATATTGAAACCTTTTGTAATCTTTTGCTTAGACTTTTTGAAAAAAAAGTTAACAGATTGATAGTTCTCTCTTCTTCTCTCTCTGTTCTTGATGGCTAGCATGACAAGGTACTATTATAGTATAGTATAGGGAGAAGGAAAACGGTTATAACAGTTAGAGTGAGGCAGTTGTCATAATAACTGCAAGGAGCTAGTAAAAGGCGTTGTATGTTGTATTATAAATGAATAGTTAGTTAGTAACCATGCAAGTTCTTGCATGGCATCACGTTCAAATCATTCATATATATTATTAGAGTGAAGAGAGAGAAAAGAAAAAGAAGCAAGAATGGATGGGGTAATAGATGAGGAAGATGTTGATGAGTTTCTGGAGTGGCCTGAGACAGAGAACCTCAGGTTTAGATTTGCCCTTACTAGATTTCCCGACGATAGAGACGAGAATCGGTGGAAGAAAGTTGCCACTTTGCTCCCCGAGAGGTCACCAGAGGAACTGGCGCAACACCACAAGGCACTGATTCGCTACGAGAAACATCTAGATCAATTAGAAGAAGAATTCATCAGGTGTATTTTCTTTTCTCTTGAAATTATTCTTGGGGTGTACCTTGATAGTTATCTTTTTCTTTGAGTGGAATGAAAACTATTAATTTGTAGGGAATGGAACGCTGAGCATGATGATTTGGCAAGCATGGAGCAGCAGAATGTTGTTGCTTGTGAAGATCCTGCAATGATGCAGCAGAATGTTAATGTTTCTCCAGATTCTGCAATGATGCAGCAGTATGTTAATGTTTCTCCAGATTCTGCAATGATGCAGCAGAATGTTAATGTTTCTCCAGATTCTGCAATGATGCAGCAGTATGTTAATGTTTCTCCAGATTCTGCAATGATGCAGCAGAATGTTAATGTTTCTCCAGATTCTGCAATGATGCAGCAGTATGTTAATGTTTCTCCAGATTCTGCAATGATGCAGCAGTATGTTAATGTTTCTCCAGATCCTGCAATGATGCAGCAGTATGTTAATGTTTCTCCAGATCCTGCAATAATGCAGCAGTCACATGATGAAAAAAAGCTTTGGAAAATCAAGAAATTGCTGCAAGATAATGATTTGAATAAACGACTCCTGGTGACGATGAATATGGCGAAGAAATTCTTGTTACCTGTGTTGGGTACTCCTCATGATACGATTGAAGAAGGAATTGTTGTTGCCATTTGGGACGTGGACACCAGAACCCAACACTCTCTCCTTTTACAGAAGTGGTCAAAGTCTTACGTTTTGACGGGCGACTGGAACAGAGATTTTGTCAAAAGAAGGAGCTTGAAGAGACATGACATGGTTGGTCTCTATTGGGATCCATCCAACAACCGCTTTAATTTTTCTGTTCTACCTCCGGAAGAATACATAGGTTAGCTCCAATATTCATTCACTCAAAAGAAAATTGTATAGTTTTTTTTTTTTTTTTTCTAGCTCTCCTAAAAATGTATCAGGGATTTTAATCCTTCTTTTGTTTGTTACAAGTCTTCAATACTTTGATTTGATTTTTGTTCATGCGCTAGCTGTCTGATAGTAATAATAATAATAATACAAGCTATCCATTTTTCTTATTTGGGTAAATGAGTTTTTTCTGTTATTGTCTCTCTTTATGTGCATTTGCTAGTTTAGCTGCTACCCGTTATAAAAGTATGCTAGGTTATGAATGGAAGTTAAGCAAAAATTTTACAAAAGAATAAATATAGTCTCAAGTCTTTTTCATTGATTACCAAAATTTGTTCATGCATGTGTCAATAATATATGAGCTTTTTAATCAACTTAAAAGCACGTGTTAATTAGAATAAGTAACAAGTTTCTTGTAATTAAGGTTTCATGCAAGACGCAGATTCTAAAGCATAGCTTCTAATTTAGTATATACATGTTGAGAATGTCAATACATCCAGAGAATTTAATTAGTTATTATTTATTTGCAGTTCATATAAAACCTTTAATACTAGCTCTTTCGGAGAATAACCAATACAGCTACAATCTACATTAAAAACTGCAGCTCTATTTGTGTGTTATGATGTCACTGAAGAATTATCCTATCTTGGTTACGTAAGGTAGCTCGGATTTCAAAAGGTAGAGTTGAAACTTGACTACAAGGCATGGACACGATGATCTACATGATTTTGCTCTAATAACGTTTATACATTTTCTAGAAAAACTATAAAAATACAATATTTAAAAAAATGGTTATTTCAACACTTGTAAAGAAGAAGAATAGTTTGAAATGTTTTAAAAATAAACCAGCAATCAATTTGATAAAACTAAGTCGGAATTAAAGGCTCAACCAATTGAACTGGAATTATCAAATTTTAATTGCAAATAATTCAAAATATTAGTTTTAAATGCATAAATTAAGTAAGTCGTATTGAAAAATTTTACATTCTAACAATTGTACATATAATAGTAATAATTATTTGTGTATAGTTCAGGATTATTTAAATTCAAGAAAATTTTTAAGAACATAAAAATGCTTAGTAAAAACCATTAAATTTATTATACCTAATTATCTTAACCCTAATTAATTTACGTAAAACTTAAAAATAAATATTAATAACATTTGAGAAGTGTGAAATTATTAAATAAAATTTTAAAAAATATTTTATGGCTAAGGAAAAATATAAATAGAAACAAAATAATCCTAATGAAATCAATCAATTTTTTAATAGTTAGTTATAAATAAATAAATCAATGATAATCAACGCCTTGTGTTAAATAAAAGGGGTTGTTAGAATAAAAAAATTATAAAACAAAGAGTTAGAATAGAATTTCTTTTTTTTTTTTATTTATCGATTCTACACAGAATTTATATACTTAATTAATTTAGTCATTATTAACTAAAAAATTATCAAAAGTGGTTAGTTCAAGTATCGTTAGACTTGAGTTTCTTAAACATGTGATAAAGTGTATGAATCCTTACGAGAAAATCTTGTTAGAAGGAAAAAGCTCACCTATGATTGTCACAAAATTTATTGGAATAGATTAAAAATCTCAACGAATGAGAACTGATTTGGATAATCCTTTACAATTGCGTAAAAAAAAATTCAGGATCAGCAACATCAAAACAAAGTAGTTTAATAGTACATGTGTTCATAAATTTCTATTCAATCATTAAGTTGAAACTATATAAATAAGAGAATTGATAACCATTTTTCTTTGGTAAAAAAAAAAACGCATACACATTGCACACATGACTACTTGTCACAAGAATAAAATGTATGTTCTCATCCAATTTTAATTCAATAGCACTTTTTGAATCAATCTATAAGTCTTTCTTTTCTCTATTATAGTATTACCTCTTCTAACTCTTTCTCTAACATTTTCCGAAAAATATAAATAGAAACAAAATAATCCTAATGAAATCAATCAATTTTTTAATAATTAATTATAAATAAATAAATCAATGATAATCAATGCCTTGTGTTAAATAAAAGGGATTGTTAGAATAAAAAAAATTATAAAACAAAGAGTTAGAATATAATTTATCTTTTTTATTGATTGATTCTACACAGAATTTATATACTTAATTAATTTAGCTATTATTAACTAAAGAATTATCAACAAGTGGTTGGCTCAAGTAACGTTAGACTTGAGTTCTTTAAACATGTGATAAAGCGTATGAATCCTGATGAGAAAACCTTATTAGAAGGAAAAAGTCCACCTATGATTGTCACAAAATTTATTGGAATAGATTAAAAATCTCAATGAATGGGAACTGACTTGGATAATCCTTTGCAATTGGTAAAAAAAAAAAAACTCAGGATCAGCAACAATAAAACAAAGTAGTTTAATAGTACATGTGTTCATAAATTGCTATTAAACCATTAAGTTGAAACTCTACAAATAAGAGATTTGATAACCATTTTTCTTTGGTAAAAAAAAAAAACTTACACAAATCCAGGATACACATTACACACATAGCTACTTGTCACAAGAATAAAATGTACGTTCTCATCCAATTTTAAATCAATAGCACTTTTTGAATCAATCTATAACTCTTTCTTTTTTCTATTATAGTATTACCTCTTCTAACTCTTTCTCTAACATTTTCCCATCAGAGAATGTGCCATACCTTAATTGTTTGGGTCTAATTAGTAGTTTGTATGTGAAACGTAGTAGAGTCCAACCTTAGGGTTGTAAGGGTAAAAGTGACTCCTTTGATGTCGAGGGTGGTGTAGATGCACTCCTACTAATATAAAAAATTTTGTTCTTCAAGTACCTTAATTTTGGAGACGTTTGGTAGTTGTTCGGAATAGGTGACCGATAGTGGAGGAATTGTAGGTTGTATATCTTCATTCATGTTATTGGCATGATAATGTTGTCAAAACACTATCAAAATCATTATATTTCTCTTAATTTTGTAATATATGGACTAACCTAGGTCGAATCTCTCAAGGACACAATCATGCAATGTCTAATCTTATTGAATAAAAACCAATTTGAATGCAAAAAGAAGGATTTGTATGTAAAATAGAATTATGTAGAAAACAAAACATAATTGAAAATAGAATTATGTAACATTAATCCAAGGATTCAATCATGTAGTTTGTTATCATAATTCTAATAAAGAAGCAAATTCATATCAACTCAAGATTTATTAGATAATCATCTAAAATTCGTCTATATAGATTGAAATCATAATCGCAGTCCCTAATTAGCATAGATTCAATCACATAATTGGTTAATTTTAGTTAATCAATTGATTAACTAACCTTGTTTATATTGGGATTAATCAATCCTAACCACACAATTCAAAATCTCATACAAAATCATAATCATGAAAATAGATCAAGAATTGGAAAGAAAAGAAAAAAATAACAGAATTTGTATAATAAAGAATTCAAGAACTCAAACATAACCACAATCATGGAACCTTGAATTGATAAGATAGTTTAGCCTTCCATGACAATCATCATAGAAAATACAGCATAAAACCCTAGAAGAGGATAGTGGAGAAATAATAGAAAGGAAACTTGTGATCCAAGAAACCTACTAAATCTAAGTTTATAAAATCTAAAAACGTCTCTCTCTAACCCTACTAACCAACTACTATTTATTATATACTTTAAATGCCATGGAAGGTGGTCTAGACCAGAGGAATTCGCAGCTGAAAAGGCCCACCAATCAAGGTCTCAAAATTGGGTTAGAATATATAAAGAAAGGCCCAATAGAATGGGTGTAGAGGTTGCAAATTCACCTGGACTTTTGACACTGAATACGGTCGAACTGGGTTGCACCTAAAAGAAAGAAGTTGTATATATTTGTCTTAGCTTTGCATAGCCACCAAGATTGTCTAATTTGGAGATCTATAGCTCTAAATATGGCCTGCACAAGATAGAAACATCATAATGAAAATTAAGTTTAGAAATAAGTAAATATTAGCGCTAAACTCAATTAAGTTCAATTAACCAAAACTCAACCAATGTGTCAATATTGACCATAAAATGATGTCAAATATGTCCAGCATAAGTCACTATTAAGTGTCTAAAAAATTCTTTATCACAAACATAAATCCTTAAGATTATAGTTTAGGAAGTTTGAAACATGAACAAAAACAGACATATAGAAACACTACTATTAAGAATTTATTCAGACAAAGGGAAAACTTCTAAGATACAACAAGTTCTTCTCATATTTATTGAGGAAATAAAACTAGTAACAGAAATGGAATATTTATAGACACTGTGTGCTTGTTGTATGAGTAGTAAGACCAACAAACAAGCCCATAATTTGTAGTCATTGGCAAAAGATATCCCTTTATTCTCGATAAACCAAGTTAAATTTATAATGGTTATATTTTGAATGACCAATCAAAAGATTTTCTAACAAAATTTTCACCATGATTATATTTTGAATATGCAAATCAAAATATTTTTTGAAAAGATTTTTGTAACTATTATATCTCTGAAAATATTCTGAAACTTGAATACAATAACAAAAATCAAAATGTAATTGTGTGATTGCTAATAAAATCAAAATCTAATTGTGTGATTGCTAATAATTTTCAATATTTACAATACTTAAACTATAATTCTTGTAAGGATCTTAGTTGTAGCTAGTTAAATAAGCTAATAGAAGTAGTATGGTATGTTATTTCAGAAATTAGAACACAAATGTTAAATATGCTACCAGTCCAAATATGTTTCATTTTTCTTGAAATGTGAATACATATTTTGTTTTTAAGCTACTCAAATTGACTATAGAAATAAATCACATTTGTCTAACAAATCAAATTGTTAAAAAAAATTCTCTGCCTATTCTTTCAATGACAAACTATGTATGACAATTTATATGTATTTTAATATAAAAACAATGACATGTTCTAGAAAGAGAAATATACCATATTGCATACGAAGTAATAATTAAAAGTACATCATTGTCATACACATGCACTTCTGGATGTTTAAATGTGTGATTGATATATGTTGTTTATATTTGTTATGTGGTATGTCTTGAGTGTTCCACCTGACCTTTACGTTCATTCCACAAGCTTGTAATGAGATATATTCCCACTTCCTCTTCTTTGTCATTCTCGTTGTGTTTGGGCTTATTTCCCCTTATACAATATCACATAGTGAGTTGAGGCACAAAGAGTTCACTCTCTAGCCCATGCTCTCTTGCTCAACAAGACACCTTCTTACCTAGCAAGTGGGACCACAAAGAGCCATACTCTTAGGTCCAGACACTCTCGTTTAGTATACCTCACTGTTCACTTAGCAATAGAAGTCACAATGCTCACAAGGCTCTCATTTGATCGGTAAGAGTTACACTCACCCAGTGACCAGACCCAACAAAGAAGAAAATCCTCTATTCTACACGCTCTCACCTAGCAAGAGTCGTCTTTCACTTAGCGAGGAGCGACAAATAGCAATTCGCAATTCGCGAATTTTACTAAAACCTAAGTACAAATCTCACATATTGAATGAGGAAACTTAATAAATTCTAAGTTCTCTTGCACACACTATTTTAGTACATAGAAATATACATAACCCATCACTCAATTTCATCCAATTACATTCAAATTAGAAAAGCCCTAATTCAAACCCATAAACCCTTAAACCAATAATAGCCATGAAAATTTAATCAATTATCAATAATTAACCATGCAACTTCACATGAAAATTAGACACAAGAGTGGCAATAATCCAGGGGTTTAATCCCTTTTCAAATATCACCAAGAACAATACAATAACAAATATTATCAGTCGTTGTAGGGACAACCTCACTACTCGTCTCACATAAAGAAAACCCAAATAGAGGGACAATCTCACCCACCCTTACCTCATTCACAAAAATAGTAGCAACATCCCTTCAAGGTTCCTCTTGGTGATCCTCTAGTTCTCCCTTAGGGGTTCTCTTGTTGCTCCCTCTATTTTCTAAGAAGAGGCTTCAAAGAAATTGACTCAGGTGACAGACGAATCTAACACATAAAGGGTCACATTAGCTTTCAACTTATTGGACCAAATGCATCAGACAACCCAAAGCTATTTTTCTCTATTTTATTTAATTAAAAACCCAATTTATTTAATTTAGCCTTCTTTCCTCCTATATTTGTCCTTGGTTCTTATTTTGCATGCGTAGAGGTTTGTAGACATTTCGGGTTTTCCCCTTTTGTTGTCCTCTACAACAAAAGTTGGGTGTTTCCTCTAACCAAGGTTGTAGTGAGAGGAATAAGGATTATTTATCTTTGAGAAATGAAATTTGCCTTGATTACTAATTTTGCAAAGAAGTTGCCTATTTGACAATCCTTTCCTTCATGGATTGGAGTCCCACAATGCTCACAAGTAGGAGGAAGAGGTGGTATGAATTAGGCATGTGTCTGCATCAAAAATTCAATTTGCTTAGTGAGAGCATCTAACTTCTACTCTACCACCCCTTCTATCTCTACTTAGAACACTTTAATTATCCTTCTTGCTACATGTCTATCACTTAAGGAATAACAATAGATGTTGAAGGCCTTTTCTTCTATGATGTCATATGCTTCATTTGGAGATTTCTTCTTGATTGTCCCCCTTGAATATGCATTGATGTTGGTCAATTTAAGGTAGAGAGGCCACTATAGAAGATATAAATAAGTTTCCCCCTTAAGAAATCATAATGGGAACATCTGCAAAGCATTTCCTAGAATATTTCCTAGGCTTCGTATAAGGATTCCTATTCAAATTAAGACAACTTCATAATGTTTCTTTTCAATTTGTTAGATTTGGATGGAGGAAAGTATTTGAGCAAGAGTTTGTGAGTGCATTTGTCCCAGGTAGTGATGGCTCTATCTGGAAAGGTTGAGTCACTCAAGTGCTTTATTTGCTAGTGAGAATGGAAAAAGCCTCAAGCGGACAGTGTCCATGGGACATTGTTTATCTTTACCATGGGGGTAAGGAAAATAACTTCTTCAAGTGAGTAAGGATTCTTCAGTAGATAGCCCTTTAAATTGGCTCGAGTTCTGCACCATGCTAATTAGGACTAACTTTAGCTCGAAGTTGTTAGCATCCACTAGAAGATCGTTGATGTTGTTGGTCACCCTGATGGTTAGGAAGAAATAATCCTGTAGCGTCCTCTATAGTGGGTCCTACATAGTTATGGTGTTTCTTGTTCCTACAAGCAACTCTATCGCTTTCAAGGTCAAACTATAATTGAGAGGCTTTGAAAGTGGGTTAGCATAAGTAGAGAACAAAAGTAGAAGAGAAGAAAAAAGTTAAAGATAAAATATAGAGAAAAAAATAAATATAAAAGATAGAAGATAAAATAAATATAGATAAAAGATATAGGATAGATAAAGATAAAATAAATACAAAACATAGAAGAAAAACAAAGATAAAAGATAGAGGTAAAGAAAATTTTTAAAAAATGATAAAGATAAAAGATAAAGAAAAAATATATTTTTTTAAAAAGAGATAAAGATAAAATAAAGGAAAAAATAAATATAAAGATGAGAAGAAAAAAACCTAATCCTACCACAATTTCTTTCTTCTGATATAGCAACTAGTCTCCAACAACGGCACCAGAAACTTAATTTGTTTTAGAATGCGCTTAAGGGCAAGTGTACCCTATCGTAGCAGTGTCAATGATGTGAGTCTAGATATCATACCCACACAAACTAGTATATGTGATTACCAGTTTATAGAAATTCTTAGGCAAACTACTTCAATTATGAAAAAAGTTGTGCAACGAAGAAAATGGTAAAAATGAATAAAGCAAGTAAATAAATTAGAATTTAAGTTTTAAGAGAAGAAAAAGTTATGATTTCATGCGAGTTTCTTTAACTTAATTTTCTATTGCTAATTTACCTTTTAATTCTACTAAGAGCCCTAGTTCCAAACTCTCCTTAATATTCTTTACTTTAAACTACAACCCTAGTTGGTTAGGCATACATAATATTTTTAATATTCTTTACTATTCTTTACTTTAGGCATACATAAACTCAGCCACTTCCTTTTTCATATCAAGCCACCAAAACATCTTCTTAAGATTCTAGTACATCTTCATAGCACTAAAGTGCACACTCAGATTGCTCTTATGTCCTTCCTTTGGATTTCCTACCTGAGAGACTAAGAACACATACTCTACCTTGGAGTCTCACAACTCTATCTGCTCCTATCGTGAAGGTACTAACCTTCCCTTGGATTATGTTATCTACTTGTTTAGCAAGAAAAGGGTTTGTTTGTTGACCAACTTGAATCTATCCAACAAGTAAGAATACTTACTCTCACACTCCCTAATCATTAATGCAAACATGTGCAAATATTTCTTACTCAAGGTGTCAGCCACTACATTGGCTTTACCAGGGTGGTAACTAAGGGTAAAATCAAAATCCTTAAGGTATTTTAACCACCTTCGCTACTTCATGTTCAATCCCTTCTATTCAAGCAAGTACTTCAAGCTCTTGTGGTCACTAAATACCTCAAACCTTGAGCCACAAAGATAGTGTCTCCATATCTTAAGTGCAAATACCACAGTTTCTAACTCTAGATCATGACTAGGATAATTCCTCTCATGAGTCTTAAGCTATCTAGAAACATAGGCCACAACCTTACCTCCTTGGATCAACACTCCTCCTAAACCCATCTTGGATGTATCACAATACACCACAAAGGGTTCATTTGGGTTAGGAAACACTAGCATAAGAGCTTATGTTAACCTCTTTTTAAGATCTAATAAACTATTCTCACACTTAGAGTTCCACATAAATACTTGACCATTGTGGATCAACCTAGTTAAGGGTAAAGCTCACTTAGAAAACCCCTTTATAAACCTTTTATAGTACTCGACTAATCTTAAGAAACTCCTAATCTCTTACTCAAGTTTAGGCACTTCACACTCTAACACGACTTCTATGTTAGAGGCATCTACAATTATACCTTCCTGAGATATAACATGACCTAAGAAACTCACCTCCTCTAGCTAGAATGCACACTTTGACATCTTAGCATACAATTACTTGTCCTTAAGGACTTGCAACACAACTCTTAAGTATTCAACATGTTCCTCCCTACTCTTAGAGTACACACAATATCATTTTTAAAAACAACTACAAAGACATCTAGGTAGGGATGAAAAATCTTGTTCATGTAGTCCATGAACACGCCAGACGCATTAGTCACACCAAAAAGCATAACCAAATATTCATAGTGACTATGGTGGGTCCTAAAAGTATTCTTAAGGACATCTAGATTTCACATGGATTTGATGATAACTTGACTTGAAGTCTATCTTACTAAACACATAGGCTCCCACTAACTAGTTCATAAGGTCATCTATCCCAAGTAGCGATACTTATTCTTAATCGTCACTTTGTTCAATTAACAATAATTTACACACAATTATATGCTACCATCCTTCTTCTACACTAATATAATTGGTGCTCCCCATAAGGAAAGACTAGACTTCACAAACTTCTTCTCTAAGAGCATTTTTAATTGCTTCTTCAACTTGACTAACTCTAAGGGTGACATCCTTATGATGCTACAAATATAGGTCATGTCCTTAAGACTAAGTCTATAGAGAACCTAGTCTTCCTCTTGGGTGGTAAACTACTCATATCCTTAAGAAATACTTTCGAAAAATCACTCACTACTAGTGCATCGCCCACTACCACACTCTTCTCAACATTTAAAGAAGACAACATCATATATGCTTAGGCATTCTCTTTCAAAAATATCTTAGCTTGATTGGAAATTATGTACCTATCATCTTTACCCACAATGGGTGTTCCTAGGACAACAATTTTATATGAACAATTTATAAGGACATGATTGATCGATAATCAGCCCATACCAAGATTAATATCAAGTTGACTAAGAGACAAACAAACATTCAAAGTAACAATAAAATCATTTTTAGGAGTTTCAATAACAAGCTTATACATAAGAATTAGTTGAGCATGATCAATGACCTGTGCAAGACACATGTTGAACTTATTTATACTTTCTTTTTTGTAATTATTATGAATTTAGAAAGGCTTACTAAATTGGAATTAAAAAAAAACATTATCATAATATTTTTGTAATATTCAATTAAGATATTTAAATAATAAAAATAAGTATGATATAAAATTTTGTGATATTTAATTGAGAATTTTTATAAGTTACCTGAAGTATCTAATATTAATAAACATACAAATTTTAATAGCTTATTTTGTACAGTTTCCAAGTCTTTCAAGATTAAAGTTGAACTTCAACTTAGAAAGAAAATTAAAGTTGTCAAATATGATCGTGGTGGTGAATATTATGGTAGATATGACTTATAAGGAGAATAACATCTAGGGCCTTTTGCACTTTTTCTTAAAAGTGTGGAATTGTTACGCAATACACCATGTCAAGAAAACCTAGCATGAATAATGTGGCAAAACAAAGAAATCAAACTCTAAGGATATGATGATAAGTATTATCAGTCATTCTTCTTTACTAGAGTCACTTTAGGGAGAAACATTAAAGACCGTAGTTAACAAGACCATTTATGAACTTTGGACTTGCAAAAGGCCAAGCATCAAACACTTGCATATTTGGGGTTGTCCAACTGAAGCATGACCTTATAGGTAGCATAAAAAAAACTAGATTAAAAAAAAGTTATCTATTATTTTGTTGGCTATATTGAACGCTCTCGGGGCTATAAATTTTATAATCCCACATCAACATCCTTTTTTAAAATGGGAAATGCAAGATTTGTTGAGGAAGTTGCGTTTGAGAAGGAAGAGAACATAAGAAATGTGTCTTTAAGGAAGAATTTATTAATGACATTGGTCAAGTCCTTGTAACCTATTATTGTTCAGGAATAACTTAAGTCACTTTTCCCAACAATCATGTTATATTAATAAATAAGTTGCTCTGCAATTGAAGTGTACAACAAAAGGATAACGATTTACAAAGTATGTACCTTGCACTAGGTTCTCAAACTATAAGGTTTCAACATTGCAACGCCAATTTTGAGTGATAGAACTGGTTTCCCCACTTCTAGCTCCATAGATTAGGTAGGCCTTAGACCTCCCTAACAACACCCTTTATGCCCAAAGGACGAAGTTGAGTAAGGCTTACTCCTACTCTGACCTCTAGATTGCTTCCCCTTCATAGGCCTCACACCACCTTTGTAGTATGCAACCCTAGCTCAGATATCTTCGTCATAGATTTTGCATTTGTTCAGCAACGCAAGAAACTAGAAAATCTCTTAGTAATTAACAACTTCCTTTATCTTAAAGCACAAGCCATTAATGAACTTCATGCACTTTAAGTGCTCTCTAGCCTCACTTTGGTAGTGTGAAACTCCTCTATTTTACACGCTCTTTCCCAGGGAGAGTCATCTTTTGCTCAATAAGGAGCGATGAACAACTGTTTACAATTTGTGAATTCTATTGAAACCCAAGCACAAATCTCACAAATTGAGCAAGGAAACTTAATTAATTCTAAGTGTTCTTGCAAACACTAGTGTATCACATAGAAGCATACACAAATCATCACTCAATTTCATCCAATTACATCCAAATTATGAAGGTCTCTTGATAAACTAAGACAATTTGGTTGAGGAAGATCGCAAACCAATTGGTCGGGACTATAAAAAATTTTGTTGCGTTCTTCAATCAATATCTATGGATCCAGGTATTTATTCAAATTTAGATCCTTTAGTAATATGATATAATGTGATAGAGACGTATAACATTTATAAGAATAGAAAAATTCCAATGATTTTAACAAGAATTACATTACTAAAAGAGTTGTGATTCTTGTTTTTGTCCAAAATGAAAAATATGCAAATTACATAAAAGCTGTTGTATACAGTGAAGTGAAGGCACAAATATTTTATATATTTTTTAATTTTAACCTTATTATAAAGGTTGACAGTTAATATTGTTAATGATAACAAGAAAAATAATACAAACATTATCTTAAAAATATTATTTATAATGAATCATTCTCTTTAGAATACTTATCATAATTGAGAACATGTTTAGGAACTATTCTCCAACAGGAACATTTTTTTTTTTAGTTTTTCATTAATGAAAGCGCTTTTAGATATTTTTTTTAATCTTTATTTTTTATTTTTTAATTTAATTTCAATATGTTTTATAAAAAATTATTAATAATTATAATAACATTGTATATTAATATAAATATTTTATTATAAATCTAAAATATAATTTATATGATCATAATATTTATATTATGAAATTTAACTATAATTCAATTTATATATTTAAATTATATGTTTATTATAAATTTTAGTTATATAAAATAAGAATTTAACTAGTGTATATACAAGTCAAAATATTAATATAATAAACTATTAATTATTATAAACTTCTTATGTTTTCTTGGAAAAATATAGTGCAGTTCCTTTTGGAATGATGTTTCGTGAGAAAGATAAATATGATCTCCTTAAAAGATTGATTGTGTTTTCTTGGAAAAACACAATGTAGTTCTTTTTGAAATGATGTTTCATGATAAACATAAATATAATCTCTATAAGATATTGGTTGTGTTTTCTTGGAAAAACAATGTAATTCCTTTTGGAATGATGTTTTGTGAGAAACATGAAAATATTATCTTTTTAAAATATTGATTGTGAAGAAAAACACAAAGTAGGATCCATACATAGTAGCATGAAAGAGATCATGTATCGTGCTATAATGCATACCTACACTTGCACAATTGTGTTATGATCATGCTAATAAGATTGTTAGTTTTGTAGTAATTGGTGAAGTAAACTTTGAATAGTTTATCTTCATCAATGACTCTTAGCGATTTGTTTGTGCTTATTATATATATTTAGGTTGTTTATGTGGCTAGCCATTCAACTCAATAGTTGTTTTCAAAATAAATAAAACTGAATTAATATTAACCAAGTGAGAGAATGTTAGAATTTTCTTTGTTTGGTCTTCTATTTATTGACGTATTCTATTTTATCATAAAAATGGGTTTGATGTATGACCTAATATATTCTTTTTTATGATTCTAATTTCTGCTTTAAAAATTATCATGTATTTATGTATTTATTGGGTTAAGCCTATCAAAGAAGTGTGGTGATAGGACCTAATGGGCCTAATGAATATTATATTAATTGACTATCTAAAGAATGATTGGATCCTCACTTGACTCCAAGTACTTTGTGACGACTCTACTCCATTGAATAGTCAACATGTTATGAGAGGGAGATCAAGAGGAAATTTTTGTTCCTCTATTCCATTGAGTAGTCAATATGTTATGGGAGGGAAATTAAGAGGAAAGTCTTGTTCTTGATGTTCGCATTTCCATAAAATTTAAGTTATTATTCTAAAGAATATTTACGAAAGTTATGTAATTTATGAATAATGTGTTGTGCTTGAGTGTTCTAAATAATAATATAAGTCCAATTAATTCTTATAAAAGTGTCTTGGTGAAACCAAAATAGTCATTCTATAAGTTTTTTGTATTAACAATATTAAGTTTGTCTCATCTAACATTGTGACATATGTCACTAAGTTGATCAAATTAGTGTGATACATTAACATAATTACCAATTAATTCTAACAAAGAAATTAAACTTTAAGGAAGCAAAGTGAAAATTTTAAATTTTAAAAACTAAACTAAAACAAAAAAAATTCAAACAAAAAAGAAAGAAGAAAATATTCTGAAGCAATAGGAAAGTGAGAAGCCCACGTACACATGTACATATATTTCTACATTAGTGTATATATGTGCAAGGCATGCAGCTAGAGCTAGCATAACAAGGTAGTGTTACAGTATAGTGCAGGGAGAACGAAACCGGTTATGACAGTTAGAGTGAGGCAGTTGTAAACTGCAAGGAGTTACATATATATATATATATAGTAACCATGCAAGTTCTTGCATGCCATCACGTTCAGATCATTCATATATAGCATTAGAGTGGAGAGAGAGTGAGAAGAAAAAGAAGCAAAAATGGATGGGGCAATAGATAAGGAAGATGTTTATGAGTATCTAAAGTGGTCTCACCCAGAGAACATCATGTTTATGGTAGCCCTTTCAAGATATCCCGACGACGGAGACGAGAATGGATGGAAGAATGTTGCCACTAAGCTTCCCCACAGGTCCCCAGAGGAACTCGCGCAACACCACAAGGCACTGCTTCGCTTCGAGAAACATCTAGATGAATTTGAAGAACAATTCATCAGGTGAATTTTCTTTTCTCTTTAAATTATTCTTGTCACATCACTTACTGGGGTCTACCTTGATCATTATCTTTTTCTTTGAGCAGAATGAAAACTATTGTTTGTCAGTGTATCTTGAATCTTCTTTCTTTCTAAAAGAAAAAAAGAAAAACTTAATACTATGACGTCGTTACTCTCTTAACATTTTAAAAAGGATTATTTATCGTGTGTTTGGTTGGAAAAATAAATACAGATAATTATACTTTTTTCTTTGTATTTTGTACAACTAATTTGTAGGGAATGGAACGCTGAGCAGCCGAATGTTAATGCTTATGAAGATACTGAAATGATGCAGCAATCACAAGATGAAGACGAGGTGTGGAAAATCAAGAAAGTGCTGCAAGATTATGATCTTAATAAACGACTCCTGGTGACAATGCCTATGGCGAGGAAATTCGTGGTACCTGTGTTGGGTAATAGTGATAAAGAGATTGAAAAAGGAATTGTTGTTCCGATATGGGACGTGGACACCAAAACCCAACACTCTCTCCTTTTTCAGAAGTGGTCGAGGTCTTACGTTTTTACGGGCAACTGGACCCGAGATTTTGTCATGAGAAGGAGCTTGAAGAGAAAGGACGTTGTTGGTCTCTGTTGGGATCCTTCCTACAATCGCTTTAATTTTTCTCTTCTTAGGAAGGATATATAGTTTTGATCCAATTCATTCATTCATTCATTCAACAAAACTGTCTACTTTCTTTTCTTTTCTTGTTTTTGTTTTTGTTTATCTAGCTGTTATAAAAAAATATTGAGGGATTTTAATCATTCTTTTGTTTGTTACCGATCTTCAATGCTTTGTTTAGCTCTCTGCTAATAATAATAATAATAATAATAATACTGATACAAGTTGTCCATTTTTCTTATTTGGGTAACTCAGGTTTTTCTTTTATTGCTTCTCTTTACGTGCATTTGCTAGTTTAGCTGCTACCCGTTATAAAATTATTCTACGTTATGAATGGATAATAACAAATTGATTACCAAATCCGGTTCACGAAAGTAGCAATAATAAGTAATAAGCCTCCAATCAACTTAAGAATATGTTTTAAATTAAAGTAACAAGTGTCATGTACGCAGCGAAGGTTCCATGTAAGAAGTAAACTTTTGTAGCATAGCTTCTAGTGAGGATGCTGAAAATGCTAATATATTCAGAAAATTCAACAAGTTATTCTCTATTTGCAGTTTTTATAAGGCCTTCAGTACCAACTCTTTAGGTGATAATCAATACAGCTACAATTAGCCTATCTTGGTCTAGGTGGTTTTGCTTAGGAAAATGAGTTCCAATATTAAAAATTAGAATTGTGATTTGATTACGAAACTTATACTAGGAAATCTACATTATTTGCTACAATAATGTTTATACATTTTCTAGAAAAGTATATTTTTTTAAATAGTTATTTCAACACTTGTAAAGAAGAATAGTTTGAAATATTGTTTTAAAAAATAAACCAGCCATCAATTTGATAAACTAAGTCGGAATTAAAGGCTCAACATAATTCAAAATACTAGTTTTATCCTAAACTAATATAAAAAAATTATACATTCTAAAAATTGTACATATATTAGTAAAAATTATCTTGTGTATGGTACAAGAATTTTTAAATACAAGAAAATTAAAAATAAAATTAAAAATTCTTAGTAAAAACATTTAAATTTGTTATACCTAATTGTCTAGGCCCTAATTGACTTAAGGAAAACTTAAAAATAAATAAGCATAATTTTTTTTTTCATATGATTTACAAATTGGTGATTTTAGTTCTTATAATTTTAATTGTTTAAATTATATTTTTAAAATTGATGAAATTCAATCTAACACAAAAAGATATGGCAATCACATGGTGCTTAAAGATTGGGTTGAGAAAAAAAAAGATGAGATTTGAATCCACATGCTTTAACACACTTATATTATAAAACTAATTAAACAAAACAAATATGATATAAAACTTGTTTAGTATTAAAATTAAAAAGATTATGACAAAAAATTGATTATAGAAGTATAATAATATTTAGTAATTTTTTTAATAAAATACAACAAAATATTGCATCAATAATAATATCTTATTTCACTTGATCCCAAAAGAAAAATATAAGAAATTATAACAAAATAATTTTATAAAATAAAAAGAAATAATTTAATATAAAATAATTAAGTTATAATTATGATATATATTATTAAAATTTCAAGTTATCATTTACTTAATTTTATAATATTATATTATTTATTTAGCAAAAGTAATTAGTATATATGTATGCAAGTTACATGTGCTTAAATTGTAGAGTTTACACTCAGTTTATTTTTATTTCATTTTGAATACTTGATAATTATCATTCTTAATTATCATTCTTGTCAAGATTAAAGTAGTATAGTAAATTACAACTGAATAAAATTTTGATTATAGAAGTTTACTTGGGGCTTGTTTGTTTAAAGCTTAAAAGAAAGTTGATTTTGTGATATAACCTTTTTTTAGATTTTTTTTCCTAGAAGCTATTAATTTTAGTTTACGAGAAAAGCGCAACATTTTTCTTTTCAAAAAAATACATAATTACTAACAGTTTTTAGTTAAGAAGGCACTTTAAAAAAAAAAAAAAAAGCTAAAAAAAAGACCCTTAATAATCACTTAGAGGGCATGCACAGGCAGTGTTTTCTTTGTTAGATTTTTTACTAGAGCAAAAGACATGGATCAATACAAATTTGTCTGATACATGGCACTTAGAATGTGTCATGAATTCTTAAGGCCTAAGGAACAACTTTTGCTTGAGACATGGAAATATTTAATGGCTTTATGATTTCTATGTGTGAAAGATTCAATACAAGGCTATATATGATGTTTGGTATGTACATCACAACCACACATGCTTGAAAATGTTGGACTAAGGTAGCAATAACGTAATAGATGTGAAGAAGTGTTCCTTTCCATACCACATAAAAAGTATAATAATATATAATTTAAGCCTGTCGGTACGTTGTTAACATGGAAGTAATCATAATTCATTCAAAAAAAAAATTCCGTTCAATTTGTTCTGGTTTTGGAATAAAGGCAAAGAGATGCACCGACTCCCTTGCTGGTATTTTTCTCCTCTGCATATAACCAAGGCATTCATTAAAATTATCGAGGCAATTGATTTGGCTTATCAAGGGATAGGTCTAGCTAAAGGAGGAGCTTATTATTTGGGAGTTTATTATATATTTAATAATGCATTTTTCTTCCTTTTATTTTCTTAGTTTGAAGGATACATCTTTTTTATCTTAAATTCATTAAGTGCATGTGTTTTCTCTAATCTCTCCCTTCCCCGTTTGTTTTATGTTTCAGAGTTTATCTAGGTGGTTGCAATCTAGAAAGATGTTTCTTTTAATGTTTCAGGGTTTCAGCATTTTTATATGAAACTTCTCTTGCTTGATCTACTTGTATTTCTTGTTCTTGAGAATTATTTTCATTGATAAACTAGCTATAATTGTTTCATTTGATAAGTAGTGTTTTTTCTTAGACAAGGGAGAGACCACCCTTCCCTCTACCTGTCAGCTTTTCCACTATCATGGCACAATTAATAAGCCAATCCAATCCCACTTTCTAATAATAAAATGGGTTTATTTTTATGCAATTTATTTGTGATAGGGTGTATATAACTGATTTGATACGCAATTTGTGGTGTATATAAATGAGTTGGTGTGCAATTTGGTGTATATGTATGAATGAGTTGGTGTGTATTTGGTGCAGGTGAAGGCTGATGTCACTAAGGGTACTGATAAGATAGCTTAAGCCATTGGTGATGATTCAGAAGCAGTAGTATGTGCCACAGACTTTTGCTAAAGGTGGGATTTTCATGCTCCGTGGAAGGCTATATGTACTTAATTTTATTTCAATAGTAGCCAATAACAATGAATTTTTTAATAATTCATATTATATTTATATAAATTGTGTAATGTTTGATTACATGTCTAGTTATAAGTGACCAGCTATGCATATTCCCACCTCCCTCCTCATTTTACCTTAGCTAAATAATTCTAGAAAAAGGATTTTCTAAAAGCTCGAGCGATGAACATTGAATTGTCAAGTTGTTTCTTTGGTTAAGTTTCCTTTCAATATAAAACAGATTAAATATTACATTTAATTTCTATTAATTGGAACGTAATTTGATTCATCATTATATTTCTTCACTCCTGAATATATTATGTGTTTTAATTGGGACTTTATTGCTATTACTAGTGGGTGCCATATAGATTTTTGGACTACTTTAATTTGTGTTATGGACAAATTAGTGATAAATATTTTATTTAATATGTATATATTATATATAATAACAATATAATTTATAATTTATTAATATTTCATAATTGAATAAAAACATTATTAAAAATAATAATATTATTAAAAATTCTAGATAAATAAATAATAAATTTATACAAAATATTTTGAAATATTTAAAATTATTTATATTTAAAATTTGCAAGAAAATCATCCGCAAAATTTCTTGTGAATATAAAACTTGTAGAAAACTTACTTGACTTGCGAATTTAAAATCTGCAAGAAAGTTACCTGCAAATATAAAATTTGTAGTAAATTGCCTGCGAAATTTCATGAAAAAAAAATCACAAGAAAGTTTCTTACGGAAAAATTTGCAAAAAAAAAAAAATTTCTTGGAAATTTTAAAATCCGTAAAATATATATTATCTACCAAAATATTACCTATGGATCGAAATTGGCAAGAAAATTTGCTGAATACTCATTTTCTGCGAATTGTTTTTATAAAAGTTCGTAAGAAAGTCCGCATGTAATACAAGAAATTCTAGTAGTTATATGTGATTCTATGCACACACGGATCAATCTAAAATATAATAAAAAAATATAACGAGAAAGAAAAGGTCTTGACTTTATCTATCAATATAAGAAAATTGCAATTTATATTGCCTACTGCTGCTACATATATACCTACCAATTGTAGATTAATAAGGTTTCCCATTAATAATATGTGTTCAATATTTTAAAAGAACAAAACTCATTAGTGTTTTATTTCAATAATTAGCATCGACTTTTAATAATCCACATTTATTGAGATAAATTTTCAATTTTGATTTAATAATGAAAACACCTAAAGAATTTATCCTTTTAAAAACAACATATCTTACGAAAAAAATTGAAAAAGCTTCCATTGCCCGAAGCAAATATAACTTTTATATTGCTCATTTCTTGAAGTAGCCCTGTACAAATCTTATTATCACCGTTGTTATATCATGTATCTATGTCGATCATATATTTGTCATTAATTTTTATCTAATATGTAATCATTTTTATCTTAATTATGAGCAATGGTCGATGAATGAAAAAAAAAATTATTCAAAAATTATAATATTCAATATCCTGAATAAATTAAATATCGTATTTATTATCATAACAAATGAATAAAAAGATTCTTATACTAAAACTTAATTATTTATTTCAGATAATATAAAACAATTTTATACTATCATCTCATATAAATTACGTAATAATAAATTTATTAATTTTTATAATAACTATTTTAAAAATCATACAAATAAATATTTATATTAAAAGATGATATAAAATTATTTTATATTATTAATGTATGACCATTAAATTCTTTATTTAATCTATAAGTAAATATTTGCATTTCACTATGCGAAAACTTTATAAAAAATTTGTATTTCTATTTAAATCATATGGTATATATTTAAACATTAAATATTATTAATTTGTAAATCACTACAATAAATAATTATATTACACAATGATGAAAATTTTAAATGAAAATATATTAAAATTTAAATCAAATGAGTAAATATTTTCCTTATATTAAATGAAAACTTTGCGTAAAGATGTTTAAATCATTAAATTATTGTAATAAATATTTATTAGTAAAATGGACAAATTATGTACGATATTTAATGGATTAGTGTAGTATACAAAGTAGTGGTGACGTGAACATGGCATATGGTGTATTATTATATGATTATTTTTTGCCATTAATTTGAATAGTTTTCTTAAGCTGGATTTTACTCCTATGTTCTTTGACAATAATTTTGAAGTAGAACAATATTAATCAAATTAAAAAATATCTCATTGTATCATTTCTAAGAAAATTATATGGAAAAAAAAAATGTATACATAAAGAGAGGCTATATTGTATGAGAGAAAACAAAAGAAATACAAAATTAAAAAGGAGAACCTATTCAATAGATAGAAGAAAAAAAATTGTATATAAATAGGCAATATTATACAATACTATCACATTTTTTAAATCA